>JAQJVL010000814.1:0-359896 GCA_035578905.1 Stictocephala bisonia
TTTTTTAGATGTAACGGCTGTCATTGTCCAAAATCCACCAAAATATTAGCTCATTAAAGGTGTTAAAGCTATTGGAGCCATGAGATCTGCAGAGCAGGGGACAACGTAAGCATGATAGCAGCAGTTAATGCTATGTTGCGGAACACTGTCTATCTCCTTTTTTTGTGTTTCCCAGTGTTCATTTTTAAGGATCATATGTTGAAAGGGGCACCACCAGGTTCATAGGAGCAGCTGCACTGTTGGATTGTCAAATGAAGATATTTTTTACCAATACTTTGAACATTTTGTGAAACATGCAAAACCCGACCATTGAGAGCCCAATTATTTTGTTACTGGACAACCATGAGAGCCAAGTTTCTGAAAAGCAATTACTCTTACTAAAAAGTGGGTGTGCCATAGGGTCACATTCTGTCCCCTTACCTCTTACCAAAATGGCAGCCTTTAGACCGCACATTGTTTAGTCCTTTTAAAACATTCTATCATAGGGCTGTTACTGACTGGATATCATCCCCTGGCAATCAAGGAAGCCACTCACGATTAATGATGTGGCTGAAAATTGCAGGGAAGGTCTACAACAAAGCGATTCAGCTAACATAGTTGAAGGATTCAGAGTCACAGGAATTCTCCACTTGATCAAGACATTTTTAAGATCACGAACTTCTTCCTCGCTTATGTCACAGATCGTTCTGCTCTCATCAGTAATCCTTGTCTTGAGGATCAAGACTGTCAGTGTACCTGTCAGAGTTGCAGCACAACCAACAACCTCATCTGATTTGCAGTCATCGACACACACATCCACACCTCTGAATCTCATCCAACACTGTCCATCGACAGACTCCACTTAACAATCCATCGGACATTCGACATCTAAGTTTACAGAGTCTCTTCATGATCCACCAACTCCTCAGTCATCACCCCAAATCAATCCAGTTTCGACTATTATTACCCCAGAATGATATGTAAGACCTTTTCTTAAGGCAGGAGCTTGTGAAACTCAACAGTCATTGTAAAAATAACTGTAAAGGCAAATCAAAGTTCACGATTGATACCCCAGAAAAAATTGAATTTGAAACGTCGAAGGAAAAAAAGATGGAGGAAAAACTTAGAAAGGAGAATAAAAAGAGTGCACAAAAGGGCATAAACAACGGTAACCAATCATGATAAAAATACTGACTTGAGAATAAAAAGAGAAAAAAATGAACAAAGTAAGGTTGAATTAAAAAAAGTTGTTCAATAAAGGGAAACATTCAAGTGATGATGAAGATTTGAAATTGATGCTCCAATAAATGATCAGACTGATGATTTTTATGAGATAGCTGATGATGACTATCCTGAAGCAAGGATATGGGAAAAGATCTTAATCTTGAAGAGTTAAAGACTGAAGATTTTGTTTTAGTTCAATGTCAAGGGAAGAAAAACGTAAAAAATTGTATGCAAAAATTGTTGATAGGTAAGAATAAAGAAACATTTACTGTGACATATCTTGTAAAATGCCTGGACAGTGAGAGGTTTAGAGCCAAGAGCACAGACAATATTGATTAAGTGTTAATGATATAAAACTACCAGAACCCATTTCTCATGGAGCCGCAGAAAGATTGTAGAAACAAGAAAACTTTTATGTCTTTTTCAGTGTTCCGATATTAATTAAAAGTTGTGTTTAACACTTAAGTTTAAATTTGGTAGAAATAAAGATTCATTTTGTCTTAAAAAGTAGTTTATTTAGGAACTGTCCCTAGGTATATCTAAGGTTGTTCCCAGATGCATCAGCTGTGATGTACCTAGGGGACAACATTCAAAACATTTTTAAATTACATTTTTATATCCTTTCCTGCAAAGATGAGATTTGGATTTTTTAAGATTGTGAGCAAAGAATCCTTTTGTGTGTGTACATTCAATTTCAGTTGAAATATATGATAGGATTTCTTTTAAAAAAATATAAACTAGCAAACTGTCCCTAGGTACAACACCTTCCCCTACTTCACTTGAAGAATAAAGTTCATGCACAAGCCTGCAGGCGACAACTTGTGAATTGTCGATTTAAGTAAAAAAGAAAAAAAAATCGGACACTTTTGATTCTGTTCCTAAAATACAACTAATTCCCTGAAAATAATTCAAACCATTATTAAGAATAAGAAGTGTATGTAGAGAGAGAAGTAGAAACATAGTTGTGCTAAAATAATCATCTAAAAAATACACGATGATTAAAACTAACACAATAGTGTCCTAAACACCACGATTCTTCAGCCACTAATCCCATAAAACTAAAACAATAGTGTCTAACACCACAGATTCTTCAGCCACTAATCCCATAATAACTAAAACAATAGTGTCTAACACCACAGATTCATTCAGCCACTAATCCCCTAAAACTAAAACATATAGTTGTCTAACACCACAGATTCTTCAGACACTAATCCCTTAAAACCTAAAACAATAGTTGTTAACAACACAGATTCTTCAGACCACGTATCAACCATAAAAGAGAATGGCGGCGATTATTTTTTATGAATAAAACTTTACTACCAACAGTTTATAAGGGTGCACCTTAAACTATCATATTATTCTTTAATTTTACAGATTGTTATCTATATTGAAGTTCAATGTGTTTGATTTTGTTTTTAAAGAGACAAAAATTTTAGTTGTATTTTTTATACAATAACATCGATTACTATGATCTTATTCGCCCAAATGTTAATTTGTTGTTAGGGAGGTTTCTTAATCAAAAAGAAAAAAGATTTTTCTTTGTCATAATTAAAAAGAAATTCTTACTTAAATTTTACACTTTCCATATTTTATCCTCAATATCCTCCGTTATTCCTTCTTTACTAAAGTTAGGGTGTACCTGGTTCACTTGGTGTACTTATCAACTTCCAAGTTGATTGACATACAGATTTCGTCTACAATAAATATGATTCAAGAATAATTCATCAATTTTTGTTAGTTCATGGTTCAGTATTAATTAATACTCTCTATTAAATTACAAATTTAATATTCTTAACTCTAAGATAACAAGTCTCTGATTAAAAATTTATGAGGTTAATTGAAAATTAAATAATGAGATTAGACCTGATTACAGCAAGATATTGATTAAATATTTAAAATTTTATGTGAACATTATAAAGTAGTTAACGTTTAACATATTATTAAATATCTCTTACAGGAAAAGGGTACTTAAAACATCATGACTCATTGAATAGGCCTTAAAGGTACACTTCTGCCTTCAATTGTGGAGGTTAAAGTGCTCAAATCCACAAATTCACTAAAAGTCTGGACATAGGGTCTTTAAAATAATTATATATTATTTAAAGATAATAAAATGGAACATCATCAATTGATAACTAAATTAAAAAAATATTTATATTGTTTAATTTAATTTTTATAAAAAAAATTTTAAAATTTAATTTAATTTTAAATGAATTTAATTTTTTTCATCTTTTTTATTAAAAAATTTTAAATTTTTTAACTGTTTTAATTTAAAAATTAATTTTAAATTATAAACTTTTAATTAAAAAAAAAAAAACTGTGAAATTGATCAATCATATTATAAAACACAATCACCTTATAAGAAAAGTAAGTGGCCCGTCAACAGTTTTGTAAGTTCCTATAGAGTTATTATGTTCTTATTGTTCTCAAAAGTTTTTTAACTCTCTGATCTGGAGGTCGCTCACCAGGTGAAGAAAGCAAAAAAAAAAAAAAAAAACTATTAACAGACATTACTTGTACCTAAGCTCCCAGATTCCAGTGAGTATCTTATTTGCTCCTCTATTTATTGTCAGTGGTTGTATATGGATTCCTAGATTATGTAGGAGGTTTTGGGGGAGTAAGGTTATGGAGTACCCCACAAAAATGGAGGCCTAACTAAAAAAGAGATAGAGCTACATATCTACGTCTCTTAGATTATGTACGTCTACGTGTATATTTAAGGACATGTCTTACTCTAAAGACAAATACATGTTTGATTATTTATCCATCACAGCTCTTTTCACCCCATTTTCACATGAATATGTGAAAATCATTTTGAAATTACAATTAGTTTTTTTGAAACAATGTTTATTGATTTCAGATATCATATTGAAGTAATAATAAAATTCTTTAATTATTACACAACTGGATATAGAAATACTTACATTGGAATCTTTCATTAAATGAATAATAAAATTTAGATTATATGTTTTTAACATCTTATTTGTACAAGTAGCAATGTTTGTTTAAGTAGTTTTTTGTTACATCACCAAAATGATATAAACCTTCTCTTTCACGGCAATATTTATATTTTAGCGCACAACTATTTAATCAGCATTATCAGTGAATGAAGTATTCCTAATCTAAACAGAGTGTATTCACAGGATTTGTATTTTCGTTAAATACAATTGTCTGGTAATTAAAAAAAAAAAAAAAAAAAAATTAAAAAAAATAAAAAAAAAAACAACATTAAGGATGTCTTATTTACAGGCAAAGGTTGGGCTAAAAAAAAAAAAGCCCTCTCTTATAAACACTTTTATTGTGAGATCAGTCTAAAGAGTAATCTTCCTAATCACCACAAGGATTACTTAACGATATATTCAGCCGCAACGCATTGTTATTGAAAAATCGTAGATATATACAATAATGTGGATTTTGCTTTAAATAAGTAAAAGCACTTAACATGAAGTTTGAAGAAAAACAAGTGTTAATATTTTATATCAACGTGCATTTAACTAATAGAAAAATTCATTACCTTTAGTTATTTTGTTTCAATTCTGTTTCTACTTTAAGACTACTAATATGAGAGATATCGGTGAATATTTATTGATGAATGATGTAAATAGTGTAGATTGAATTGGGTTGTTAATTTTAATTTTAGGGTGAGTAACTCCCTTCAGTAGAAAATCATTCAGAGATGCATTGGAGGAATCCCACGATTTTGGGATTAAAAAACATATAGAAATCACATAAGTAAATAGATTAGCTAAATTGTACAGTATTTTATTAAAATGACCGATTCATTAATTTACAGGATATTATTAATTGCAGAACAATTCACATTCTTAAAAAGGGATCGTATTAAGTATTCTATTACTATTTCTCTAACAACTCAGTAAGGCCATCATTTTGTAATTTATGAAGTACTTTTTATTCCATTTTACATGTAAAATCAGCAGATATATGATCTGTATCCTTATAGCAGAGATGTCCTAAGTCATATGTAAATTTAAATCATATAAAATGTCATGCCATATATTTCTGAGAAAAATTAATAGTGATATTTTTCTTCCTAGTAAAAATATATCTGTGATGAAAGTTAGGAAATAATTTGCCAAATATGATTATGAATATTATTTAATTAGGATTAAAATTAAAAGTCCAGTTTTAAACCTGTTATAATTCATTTTCTATCTTATATACTTAAATGGTGCCAAATGTAATGGGACAAATGCGGGAAATGGTTGGTATAGGTCAAATTAAAGAGGAAAATCAAAATAATTTTTTCCCAAAAAACTTTTTCTTTGTTTACAAAACATCAGCACCATTTAGTTTTCACAAGAAAAATTTTTACGATAGCCAATTGGTTATATTTTTTTGTTGCTCTCAACCAATGTTTCATTGTCTTTCCTGTTAATATTTGTCTTGGTTTATATATTTGTCTTTTTTATACTGACGATTGGTAATTAAAATTAATCTAAAAAAGGGTTCTTAGTAATTTTTTGACCATTTTCTACAATTTCAATTTAAAATGACCGCATTTGAAATTTTTTTGGCATAAAGTTTTTTTTTTTCAAGATTAGTTTTCTATTATCTTACAGGGATATCGAGTTTCATAAAGGTCGGATTAGTCAACTTCAGAGATAAAATTCTGTAGTGAACAAAACAAAATGATATTTTTTTCTGGTAAACAACGCGTTTTTAGAAAAATGTATACCGTATTCTATCTTTTGTAGAGTCAACTATATAAATTTTGCCACTTTACATTATGGGACTCCCTATTAACTTTTTTATGGTTAGCAGATAATTTTTATATAATCTTATTACTCGCAGATGTGTTGTAATCAAGCCTTACCTGATTTTACATGTTCTAAACATCGTATATATCTCATGTTTGAAATTTAACATGTTACTAGTCATGTTTCAAACTTGACAATTTATGGTATTCGCATTGAACTACAGAATTGGTGTAATCTGTGGATTGATAGTGCAGTATAATAATTCAAAATGATTTTATTTGACATTTCCTGATGTTATGCATGGACTTTTACATAGAAAAATGACTATTCACTTGTTACGGATTATTGCTGCCATCACAATGGTATCTAGAAGAAATGGACAGTTCATCCCCCTGTAAGCCAAAACATTTCTAAATGACGAAGAGACGGATTAGTTATTGTTCCTTCTCCAGTATCAGTTCCAGTTACCTTCTGGGCTTACAACGCCACTTGTAATAAAAGAAACCCTTAGACGATGAGATCAGTCAGTTTATAGTGGAGCGTGCCTTCAATTATAACCTGGAGTGGGAAGTAGACAGTTTTTATTATTGATAAAGAAGATATTGTGCCGGGGCAGTCAACCATTAGGTGGCCCCATGATGATGTTTATATTCCCACACGCCACCATAAACGTACATTGGCATGTGACCCACCGCCCGCCATACAAGTACTATTGACAGGACCCACCCGCCCATCATACATGTACATGGCAGTCACCACCGCCACCCATTCACGTACATTGGCAAGAGTTTTTTATGGGTGTATTATATTTTACCCGCAATTATTATTACACTAACAGAGAGTATTAATGTGACAATTTTATTTTAAAAGGTAGTGGGATTAATTCCAAGTGCTAAATAGTGTCTATCTGCTAAAATCTTGTACTGTGTGGTTTAACTTTAGTTATAGTATGTGAGGATAAAAGATACAGTATAGTAGGCACCTATTATATCAAACAATGTTTGACTGTAATTAGTCTAATAGTTGGAATGTACATTTCGGAACATAGGAACACCCAGTAGTATTGTTATTGTCAGTTTCTCAATGTAAGACCATTATGTTTTTTAGTACAGCTCCTCACTCTCTTACAACTCAGAACGTGGCCCTTGAGGTATCTCTGCTTTGTTTGCTATTATTGTTGGTGAGATCAACCTCATGTCTCTGTGTATTGTACTCACAAATGATCAGCTCCCAAAAGGGTGTTTATTGTGGATTTTATGGTAAGATATTGGATATTTTTTAGCATATGACTAAGAGTAATTGATTGGTTATTTAGCAATTAATTTATTGATGACATTGATATTCTAATGCTGTAGAAAAATTATTAAATTTTGTATTTATTTGCTTTTCTTTTAGGTATACACTTTTTTAAATATAAAACAATTTCCAGGACAGTTTATTGATAAAAAAATTCAGTTTTAAATCACATTCATGCTAATATCTATTTTTGTTTATTGACTAAATTCTGAGCTAAAAATTAAGATAAATTATAAGTTCTATTTATTAAAAATAAAATTCAATTTAAAAAAAACAAATTATTTTTTTTGATATTAATTGTTATTGAGTTTAGTACATGTTTCTAAATTTTCACAGGCTACAAAAAAATAAGAATATTGATTAAAAAAATATGGTTTTATTAGTTCAGTCAAAAAGTCAGAGATAAATGTACAATTATGTATTATCTATTTATTTTTTAAATAATAACTATTTCTTATTGAAGCTCGTTGAGTAGACGATGGCATTGAGAGTGTAAGTAAGTGTAGTAGTGTGAGCCCTGGAAAGGGGAACCATGAGTTAGGGGATTGGGATTGTGTGGGGAATTAGTGATATGTTTGGAGAGTGTTTGCCTGAACTAAAACATGCGTTAGAGATTGGATTTGTGGGGCTCACTTAGAGTATGTTTTGGATAGTAGTTTAAGGCCCTGCTGATACAACATGCGTTAGGTGATTGGATGTGTGGTGGCACTTAGAGTATGTCTGGATAGTAGTTTAGCCCCTGAACTAACATGAGTTATGGGAGATTCGGATGTGGGGGCACTTGGAGTCTGTTTGGATAGTTGGTGAGCCTTGATACAACATGAGTTAGGAGATTGAGTGTGGGGGATTAGGAAGTTTGTTTGGATAGTAGAGCTGAGCCCTCGAACACTATGAGTTAGGAGATTGGATGTGTGGGGCCTTTAGAGTCTGTTTGGATAGTAGGTGCAGACCCCGAACAACATTGAGTTAGGAGATTGGTATGTGTCGGGGACCACTTGGAGGTTTGTTTGGGAAGTAGGTGAGTCCCTCTTGTAACAAAGATGAGTTAGGTGATTGGATATATGTGGGGCTCCTTTAGTGTTAGTTTGGATAGTAGGTTGCAGTCGCTGAACAACATGAGTTAGGAGATTTGGCTGTGTGGGGCATTAGAGTTTTGTATGGATAGTAGGTGAGCTCCCTGAAAGGAGTTAGGAGATTGGATAGTATGGGCACTTTAGAGTTTGTCTTATGGGTAGTAGGGGGTGAGCTCCTGCAAAAAATGAGTTAGGAGATTGGATGTGTTGGGGACACTTAGGAGTTTAGTGTTGGAATTGTAGGTGAGTCCCTGAAAACTTGAGTTAGGAGATTGGGTGTGTGGGCATTAGAGTTTGTTTGGATGTAGGTGAGCTCTGAACAAATGGTTTGGAAGTTTGGATGTAATGGGGCACTTAGTTGTTTGTTATGGGAAGTAGGTGAGCCCTGAGAACCATGAGTTAGGAGTGTTGGATGGTGTGAGGATGATGTGAGTAGTTGTAGTTGAAGGTGAGCTCTTGAGACCATGAATTAGGAGATTGTACGGTATGGGGCACTTGAAAATGCTTGAGTTTTGGGTGTAAGAGTAGTGCCAATGAGAACTATGAGTTAAGGGAGATTAAGATGGAGGGGGGTTCAAGAAAAGTGTGAGTTTTGGGTTGTGTAGCTTGAAAACCCATAATTAAACAATCTACACGCATTTTTGTTGAGCACTTAGAATAAAAATTATAATTGAGCTTTATTTAATTAAGTTTTATTAATTAAACAAATAAATTTTACACATTATGAGTTTCACTTCAGTTCGATGTTTGAGGATTTATCGAGACTGTTTGATGGTTGAATGCTTAGTAAATCAATTGCGACAGTAATCGCTTCAGTTTGGAGAGTTGTTCTGTCGCTTTCACGAAAATACATATTATAAAACTGATGTCTCGTTAAAATTACAAATAAGTTAGGATAGTGGTTTGTAAGGGTAATCCAAGAATTAGTGAAAATTAAAATATACGTGTAAAAGGATGTATTTTAAGATATACTTAGCGCAGTTGTTTCCTTTTGACTGAACAATTTCTGTTTTTAATTTATGCATAAAATGTTATTGATATTTGCACAATTTCTTTAAGCGTGAATAATTCATCGCTAACATATAAATCTCAAAAAATTGGGAGTTAAATAACTTTTCAATCAGGTTTAGTTATATATTTGTCTATTAAATTAATTTAAAGAGTTTTATATTCTTATAATACAATTTATTCTAAAAAAATTACAATACAATATGGCTATATAAACCTAATTTATATTGAAAAAACGATTTAGTAGTGTTAATGTTACAGTAGTATTTGTGTACATAGTTTTATGTGAGTACTTAGGATTGACTTGAAGAGTAGTTTCAATTGTTGTCATGTAGTTTTTTGTCAATGTGGAAACTCATTATGTTGACTAACAGAAGTTGCAATTTTTATACGTTGATAATAACGTTTAATGCCAACTCAAAGTGAGCTGTGGTATGTTATATATAACTTAATTTGTTATATATTACAACAATTTAAATTAACATATCGTCCACTTCATTCATGGGACTTTTATTTAACAGTTTCAACAATATTTTTTAAATTGGCTATATCTGTATTAGTTTTTCAGTTATGTTCCAATTTTATTTAATACACCTTGTTAATGCCATGTCATTAAACTGTTTTTTATTAACAAGACTCAAAATATTCTAAAAATACTTAACCATGGGCCTCTAGGACCATTACGGATTTTTTTACATTGAGTACAAACAAGATATTGAATTTATAGTATGCAAGTTCTACACACAAATTCAAGCAACAACGCAACAACCTTATTAGCTAATCATCTAGTGATTTGATTATCTCATAATATTTTGAATCATGTGGTAAGATTCGGAAAATATGAATTAGTCTGATATTTATATGCAAAATGCACTGAAGGTGTCGGAGGTGTGGTGTAGGTGGTTAGAGAGATTGTGCGCGCTGTGCGCTCATGTGCGACGCGTGCGCGCGCGTGTGAATGTTTGTATTGTGGGGGGGGGATGGTTGTAGTGCATGTGTGTGTGTGGGTGTGTGCGACGAGTTGTGAGTGCATGATGTGTGTGTGGAAGACTGTTGTGTGTTGCGGCGTGTGTCGTGGCGTGTGGGTGTGTCGTTGTGCGTGAGCGCTCGCGTATGTGTAAGTAGCTTACTACTGGCAATGACCTGCATGCAAAGTTATTTTGTTTTCCTTTATGATATATTATATTTTTAAGTTAAGTCCATAATGAGGCTCTGCCATGCAGACAGGTGACATTTACTGATCCCTTTGCATGTCAGTTTATTTCCGCAGCAGTTTTGGTGTTTTTAGTATAGTTAAGATACATTTCAATGAGTACATTAATATATGGGTTTTTATCTTGGCGTCTTTTATTTTATATGTTAAAATAAGGAAAACATGATGTAAATTTTTGTATGTGTTATGGGAAAATAAACAATTTTCAATTTTCATATTATATGTGATATTTGTGATATATTTGTGTCAGATTCCTAGATACGCTAAAAAAACAAAGAGAATGTTATAAAATAATTTAAAAAGACGATTTATTGTTTGTTTTAAAAAACTATTCAGAAAGCGATTTGTACAGGCATGAGTGAAATATTAACGGGAAAACAATTTGAAGTATATAAATTACTAATCTTGTTAACATTGTGCATTTTTAAAAAACAGTTCTACTACTCAAACAATCAGTATCTCTACCTTATGGTGCTATTATCAACCAACTGTTGTCGTTCTTCTATTTGGAATCTGATGTTTCAGCGCAGGATCATCAGTCACAGATGTTTTGCAGAAAAGATACATACTTTCACCAACACCACTCTGTCACATCGAAACCAAATGTCCCGTGCAGTTTTGTAAAACTTTCTCTGCTGATACCTGCCAGCCATGATAAGTTTTTACTACATAACTTAATTAAATAAGAATTTAATTTAAGTTAGTAGTCGTTAAACAATATTTTTACAAAACTGTGGATTAAATGGAATCTACTGTATTATTTAACGTATATATTCCAGAGTCCTAATAAAATTTTCGTTTTCATAAATAGTTACAACTTAACAACGGTTTTTATCTTGGTATTATAATTTCTTATCCTTCCTATAATAACAAATCTGAACACTATTTGTTTTTGAATGATTGTTTCTGGTTTAATCTCTTATGAAAACAAATAAAATGTTTAATATAAAATCAATTTTTTAACATATAATTCATTTCATTCAAACTTTTTGTTGTTTATAGTTTATTAACCATCCATTTCTACCACTCTTTATTTTTGTATTTTTTTTCCTGTGAAATCCGTTTCAAAGTAGGTTTTAGAGATATCAGGTATTGTATAGGTATAGTATATGGTATGTGAACTAAAAATCAGCGTGTGTCCCACATAAATTTTATTGGTTTGTAAACATTTTAATAACATTAATTATTAAAATATTTTAAAATTAAAGTTAACATTCATAATCTAATGATTACTTACCTTCATTTGTAAAAGTTACAACATGGATTTCATTGTGACAAAAAGATAGTAAATTAGGCTCTTTAACGTTACCTACACTTGATGAATATCAGACAGCACTACGTGGTTGGATTCCACGTAAAGCTGTAGGTTCCCTTAGTTGACCTGGTGTTGGGCTATTAATAAATTCCCTTTTGAGAAACAGTTTGAACTTCAGTAGTACCAGACTCACTCATTCACACTATCCTACACTCATAAAAACCATTTCAATCTTGCTTAAATACGGCACAAAGTATGTTGTCGGGTCTTATATGTAAGAATTAAGATGAGCATTTCATAATGAATGTTTGAAAGCGCTGCGTTAATTCCTAGACTGAATGCTTGAATAGTTAAAACTTTAGATTGAATCTTGATCTTTACAAAATTCCCAGTCAAAAACATATATATGGGGAATTTATGTTTTGGGATTTGAAGGGCCCAATTCACAAATGTGGGTTTGTTTTATCAATTTATTCTCTTACATAATAAGATTGTAAAAGTAAATTTTGGGTATGCATATTGTTATAGCAAATAAAAAAATTTGGATTCATGGAATTGGTTTTTTTGGAGAATAGTCTATCATAAGAGTAGCCATTCAATTATTGGGCCTGTATCTAAAGGTTCTCCAAAGATAGTGTTTTAGAACTCATATCCTAGTTATGTTAATTCTACTTTTTCTCACAGAATGAATGCGCTTTGTAGAAAATATTACCTCTTCTTAGAAATTTTTCATCGGTACGATATATATGGAGGGGTATGGTTTTTTTTTAGCTACAATTATTGGATTTAAAAATAAATAAAACTATGATATATGTATCCTTGGATAAACAGTCTAAAAGCATTAGATTTTATAAAAATAAAATATCGAGTCGATCTCTGTCACAAAAGTCTAATCAATCCAACAGGCCCTTTAAGACTGCCTTATTGATACATTTATGTAGCTAATTCCTCCTAAAAACAGCAAGAGGGGCACTCTGGTAACTAATGTTATCCATTGTTTGCATGGATTCCCCAATTACATGATGATCTAGAGTTCAATCCAATTTGTATATCTGTAGTTAATTTGCTACACCAGTTTGGAAGCAGGTATGCACAGGGGTCTGTACTTTCTCCTATTTTGTTAATGCTGTATTTTCCATGACATTCCGAATCAAAAGTTTGGAAGTTTCTTATGCAGACGATATTTGTTTAGCTTATCACACCAATGGAGCTTTACTGCTATGAAGAAATACTCACAAGTTTTTTGATCTTTGCATACCCTCGTAAAATTTTTTAGAACGGAAGCTAAATCCTAACAACAAACGAAGTGGTCTGCTTACGCCTAAGTAACGACTAGCTCATAGGTAGATACAGTCAAGCACAGTAACTCCGCTAACGTGTTTACGTTTTGGTTTGTTATCTGGGGTTATGTTAAGGAAGTTTACATTACTTTATGCTTTTATTTTTCAAATTTCTTTTACATTCTCTTGAATTACTAAAATTTTGACAAAACTTGCTCATGTGCTGCAGTGCAAAGGATTTTTATGACTGGTGTGGAAAATGATTGTTGCACATTCTCAGTAGCGTTCATATCACAGTTTTAGGCCTACCATACATTTGGATTTATTAATGCTACCGGTTGAATCACAAATATTATACCAGGCTCGAATGGTTAATTCTTGATGGTAAATTGTTGACCACAGGTGGTGTGTTATTAATCTCTTTGCACTATAATGTCTATTTTGGTCAGTGATACAATTCAATACAATGTGCTTTCTCATTGAGCATTTATAACATATGATGGTGTTTTATTTTTGGTTATGTTTTGAAAAGTCAAGTTTGCAATAATGGAACAGCTGATATTACAAATAAATACAAATAAATCTACCATAAACATGGCCATGCTTAAAGTGATCTAAACAAAAACTGTACAGGGTTTTATTTAGGCTTTGGAAAAATTAGTTGCAGTTATTTTGGGAAAACAGGAAATAATTAAATGTGAGGAGGAAGGGGGAAATATGAATTTGTGTTTCAAATATTTCTAGTTTAGTGTGTATTTATCCACTACAACAAGCACAATAAGTACGTCGTTAAAATTTTACACTTCCAATTAAAACAAAAGCAGTTTACGACAAAATGTTTAAATATTTTGACTAGTTTGAGAGAATCCTCAATGTGGAACTCTTGGTAAAGGTGTTGTTAAATAGTTAATACAATTTAAACTAAAGTTGGTATTACTGAATCCTTTTAAGAAAAAAGGTAATATTTTTACATCACAGTCATTGCAGTTTAGGAGTTATTATATCGTACGCTTTTTTCTGATTTTCCAAAGAACATAATTCAGCAAACAACTAAAAACTACACGACATAAAAAGGTTTTTTTAGTAATGAAAATCATATGTTTGTTTGTGAAACAGTGTGATATAGTAAGCTGTTATATATTACACTGAGTTGTTAGAAGCAATATCAAAACACAAGGTTCATACCTGGCTGTGAATGAAGACACTCAACTCAGTTGAGGGGGCCTTGGGGTATTAATTAAAGTCTATTGTGACGAAACAGCCCCATATGTTTTGTTATTCACTTAATGTCACTATGAGGTATCAAAACAAAAGGGACCAGATGATTTGATTTTCATTGCTTGTTTTGTTTTCGTTTGTTTAAGATTCAGATTTATAGACCTTTGCTGTTATTTAACTATATTCTGCTAACTGCGGTTAATATAATATATTTAATATTATATATATATATATATATATATTATAATATATATATATATTCTTTACCATTTTATTTTGACTTCACTCGCCAGATTATCACATGGGATGATAAAGGTCTATGCTTAACTTTATTCAGTAAGTGAGGGTACCAATTGATTGCTCTAGTTACATGATTTGACCTTGAATTTGTCTTCGCAGTCTCGAACCTTTGCACTGACGCAACAGAACCAGATTGTGAAAGGGAAGTATAATTATCGGTAAATTTAAATAATTATTTAAAAATGAATGTAAAACTGTTTCAATCGTATTTTTTTAGAAAATATAAATAATAAGATATAAATTGTTGTTAGTTTACGATGAATAATTAGATTCCAAACAATTTTTTATTGAAAAAGAATACAAATGTGTTATAAGATTACATACATATCTGTAATAGAGAAATGACAACATCCATTTCTCCTATCTAAATGTTATGTTTAAGCACAGAGAAGAAATAAAAAAGATGTTGCATCTAATAGTCTGTACAGTGTGTGAGTAGTTGATTTTTCTTCTGTTTGTATGTGGCCAGTCCTTGTTCAGTCGTTTTCTTTACACCTCAAATCCCTTAATATAACTATTGCCAGTAATTTTTACTCCAGAGTTAGCAGGATGTTACATTAGTTGAAATTTTTTCTATATTCTGTCACTCAGGGCCGTATTTACAGGGGGGCTTCGACGGGCTATAACCCGAAGCGTGCAGCATAAAAAAAGCAGCAATTTATAACATGTACTTTTCGGGTTATGTTAGTAAATATATTTACTATATTTATTTCTTCCTTTAATGTGTAACATCACACTCAAACTGAATCAAAGGACGTGTTGTGTGGTTTTACTTGTTGTTGTTTGTTGTTGTGTTTCTTGTGCAAAAAAATGGTTTAGATATATTTGTTTATTAGATTGGCAAAGTTGTAAAGGCGGCACAACTCAGATACGCCTGTAGGCGGCAAAATCTAAATCTGGCCCTGTGCCCACTTAGATCTTTGCTTTGGCCATAAAAAACTCGAATATATTTTTTTCTTCTCTGTGATTAAATACAGACCAGAACTTCAAGCTCAGTCGGATAATACAAAAAAGAAAATAAAAAAATAATAAAAAAACCCCCACCCCACGGGCTTGTAATGTGTATTAATTTAGTGTTATGCTTTTATATATGACTTTTTTTATACATGCAGATATCACTGCTTTATTAATGACGCTGTTTCTACACTAGAGTATGGACGGGACAACATCTTTAACATTTACACATAGTTACAAAATATAATGAGGCAGAAAATTTACACAAGGTTGAGTGGCATGTTAGAGATTTTTTTTAACTCTCTTCGCTCTCTTTTTCTCCAGTGGCTGCTAAACAAATAAAATAAAATAATATTTTAATATCCAAACAAATGTTTAATTTTTATGATATTTACTAGAAGGAATTAATGGTATTAAGAAACACGGCTCTATCGTTATCCAATTGTTACTGAAATAAATAATACAGCAAGATACTTCATTTCCATCGTCCAAAAATCCATTACTTGTAAATCGTTACTTTTGCTTCAAAACAGATTTACTTATGTACTTAACATTCAGTTATGTACTCTTCAAAAAATTATTATATTCTTTTAGTAAACATGTTTAAACTAAATATGATTGAAAAATGTTTGTATTGATATAATTCAATTTTTAAAACCAATTAGTAATATACCATTCTTTATGGTAAGAGTAAAATTTAACTTCAATTAAACATTAACGGATTACCTTTAAGAAAACAATATATAATATCAACATCCCTTTGGATCCTGCTGGTTTTGTCTGTCTGTAACATGAGTATTTCAGAACGGAGGGAGAGAGGGGTGATGTGACTACAATGACTTGTCCATGCATGAGGTATCAGCCCCAGCCATTCAGTTAGTTGATTGTCCTGCATTTACTCTTAAAGATGAGCGTCGTTATTTGATCAGTTTAGAGGAAGATGTTAACACGTTTTTTAAAATTACATGCCAAAATTTATGAAAACATTCTGACTGATGATGGTTTTAAATTGATGTAATAATGAAACAATTTGTTTTTTTAAAAGTATACTTCACTAACTACTCAAATCCTCACATTTACATATTTTTGTTTTTTAAATTTATTTTTATCACTAAAAATTCTTTTATGAGGGATTAAGAAATATAATTGTTTATGAAGTCAGTGTTGTCATAAAATGTGTGCGTGTTTTTAAGGCATGAAGGTATTGTTGGTTTAATTTTATTCTTGTACAATATAGAGTACTAAAATGATAACCCCAGAATCTATTTGAAGAGACTTTTTAGGATTCCGTTGGCCTTGAGCAAACAATTGCGAAAACATTTGTCCTACTACCTGATGTTATGTAATATATCAGCAATCTAGTATAGAAATCGATTGAGTTTCTCGCTTTAAATTTCATGTGATTAGTTCTGAATCAGGTAATTAATGAGTTTAGTTTACGAACGTTGAAACCAAGATGGAAGAGGTACAATAATGAATTGAACAAAAAAATAGGTTACACTAAGAAATATGGTTTTCATTTTCTAGTACTCTTTATTTATATTGCTGAGACCTGATACAATGTATGCATTGAAATGACAAAACACTAAATTGGACTTAAATTTGTTTTTATTTATATATTCAAACCATTAAAAATCAACCATCAATATCTAAAGCCAATAAAAAATCAACCACAGTTATAAATTATAAATTCTTCGGAAATTGCTTATTTCTATTTTAAGGAACATTGTTGGATTAAAATAAGTTTCTGCATTACTGATGCTTTATTTATTCACGATTCGAGATATGAAACAATTCTTTCCTTTAGGACTTTCTTGTATCTAATGTTAGTTTGACAGCATTTAATTTTGAAATCGTTTAAACTGTGAATTAGTTGAGAATATGAAATATATGTGTCGTGTTCGAATTTGTTTGTGCCTTTATATTATATTATGTACCATATTCATATATAATATTTTAATTCTTACAGTACTCGGTAGTATTTCTATTACTAATAGTTATTTATACACTGGATTTTTTTAGTTTTATGTCTTTGTTAAAAATGATATCAAACTCAGGCATTGCCTTTTGACGGTCCTACATTTTTTTCTTTCTGTTATATTATATATATCTATTTTTTACTTTAGTTTTAGTTGTAATCAATTGTTTTAACTAGCGCTTTATTTCCTGTCTTTAAATGTTAGTTTAATAAATAGGACTGGTCTTCAAAGACATTTTTTTAATAATGAGTAACATTTAATTTTGTTAAATAAGAAGCAATCTTTTCGTTTTGTAATTTTTTTTTTGTATAAGAAAAGTATAGTTTTATTTTTGTTTGTTTCTTTGTATAATCTACATAAGAGGAGAAAATACATGAATTATCTCTTATTAATGTAGACATTTCCTCTAATCTGATCAAGAGTTACACGCTCATCTTGAAAGGTGAATGAAGTCAAATTAAACTATCTAAAGTGGCTGGAGGGTGATGCAGCATGCTTGGATTGAGTCCATTGTAGTCACATCCAACCTCTCCTCCGTTCTGAATACTCATGTCACAGTCAGCACAAGGCAGGAACAATAGGATGGTTGATATATATTTGTTATTAAAGGTATACGGTTAATGTTATTGAATGTTAAATATTATCTTACTTTAAAGAATGGTAATTTATTTAAAGAAAGAGTCATCTTATTTTCATAGGTGGCACTAATTATACATGAAAGATTTAAAATTATTCGCTTAATTTTTAGGTGGTTAGTTCTTAATTTTTCTCTGTCAAGCAAACAAACATTTTTTAACAATAATTAAATGGTAAATGTAGTTTGGAGTCCAGTCTCACTGATTTAATCTAAAATTTAATACTTTCAAAAAATTCAATATTGTTACTAAACGTTATATAGACAATGGTTTATTTATGCAAGGAAACAAATATTCAAGATAACCAAATAATCGCGGAGGAATGAATATAAAGGTGGTTATGAAAAGTTATGATTCTATTTTGAACAACCATGAAAATTTATAAGTCGTCTTAAAATATCATAATTGTGAAGTGCTATGACTATATTATCAGATAAACTTAAAACTTTACAACTGTTAGACTTACTAAGATCAATATTTTAAATAAGTTTGAATTATTATTAGCAATTCGTGATTTCAAATCGGCGGGCTTACGAAGTTTCTGAACGCCCACAAAAAACCTTGAATTTTATAGTAAATACAAAGAGTAAACAAAAAATGGTGAAAGTTGTTGTTAACTCATTTAAAGAGAAGGAGTTTTGTTGTGGATACAATAAATTAATAACGGAGGAATTAAAAGTTTTCCTGAGCACACAACTTTATTTTCATTTTAAATTTACTAATTTAGTTGATATTGATGTGGATTATTTCAACAATCATAATCAGCTGATTATTATTCAAAAGTTGAATTTATTTATTCTTCTGTGTAGGAAGCGCGGTTAGCATACAATCTAAGAGACTATTTTAGCATTACTGTTGGCCAAAACCGTATAAAAAATAGATATCAGCAAACTCTAGCATTTGAAACTCCTCCATATCAATATGCAAAGTGTGAACAGATAATTAAGTTTACACAAAGACAACAATTAGGGTAATTCACCGTTTATTCAATTTGTTTATATTTTTTTTTTTTTTTTTGTTTTTTTTTTTTTACCGTATTTAGTGTTAAGATTGGCTTTTAAATATAATTTCATTTAAACATCAGTTATGATTATGATGTTGAAATGATTCCTTCGATCAATATTTTAACTTAATTTGTATATTAAATGTAAATAAAGGATCTTGTTTTGTGTGTGATCAGGCAAACTTTTAATTCCTCCGTCGATTTATTTATTGTACTCACAACAAAAACTTCTGCTCTTGAAATGCTTTTTTATAAACAACTTTCACCAGTTTTTTGTTAACTCTTGTGTATTTTACTATAAATTCTAAGCTTTTTGAGCTATTAGGCTTCAAAAACTTAGTAAGGCCGTATTTTGAAATGGAATTGTTATAATTCAACTTAATTAAAATTATCTGTCTTTGTTAGACTAACAGGTTTGTAAAGTTTTAAGTTTATCCTTTATTGATTTCAAACCATAAGATTTTTTAGTAAAAACACAAATTGGCTGTCAGACAGAAAAATAAAGTGAGATAGGACTTATGCTTTAATGAGATTGGTTGTATATTTTGACTTGATAAATTACCTGGTGAAGTTTTGATCAGTAGATAATGGACCTCGTATAAATTGGAGTAATGGTAGTACTATTTGCAACAAAAAACAGCAAAATAAGTTTAATTTCCTTGGTTTCTCTTGTAAATAATTCTCTAATTAATATAGTCACATTTCCTTTCACAAATGTATTGTAGGATTGCTTGGTTTCATGTGGTGATATACTGTGCACAAATTAAACTATCTCATCTACGCAAGCTGAGTTTCTAAACGATGATTAATTCTGATTGGATAATTATATTCACTTTAGATTTTACCTTCTACATAATTGTAAGCAAGATAACAAATGTCATTTAAAACGAAATAAAACGATGTTAATTAACTTTTAAAAGATTTTTGTAAAACTTTGTCTGGATAGACAATTGTTGGACATTAAAGTTCGATGACCCCACTGCTAAGAAATTCAAGATAAGTGGTAAAGTATGCTAAATCCTTTTTTATATTCTGGAAATTTAAAAAAGTTTAACTTTATATTGCTTCTAACAGAGTCACTTTTAATGTATCGATTAACTACGAGGCAATAGTCTCCCATTTAAAAAAAAATGGAGATATGGCGTTTATTTTAATATAAACTATACCAATAATACAGATTATGTGGATAAGTATGTTTTAATACAAGAGTAATTTATAATGTTTAAAGTTTGGTTTCTCTTTGTGTCTAGTTTTGGAGTTTTATAAGACAAATTCGTTATTTAAGACTGCACTGATTATATTAAAAAAGTACTTATTACATAGAAAAACTATTTTATATTCTGATGAAGTAGGGGTTATGTTATTAAAATGAAGGAACCTCAGAAACAGGCCTTGCCTTGGAGGCCCTATTGTTTCCCTTAATGTGAGTTGATTTATAGTATAGAATGGAATTATTGTATATGAGATGTATTGATTTATACCTACTATTTGAGAGAAATAAATTATTCTTGATTCTATTGGTAAACCTCTTAAAGAATCCTGTAAGAGCAGTATCTTAAAGTCAGATATTTGTTTAGAAAACGTTATCAATTCTCAGGCTATAAATTAATTCAACCTGCCTTCAGCTATGGGCCATTTATTAATAATGTTCAAGAGAAAATAAGAGTTATATAAATGAGAAAATATAATATAAAACAGTAACTTATTATTGTAAAGTATGGCTTTCTATTGGTAACCTCTTGAGAATCTGCAGAGGCTGTCGGCCATGTTGGTTTTAATTCCATAAGAACAATGTTAATTTTGAACCCAGAACATACAATCATGCGTATCCAAACTAAAGAGTTATTTTTATACAGAATTAAAAAAAAAAAAAAACAAATTGAATCTTTGATCAAGAATGAAATTGCACGTCTGTAATTGCTTAAAAAATTCTTAATTAGTTTTATAGAAAAAACTATAAAAAATGTTTAGTTTGATGTTTTCATTTTCATCTATTCTTAAAAAAAAAAAAAGGCGTGTATACTTCAAAAATATCAAAAACAAAACCCAATGCACAATATGTTAACGTTTAAAATGACACCTCATACACAACTTATGATCAATAAATATCGAAAAAATATGGATTTGCAATAAAAATTGTCTATTTGTGGGATTACAACCAAACATGGCCGACACGCTCTTGCAGACTCTTAAGTGCATTGACAAATTATTACTGTACTACTAATTATTCTTCAAATGTATTAAGTCACAATTAGATTTCTATTCTAGCCATTTTTATACTATTTCACTTTACTAATGTTAGTGTACTAATAACAGTTTTATCTGAATTACATTTGTATGTATCTGAATGAAGGATATTCAACAAAATGAACTTAAAAGTCATATAGAGTTTGGTAATAACACAACTCTCGTGATGTTAAACCTAAATTCATAAGTTTTGTGCCACAATATTTGTAATACTTACTAATTATTTTTCAGAATCTAGATTATCCCAAATATAAATATATAATAAGTGGTTGTTTATAGTTTACGTTTAAATACACCATGCTACCTCTTCATAAGCACTTGACAGCTCTGTGTAACAAAAACACTACAACAGAAGGATTTCTTTTTATACTTTTACTGTGGAGAATAGACTTTTCTGGATGTAAGCTCCCACCCAAGACATTTCTAATAAAATCCATTGCATTTCCTGGGACATATATTATTATTATTAATCTTCAAACAAAGGCCCTGCATAACAATAATCATTTGTGATTTAGAAATTATATTCTTAACAATTATATGAAGGCCTTATACAATGCGTAGTACTTGGGTTGCTTTTGTTAAATAACAAAAATTAACAAAAGTGGGATAGCCGGTGACCGAGGGGTCTAATTCCTCAGGACTTTAAAGCTTGGTTATAGATAGCGCTGGTTCAAATCCGGCCTAGACTGGAAGATTCTAACCAATTATATTTACCTTACCATCTGTACTGGTCCGCCCCCCTTACTCTGTCTAAATAAGTTATCCTGCACAGTTCAATAATCTATGAGGAATGGGCACAGTAAGGTTAAAAAGGAGACTTGGCCCTCTCCTTTTATCTACATTTAATTAAAAGAGGTTGTTTGTATAAATATGTTTGAAGTTTATGCGCTGCCAAACCATCCAACCGATCGCCATGAAACTTTAGGATGTTGTCCTGCATACTCCGAGATGGTTTCTGTGAAGTTTGATGCAGATCCGTCCACAAGGTCTCGCCTCCCACGGGCTCCTAAAGATCCCATGTTTTTCAAAAGGAGAATCTGAATTGTTTACAAAAAACATATGACTGTATGGTTTAATGTAGTTTCACATGCCATAAGCAGATTGAAGTTCTCACAACAACCAGTACTGTATATGTTTTGATTTATTGTAGTTCTACATTTCACCTTGAGAGTGTAGCAACACTACTTTTACTTGATCAGGTGATCTGTTATTGGTGTTAACCTGTCAGCTATTAGGTTCATAAATCAAACTCAATATTATGACCAGCGAAGCGGGTGGGTACAGCTAGTATATAAAAAAAAATTCACAAACTGATTAAAATATTTTACATAAGTTACTTACTATAAATTGAATTTCCATATAAATTCAAATTTCTAACAATACTCTGAACATGAGATTAATGTGGAATATAGTTCATACACTTCATTCTCAAAATATTTTTCATTCTTATTACATTTTTATATAAAATTCTTTATACTTTAAAGTTGTAGATTGAAAAAATTCACATTATCATAATTTTATTACCAATCCTTCTGCGTTATCCATAATCTCGGTATATCTACATTATTCAACTATTGTATGATTTGGCATTACTTAACTACTTTTCTGTGAATAAGAGCAATTATTAAAAAAATTCAGGTATTATACTGAGTGCATTTAGAGATAAAAAGTTACTTCAACTAGGGTAGGACTGTGGTGTGTGATTGTGGTGGTGTTTTCTCCTCCCTATTCCCTCCTTCTCTACAAGAAAGTTTCCAACAAATGAAGAAAGTTTTGTGTACTGATGTCCCAATTACTGCTCATTGTAAAATGTAATATACAAACTGAAAAGCTGCTATTGGAATTGCAAGGTAAAAATTGCCAATATTTTCTAATAAAAGCGAGCAATGGTAAAATTCCACTGTACCCACCGCCCACCCATACACGTACAGTGGTAGTGACCCATCCGCCCATCACCTACACGTACAGTGGTACTGACCGCCTGCTCCACCCATACACGTACAGTGGTACTGACCCACCCGCCACCCATACACGTACAGTGGTAGTGACCCATCCGCCCATCCCTACACGTACAGTGGTACTGACCCGCCTGCCCAACCCATACACGTACAGTCGGTACTGACCCACCCGCCCCCACCCATACACGTACAGTGTTACTGACCCACCTGCCCACCCCTACACGTACAGTGTGGTACTGACCCACTCCACCACCCCATACACGTACATTGGTACTGACCCAACCCGCACACCCATACACGTACAGTGGTACTGACCACCCCACACACCCATACACGAACAGTAGGTACTGACCAACCCACACACCCATACACGTACAGTGGTACTGACCCACCCGCCCACCAATACACGAACAGTGGTACTGACCCACCCGCCCACCCATACACGTACAGTGGTACTGACCCACCCGCCCCCACCCATACACGAACAGTGGGTACTGACCCAACCCGCACACCCATACACGTACAGTCGGTACTGACCCACTCGCCCACCCATACACGAACAGTGGTACTGACCCAACCCGCACACCCATACACGTACAATGGTACTCACCCACCCCGCCCACCCATACACGAACAGTCTGGTACTGACAAACCCGCCCTCCCATACACGAACAGTGGTACTGACCCACCCGCCTCCTCCCATACACGTACAGTGGTTACTGACCCACCCGCCCCCAACCATACACGAACAGTGGTACTGACCAACCCGCACACCCATACACGTACAATGGTACTGACCCACCCGCCCACCCATCACACGAACAGTGGTACTGACAAACCCGCCCTCCCATACACGAACCAGTGGTACTGACAAACCCGCCCTCCCACTACACGAACAGTGGTACTGACAAACCCGCCCTCCCATACACGTACAGTGGTACTGACCCAACCCGCATACCCATACACGAACAGTGGTACTGACAAACCCGCCCTCCCATACACGAACAGTGGTACTGACAAACCCCACCCTCCCATACACGAAAAGTTGGTACTGACCCACCCCGCCCTCCCATACACCGAACCAGTGGTACTGACAAACCCGGCCCTCCCATACACGAACAGTGGTACAGACCCACCCGCCCCTCCCATAATGCTACAGTGGTACTGACCAACCCGCATACCATACACGAACATTGGTACAGACAAAACCGCCTCCATACACGAACACGTGGTTACTGACAATCCGCCCTCCATAACACGGAACAGTTTGGTACTGACTCAACACCCGACATACCATACAGTACAGTGGTTACTGACCATCCGCCCTTCACATCACTCTGTGCGTTATCGACACCGCCCCACCATACTCGATCAGTAGGTATCTGACCACCCGCCTCAATACACGTACAGTGGTTAGCCCTGCACAACGCATACCCAACACGATACAGTGGTACTGACAAAACAGCCCTCATCACGAACAAGTGGGTATGAACAAACCCACCCATCCATACACGAACTGGTGTGGTCATCTGACCATCCGCCCTACATACAGTACAGTGGTACTGACAAAACCGCCCTCCCATACACGAAAAGTGGTAACAGACCACCAGCCCTCCATACATGTACAGTCGGTTACTGACCTACCGCATACCCATACACGAAAGTTGGTACTGACACACCCGCACTCCCTATACACCGAACAGTGGTACTGACAAAACCCGCCCTCCCATACACGAACAGTGGTACTGACACACCCGCTCACCCATACAGGAACAGTGGTACTGACCAACCCCGCATTTATAGTGAATAGAATTATCAAAGCTCTTTGTTCTGACAGGAAACGACAAACCAACCCGCCCCACCCATACACGTACAGTGGTTTTGAACCACACGCCCACCTAGTACACGTACAGTATGTTTTGACCCACCCGCCCCACCTATACACATAAAGTGGTTTTGACCCACCCGCCCACCTATTCACATACAGTGGTTTTGACCCCACCCACCCATACACGTACATAGTGGTTTTGGACCCACCTGCCCTCCCATACACGTACAGTGGTTTTGACCCACCCCGCCCTCCCATACACGAACAGTGGTACTGACAAACCCGCCCCTCCCATACACGTACAGTGGTACTGCCACTAATTATTGATACAGCAGTGCTTGCATGAATGGCCGTGGCACAACAAAGGAAGTGAATGAATTTATAATCATCCTCACTACATTGTCACCACATTTATTTCTATTCAGATTTCCATTGTTAAATCATTGCATGAAGTGAAAAGTTAATGTTTTATATTATATTTTCTCATTCATATAACTCTTATTACCTCTTTGAAAATTTTTAAATAATGGCCCATAGCTGAAGCAGGTGAATTAATTTTAGCTTGAAATTGATTAACGTTTTAAAGAAATATCTGACTGAGATACCAAATATGCCTGCTTTTTAGTTTTTATACTTCCTGTGATGAAACCCATTGGACGTTTATTTATTAAAACTGAACTTAATCATCTTATTTAACGTACTTCCTCTAAATATTACATAACTACATAATAAACGCATTTATTAATAAAATTTATCAATAAGATCACGGTGTAATAATAATGGTATCGAATTCAGCCGACAACCGGATATTTATATCGTGAACAATATTGATGTGATTTATGTCTCTACTGAACAATATTGATGTGATTTATGTCTTAACAAACTAATTTTATTTGGAAACAGTTGTAAGCAACATATTGATCAGTAGCGTAGTTGGTTTAATCTCAGCTTCATGTGCTAAAGGTTCTCAGTTCGATCCCAATCAGAGTCAATACATTTTGAGAAGGATCAGCTGATAATCACCGGCTGTTCATTTGTCATTGGGCTATTAATTAATGACACTTTCTAAGGAATAGTCGGCCTTAGTTTGTAACAATGACTACATTCGCTCATCTAAACTCATCACACTCATTCGAAATCCATATTCGCCCATATCTTGACGATCGGTGTCTTATGAATACAGTAAATCAAAATAAATTAAATAAATCATATAAAAAATCAAACAGATATACTTGTAAACCAAATGACAATACTGTGGTTTGATTTAAATACTAAACGAGCGTATTTACAGTCAATATAGAGTGATAATAATAAATATTAATCAATAATAATTAAACCGGAATTAATATAATAGTTTAACTTAAAATTTTTGCCAGTAATGTTGTACCGGGTCGTTTTGACCGGTACATTTCGTTTTTTTTCGTCGTGGTCCTGCCGGGCTGCCTGAGATCGCTCGTGCCCGGCGAATCGCTACTTTGGTGGCCGTTGGCTCGGACTCGGTCGTTCGTGTTCCAGCCTTTGTCTGTCAGGTTGGCCGTCATTTTTGTCTTTGGCTCTGCCTGCGGAGATTACCATGACCAGGTAGAGACTCTAAAACTCCAGGGTCCTTGAGTGGGACGTTCAGCCCTCGGCCTGCCGTCCGGGGAAGGTCGACCTTCTACACTGCCTGCCTGGCCTGAGGACCAAGTCGTAGAGCACATGTTGCGACTAAGCTGCCATTCCCTACATCTGGGTGTTTTCTTCAGTCCTCAGGTCAGTGCGTTCCATCTTTTTTCCCGGCGGCTGAGCTGTGGGGTAGTGAATTTGTGAATAAAGAAAAAGAAAGAAATGGTGCAGAACTATTTATGGAGGCCTAGGCCTAAAGACTGAAAAGTAATTCTATGAAACAGCCATGGGGACTTATATGTGATGTTGCGAAAAGAAAGAAAAACCGTTAAAAGCAAAAAGAATTTTTGGGTGTTATTATTTAATGTTATTTATTTTAATTAGTTTATTCTGTTGTTAGATTTTTGTAGAGTTTAGTTTTGTTAGGTCCCTATGGTTAAGTTTTGTCTATTTATTTTATATGTTTAGCCTAGTGATTGTTATTTATATTTTTCGTTCATTGTTTTATGGAGGTCGTGAAGTGACTTTTTACTAGAACGGTACCGTGTTATATTTTTTTTTTAAATTGTTTAATTTTTAGGCTTTCACCAAAAGGGGATTCTTGTACTTTTACTTAACTTCTAATTCGGAGCTGCCCAGGGATTCGGCCTTACTCCCTGGCCCCGGTGGAATCATGGGAGGTGGGCTAAATTGCCGGTTTAAGTGTTGTGATCCAAAAGTTCTAAATTTTCACTTTTATTTGGGCATTAAATTTTTCTTACGTTTTGGGTATCTCAGGCTAGGCTGCAGATAGGCCATGTAGTGGTTAATTGTTAATTTTGGTATTTGTAGCGTTAAGTGTTTTTGTAGCTTGTGTCATTATCTTGTTTATTTTTTGTTATCTTGTTATTTATTTAAGTGCGAATTTACATTGTGGCCTTCTGCCAGCAGTTTTGCAGTTTTCTTGATAATAAATTTAGTTTGCTCAGCTGCCGAGTTTTATTTTGACCCTCCAACTGCCACCCATGATCCCATCGCTCGACTTGTTTTGAGCCATCCGGGTCTCAATTGGTAGCAGAGCGTGGTTCCCTAAAAAAAAAAAAAAAAAAAAAAAAAAAAAAATCCACTCTTGGTTGTTGACGGTGGGTGGTTTGCCAGTTAGTAGGTCAGTGTTGGCTGACCTACCGTTTGGATAATTTGTTAGAAAAAAAAGAAAAAAAAAAACAAATAATAATTATTTAAATCAAAACAAGTTAAAAACCAAATAAATAATTTAACTTAAAAAAAAAAAAAAAACTAGGCAATCCACTTGGTTACTTTGTTGAATGGGTTTCATGGGTGGATTGGAGTGGTCGGCAGTGGCTCGGTAGGCTGAGGGTTTTGTTCGTCTTGGACCCTGGAGTTGTCGTTTTTGTGTACTGTTGAGATTTGTTGCGTTCGAGATGGCCTATCTGCAGAATGTGGCGCTCCTAGTGAAGGAGGAATTGATTTTCGAGTTGACGGCGCGTGGTGTGACTCCGGAGGGTGATGTTCTGAATATCCGGAGGTTGCTGCGAGAGCAGTTGTCCGCGGGTACGGCGGTGGAGTGGTTCTGATCTACTGGAGGTTGGTGATGAGTTGTTGGTCTGTAAACGTAAGGTGGAAAATTGGGAAGGGGTTTTAGAAGATTTGCTAGTGGGAACCTCCTGTGGGTCGTGACCGGGCCTGCCGTCTTGCACATTTGGGGCATCTGCTTGCCCGTTTAAGGCTGGGTCAACCGGGCAACCGGGGTTGGAAACCGTCGGATAGGGCGTGGATCCTGGAGAGTTTGTCTAGACTTGAAGAGATTTTTCAGGTACTCTCCGGTTCCACGACTCCTACGGGTCTGGGGTCAGCGGCCTAATTTCTCGCTGTCGCCTAACGTGTCAAGGCCGCAGGCTGAGACAACGGCTCTCACCTGTGCCTGAGGCTCCTTCTGAGCCTGCAGGTGTTTCTGTTGAGGTTGCTTGTGGTTCGGCTCCAGCTGCCGTTCCTTCTGCTTCAGCTCCTTCGTGTTCCCCTGCTCTTCTGCAGCTGAGCTACCCACAAGCTACCTAACCCTCTCACGCCCATGATTCAGAATCTCCCTGTGATCGATGGGATAGATCCTGAGGAATTTCTGAAGTTTCTTGTTGCCTTTCTCAGGCTTAGTGAGATGCCCGGCATGCCGGCTGGGGACTTGCTTCGCCTGATTTTCCCGTAATGCAGAGGTCCTGTTGGGAGTTGCTGAGTTCTGTCTTGGCCAGTGATGCCTCGGTGGACTCGTTCCATCGAGAGTTACTGTCGTTCGTTTCTTCCCATTCGACTCAGGGAGAGGATGGTCATGGACAGATTTTATCGGTCGCAGGATAGGGGCGAGTCTCTGGCAGCCTATGTCTCTTCAGTAAAGGAAGCTCGTCAAGCGTTGCGCCTCACACTTTCTGAAGCTGACACCGTTCGTGTCATCCTGGATGGCATTTCTCCTAAAGAGTTTTTTTTTTGCTGGTGTGCCTTCGTCTTTTCGGGAGCTGCATCAGCTGTGCATTGTTTCGCGCAGCGTGCAGTTCTCAGACCAGCAAGGGAGGGATTATGAGAGTCATCGTGCTCTCCCCACCCGTCGACCAGCTATGTCTTTGGGTGTGAAGTCAGCCAGTGGAGGGTCGTGGTTCTCGGCCTCCTGTTGTGTGTTTTGCTTGTGGCCAACCTGGTCACATTCGTCGTGACTGTCCACGTGCTCGAGGTCGTGGGGCGGGGAAACGCTCAGCGCGGGGGGTTGCCTCTACAGTAGCTCTCCGCGTTGTTGTGTGAGAGACCGTGGCCATTTGCCTCTGACACGTGCCCATCGCAGGAGTGTCGGGGATTTTTCGGGCCTTGCTGGCATGGCTTCCCTGGGACTTAGTGCGGTCACCTCGGTGTGTCCTGGCGTTTTTGTTTCTTTTGGTGGTACGGTGTGTCGAGCCCTTCTTGATTCTGGTTCGGCATGCAGTATCATCAGCCTTTCTCTTTTTGAGTCCCTTGACGCCCTTAGGACTTGTCAGGCACACCGAGCCTTCTTCAATTACGTGCTGGACGGCATCCCAAACTCCTCTACCTATACTTCTAAAGGCGTTTTTCCATTTTAAGATCGAAGGATTTTCCTGGAGGTGGGGTTTTCTTGTTGCCAAGGACCTGGCGGTTTCTTGTATCCTAGGGGCAGACTTTATTTCTAAGAGTGGTATGGTGCTTGACCTCCAGAAGCGCCAGATTTTTTTCAAGTTTAATCGGCGAGTTTTGGTGCCTCTAGTAGGTGATTCTGACTGCCCTCCTGCAGTCAGAGAGGTGGGTTGTGAGCCCGAACAACCCAAGGTGGATCCAGTTGGTCATCTCCCCCCTGAGCAGGCGGAGGCTATTACGAGGCTGTGTTTGCGGTTTCCTGCTGTGCTTACACCTGAGCTTGGGGTCACTTCTCTTCTGGAGTATGAGATCCACCTCACCGATTCTCAGCCTGTTAGAAGTCATCCGTACAAACTTGCTCCCCCAAAGATGGAGGTTATGAGGGCAATGGTTGAAGATCTTCTGAGCAAGGGTGTGATTGAACCGTTTCGTTCCGCTTATGCCAGTCCAGCTTTTCTTGTGCCCCAAGCCTAATGGTAAGTCTAGGCTGGTGATGGATTATCGGAGGCTCAACGCTAAGGTCGCTATTGACTCGGTACCTCTGCCTGATTTGCATTCTGCGTTTGATTGGTTCGGTAAGGCTAAGTTTTTCAGTGTTTTTGATTTGAACCAGGCCTACCATCAGATTCCATTGAAGAAGGAATCACGGCCTATGACTAGCTTCTGTGTTCCCTGGAATCTTTATCAGTTCACTAGGGTTCCTATGGGTCTTGCTGTGGGTGCCCAGACTCTCACTCGTCTGCTTGATTCCATCTTTCATGATGTGAAATTCAAGTTTATCTTCAATTACCTGGACGACCTTCTTGTCTACAGTGAGACTTTCGGGTACACATGCAACATCTGGAGGAAGTTCTTAGTCGCCTTAAATCAGCTGGCCTTACCGTCAATCCAGAGAAAGTCACTTTTGCTCGTCCTGAGATTTCTTTTCTGGGTCATCTTATCTCTTCTCGAGGCGTCTGACAAGATCCTGCGAGGACCCAGGGCATTCGGATTTTCCTCCTCCCAGAGATGCCAAGGGGATTGCCCGTTTTGTGGAGATGGTTGAATTTTTACCATCGGTTCATCCCTAACGTGGCCGAGCTTGCTGCCCCGTTGAACGAGTTGCGAAAGAAAGGTGTCCCTTTTGTGTGGGGCCAAGCTCAGCAGACTGCCTTTGATGCTCTCAAGGAGGCTATCATGCAACCTCCTGTCCTGCGTATGCCTGATTTCAGCAGACGGTTCATTCTTCAGACTGATGCCTCCTCCTCCACCATTGCTGCTGTTCTTTCTCAGGAGTTTGATGGGGTAAGGCAGCCCATCGCTTTTGCTTCGAGGACGTTGTCTCACCAGGAAAAGAAAGCTTCTTCCATCTATGAGTTAGAGTGTCTGGCTGTTGACTTTAGTACGGACAAGTTTCGGCGTTTCTTGGAACACGCTGAGTTCTTGCTGGAGACGGACAATCAGGCACTATCTTGGCTTCTTGCCCATCCCAAACAGAAAATTGGTCGCTGGGTGGTCAAAATTTCTGCTTTTAAGTTCCGAGTCCAACATCTTAGGGGTACCCAGAATGTCATCGCGGATGCTCTTTCCCGCATGTATCACGAACCCAGTGATCCACCGACTGAGGCTGTTGCTCAGTGTGGTGCTGTTCTTCTGGATTGCCCTCTGGCTTTTGACGACCTACTGTCCCATCAGCAGAAAGATCCTGAGCTGTCAGTCATCTTAGGTGAGCTTCAAGAGGGAGGTGCCCACCCTCCCTATTTTCTGTCCAAAGGGGTACTCTGTTGCCGTCCTCGACAGAGGGGTGAACCCCGTGTAGTGCTGCCTAGTCATCTAGTACCGATGGTCTTTCAGTATTATCACTCTTCGCTTGTGGGCGGTCATCTTGGCATTCATAAGACCATCGCTAAGATTCGTAGGTATTTCATCTAGAAGGGCATGGACCGGGATGTTGCGGGCAGAGTGCGGGCTTGTCACCTGTGCTCTCTCAGCAAGCCCTAGCCAGAATGCAAGGTTAGGGTTGTTATCTTCTGAGGTGGCCGAGCGTCCTTTTGAGAAGGTGTTCATCGACTACGTGGGTCCTTTTCCCTCGTAGGAAGTCAGGTAGCTCCTACCTACTTGTTTGTGTGGATGCTTTCTCGAAGTTCGTTTGGCTTTTCCCACTTCGGAGTGCTACGGCTAAGCTCACCATCCGTGCTCTCCAGTCCAACTCTTCCAGCACTCTTGGGGTGCCTTCTACTCTTGTGTCCGACAACGGTAGCCAGTTTACCTCACACGAGTTTCGTAGGTTCTGTTTTGGCAATGGTATCCGGCATGTGACTACCTCTCCTTATTACCCATAGCATTCTCATGCAGAGCCGGTTCAACCGCAATCTTCGGTCTGCCCTTATTACTTTCCATGCTGAGAAGCAGAACACCTGGGATGAGAGTCTCTCTTGGCTCCAGCTTGCTTTCAATTCTTCCAAGCATGAGAGTCACAATGCCACTCCCTTCGAGATTCTACATGGCTACCCTCCTAACAACCCCTTTGTCCAACTTGTGGAGGCTAGAGGATCTTCTACCTACGCCAGGTGCCACTGACGTAGTGTCCACGTGGTGGGCTGCTCGGCGCAACCTGCTACGTGCTAGAGAGAGGAGTAAGGAGGAGGTATGATAAGGGTCGTACTCCTAACCCTTTTCAGGTTGGAGATCTGGTTCTTTGTCAGGCTCACCCGGTCAGTTCGGCCGCGGAACGAAGAGCTGCAAAGTTGTGCTATCGGTGGTCTGGTCCCCCACCGCATCGACAGGTTTTTGGTCACCGGTGACTGCTCTGCTGGTTGATCCCCAGTCAGGCAGGGTGTTCAGGAAAGCCCATGTGTCCCAGCTTAAGGCTTTCCGGGGGAACGGTTGATCCAGGAGTTGGTGTTCCTGGGGGTTTCTTGGGGCAAAGAGATTGATCACCTCTGCGCCCTAGGTGGCTGTTCTGAGAGAGTCTCCTTCTCTCTTTTCTTGTCGGGCCCGACAGTCAGGGTAGTTCGCTTCCTGTTCGAGGGGTTTCCCCTCTTAGATCCTCTTTGGCGTCCTTGGAGCACCACTCTTTGGAGGGTTCTTTTTCTTCTTCTGTTGGGTTCCCTGAGGTACCGAGTTTTCTCCCCCTGCCTGGGTGTGTTGAGGTTTTGCAGAGGGAGGTTGTACCGGGTCGTTTTGACCGGTACATTTCGTTTTTTTCGTCGTGGTCTGCCGGGCTGCCTGAGATCGCTCGTGCCCGGCGAATCGCTACTTTGGTGGCCGTTGGCTCGGACTCGGTCGTTCCGTGTTCCAGCCTTTATCTGTCAGGTTGGCCGTCATTTTCTCTTTGGCTCTGCCTGCTGAGATTACCATGATCAGCTAGAGACTCTAAAACTCCAGGGTCCTTGAGTGGGACGTTCAGCCCTCGGCCTGCCGTCCGGGGAAGGTCGACCTTCTACACTGCCTGCCTGGCCTGAGGACCAAGTCGTAGAGCACATGTTGCGACTAAGCTGCCATTCCCTACATCTGGGTGTTTTCTTCAGTCCTCAGGTCAGTGCGTTCCATCTTTTTTCCCGGCGGCTGAGCTGGGGGTAGTGAATTTGTGAATAAAGAAAAAGAAAGAAATAGTGCAGAAACTATTTATGGAGGCCTAGGCCTAAAGACTGAAAAGTAATTCTATGAAACAGCCATGGGGGACTTATATATGATGTTGCGAAAAGAAAGAAAAACCGTTTAAAAGCAAAACGAATTTTTGGGTGTTATTATTTAATGTTATTTATTTTAATTAGTTTATTCTGTTGTTAGATTTTTGTAGAGTTTAGTTTTGTTAGGTCCCTATGGTTAAGTTTTGTTATTTATTTATATGTTTAGGCCTAGTGATTGTTATTTATATTTTTCGTTCATTGTTTTATGGAGGTCGTGAAGTGACTTTTTTACTAGAACGGTACCGTGTTATATATTTTTTTAAATTGTTTAATTTTTAGGCCTTTCGCCAAAAGGGGATTTTTGTACTTTTACTTAACTTCTAATTCGGAGCTGCCCAGGGATTCGGCTTACTCCCTGGCCCCGGTGGAATCATGGGAGGTGGGCTAAATTGCCGGTTTAAGTGTTGTGATCCAAAAGTTCTAAATTTTCACTTTTATTTGGGCATTAAATTTTTCTTACGTTTTGGGTATCTCAGGCTAGGCTGCAGATAGGCCATGTAGTGGTTAATTGTTTAATTTTGGTATTTGTAGCGTTAAGTGTTTTTGTAGCTTGTGTCATTATCTTGTTTATTTTTTGTTATCTTGTTATTTATTTAAGTGGCGAATTTACATTGTGGCCTTCTGCCAGCCAGTTTTGCAGTTTTCTTGATAATAAATTTAGTTTGCTCAGCTGCCGAGTTTTATTTTGACCCTCCAACTGCCACCCATGATCCCATTCGCTCGACTTGTTTTGAGCCATCCCCTAGTTGGCACGCTTTCCAGCTTTGGTGGGGAGGTGGGGATGGGTTTCAATGTAAGTAGACCGTTATAGTACATCTACAGTGTTGCTTTTGTTTTAATAAATGTTTTATAATTTTATTTATTTTCACCCATACATACTCTTTTTACTTTGAAGTCTTAATACATTACTCATTCAGAGATTTTGACCGGAGCATTCCGGTTTGTTATCGCAAAATGCTGTTATTAAGACTGAAAAATAGCATGTGAAGTTGTTTATACATTTTTGTATTGAATTTAATACATTTTTGTATTATTGTGTTTGTATTTTCAAACTTAAATTAATTATTATTTGTAATTTAGGTTTATATTAATATCTTATATAGGCATATATTCTCATCTAGAATAATTATGGATTAGCTTAATGTAATTAAATGATTTTATTTTCTTATATAACAGCTATATTTTATTTGGGTATTAAAAATAGATGAATAACTAATTACAAAATATATCACAACTGAAAACTGTAAAATAACAATTTAAAATTGTGTACTGGTGGGCATTCAATTAACAATAAGAACAAATTATTTTAAGCTAAACTGGACAAAATAAATATAGTCGTATAAACATTTAAAACTAATTGTGGCAGCATTATTTTCTTTAAATATATCTGTAAGATAGTATAGAATATTTAAGATTTTCATTAGTTAGATATTCAACTGAAATACTATGGAAAAGTCCTTAATCTAAAGTTGCTGTACCGAGAACCCTAGAATTAAATCCATCGAAAAAGTCATGAAGGTTTTTAACTGAAGTAAGCCGCAATACCTGTAACGAGTGTTTCTGCAAAATGCCATCACAAAGGAGACAATTGTGAAAGGTAGGGGCATTCTGAATACAACAAAGTGACTGATGACGTCGCACTGAACAACGTATCAGAAACAATAGTGTTGAAACAACAGCTGAGATACCAATCAAAACATATACAACTAAAGGTGGTTTTAAAAAAATGTCAGTTGAAAATGTTAGAAATATTATGTGCGATTAATAAATATACATTTATACAGTATATATTACATATTTAATAAGAAAAATACCTTCAAAAGTAACTTTTCTCTTTTTATCAGGAAAAAACTGAAAACAGCCTACTACCTTGCCACATTAAATTAAAATTATAGACATATATAATCAATACTATTGCTATGGATATTGAAAAAAGACTGTTGTGGGAAAAATAATAATATTGAATCGTAAATATTGTGTATTTTATTTTTAATATGCTCCTTGAATTTTTACTCTTTCTGTTATATATTTACTAGGGGAGACCCCTGCACCCTTCACGTGCCAACCCCGACTCTAGCTGCGCTCGATACACCTCGCTCTTCGACCTCGTCATGTGACTTTGACTACAAATTATACTATGTTAACTGTATAACGTAAAATCACAATATTAAATTTATTTACTGTACCTCACTCACACTACTTGCGTTGCTACCTATTTATTAGTATAAATGCCTAATTATATTACTTAGACTATTTCAAACATTTTCATTTAATTTGTTTTTGTTTAACCGCTGAAGATTAATAAAACAAATGAAATAACTATATTAGGTTACCATTGAAATCATCAAATCCAGTAGAGTGGAGCCGTCCAATCGAATGTGAATAAAACCATGCTAACAAACTTCCCTGGTTTAACGCTGTGTAAGATCTACCCTCCTTAATTATACAAACACAATTGTTTACATGCCATCAGCTGTTAAAACATTTGGGAATCATTATTTATATTTGAACAGCTGTTACTTTTCCATTAATTTAAATCTCTCTCCATGTTAATCTAATGGTCGAAAAACGTACTTTAAAGGCTTCCTATACCCTTCAGTGTAAAAAATATTGAAGAATTAAGACCATAATGCACAACTACGAACAGGGGCAAATTTTTGTATATCTCAACTGTTTAAATTGGTCAAGAAATAAGAGAGGAGTTGTGTTGACAAAAAACGGCTTCACGTATTATATATAAGGATATGGTTATATAATATTTAATTATATAGAGGAATGCTATATAATATTTAGAAAAACTCTAACATTTAAGCTCTACAGTATATTTTAAAGATAAACTCTTTTTAAGAGCATTGTAAATTAAAATATTCAGTCACTCAAAGATTAATTTGCCATTTTCTGTTTAATGTATAATAGCTTAAAGTGTAACTCTACCTAAATTCAAAGCTGTGTCTAGTTCGTGTCTCATCAAAATAACCAAAATAATTTTCAACAACACCTCACGAGATTTTCACTGAGAAAAATATCCTTTGACAAAGCACAAACAAATATCCACCAAGTTCAGAGGTCTCGACTGAGCTCGGATCAAAAACCTGCTCAATCATTTATACGTGACATCTTGACAAAGGGGTCCATTCATGTAGAAGCGTGGGACAGCACTGAATAAAACAAAGTAACTGATGACGCTGCGAGAACAATAGTATGTAGACTTTCAGGTCTGCAACAACACTTTAGGATTCAAATGGCAACTGTGACAGTAACAGAAAGTTGGTCTTTCATATTAGCAGTACAAGTGAACGTCACACAACACAAATATATTACAGTAAACAATGTACAAATATATTACAAGTATAAAATGCACAAATACTGTACTACAGCGATCGATTTCAACAAACCACATTTACCTTCCTCCGAACAGAGGGATCCAAACAAAATGAACACATTTTGTGTTTATATTGTAATATATTTGTTTACTTTTTTACTTGTACTGTAGTATATTTGTGCTTTTTGCACTTGTCTTGTAGTATATTTGTACAATTTTGTTCTTATATTCCAGTACATTTGTACATTTTGTAATTTTATTGTAGTACATTTGTGAATTTTGAGCTTATAATGTAATATATGTGTACACTTCTTACTTGTCTTGCAGTATATTTCTACATTTTGTTCTTGTATTCCAGTATATTTGTGAATTTTGCGCTTATTTTGTAATATATTTGTGCATTTGGTCTAGTACTGTAGTATATATATGAATTTTGTGATTATATTGTAACATATAAGTGATTTTGTTCTTGTATTGCAGTATATTTGTACATTTTGTACTTATATTGTAATATTTTCTTGCTGTATGAATTTCACTTCTACTGTATTTGTGACAGCACAAATTATACTAATTCAAAAATTGTTTACATACCTAACAAATAAATAAATATATGTATTTGAATTACTGTTAAAATCATGTGTTTACTATAAAACTGTTATTTCAGTAAAACAGAATAAGTATTGTGGTATTGAAATATCCGAGGTATATAATTTTATTACAGGAGCTGAGGTTTACAAACTTCACCAACTCCACAAGACCCACTTGATAAAAGAAGTCAACTAATGAACACCTAATGAAATATTCAAACTAACAATTCAATTCTGTATAAAATGTGTCATAAACTGTTTGTGGTATATTCAATCGTTTCCTCACAAAAAGTTTATAAATTTTAATTTGTGCCTCCATTATCAACTTAGATAGTATCCAATAAAAACCTAAGGTAATTTCTTATGATCATCTTAGATAGAACCCCCCCCCTCAGATAATATTGGAAGCCGCCTGTGATCAACGGATAATCTCCCGTTATCATCTAAAATGGCGGACGGGAATTTTGAATTGCTGACCGTATACTTCAGATTTGTAATTAAATTTCCTACAATTTTGTTAAGAAGTAATTTTTTGGTATTTCTGATAATAACTATGAAAAAATCATCAAATTTCACTTTTCGTTTAAAAAATTCTATTTTTGTTACGTTTTTTGTATTTTATTGCTATATTACGATAATTTAAGACCCTAAAATCCGTACACACTATTTAACTTTAGTACTTTGTTACGAAAACTGCTATAAAATTTGATTTGTAACTTTTCATAACCTAGAACAAATCAAAATGGTTGATTTGAAAACGCCGACCTGTTTGCAGAGTTGAAGTTTTTTGTACTGAAGCTGTAATATTTAATTTGGACAACATCTAATAGAATATTTAAATTATATACTTAAATGCTTTATATATAATACATTTCCTCACAAAAAGTAGGTTAAGTTGAGTTTTGTCAAAAATATGTTACTCACTTATTCACTTACGTATTCAAATTGTGTACAAACTTTACGGACATTTAAACTATGTATAAAAACAGTTTGTATTCATTTTTGTTGCCTAAAGGCCAATCTTAGTTTTACGCTGTATTTTCGGAATTTGTTTGTTGGTTTAGGCACCCTCCAGCGGCTGCGATAAACGTTTTTAGAACAGTTGGTAGACCGGGCCTTTGTCGATTGAAACGAGTCAAAGGAGCGTCTGAGAGAAACGTTTTTAGAACGGTTGGTAGAACGGTCTTCAGTCGATTGAAACAAGTTCCACCGAGGTTATATAAGGATAACGCCCCATTTCATGCCTCAGTCTGCTGACACCCTACGGCCTCTACACGCTTGAATTACCTTCAGTACTGAACTGTTCAATTGTTTGGCTTTCTGCCCTATTGAAAACTAAATCGTTTTCACTGCATGGTGAGACGAATCTTCTCTCATCGCTATTTTTCAACATAACCTCTAGGTTTATTCTCTCGTTTCTTTAATTTAATACGTTTTTATTGTGATTTATAATCAATCAAAAATTTCTTTTGATTGTTTTTGAGACTTCACTTTTTGTTTCCAATTTCGTCTTCTCCAATTACTTTAATTGTAATTTTACATTTTAACTCTCTACGATGGCTTCTCATCAACAGAATTTTTATTGTGTTGCCGAGGGGTCATTTCATCAGGGCAACAATGAACTCTTCACATGGAGTAGAAATGCTCAGTGTGTGGCTAACTCTGCTTGTGCCCTTGCATGGAAGAGTCTTGGTGGACATTTTACGACAACTGCAATTGATGCAATCCTTATGAGTGGTGATCGCATTTACAAAACACTGCGTAGTAAGAATTGTACTTAATTGTGGTTATGGGCGGTACTTGTTTCCAGAAGAATTACCATCAGTCATTCATGTTTTGAATCAGTCAGTTTCTCTGTTACAACTAGAGCACATTTACGATGCACTTTATCCCCTAACGAAAGATGATTGGCATGACACTGTTTCGTCACTTACTGAAAAATCACAAGACATATTGGCTGCAAATAAAAAAAATATCGGATTCCTTTTCACGGGTCAAACAGTTACTGTCTCCTTTTGGCGGGTAAATGAACTGCTGTATTTGTTTGATCCACATCCAGTGAATGAAAAGCGCCATTTTGATTTGTCCAATGATGGTAATAATCTGACCCGCCTATTTCTGTGTGACAGCTACTTTTCACTGGCCAGTTTGATGTTGTCGAATGCAGCTCTGGATGGAGTTGCAAGACAGTTCACTATAACTCAGCTGACTTTGGGAAAAACTGCCACACAAGACCTTACTATTGTCACTGAAGAACCGCGCATTGATCACCCTCCAAACCAATTGTATGAACCAATCTGTACATCTAATCTAGACTCGCAGGAGCCTTATGTCGATGTTAAGTTAAAATTGATGCCTGTGGTAGTGTTATCACCCTTAAAAGAAATTTCTCCTTTGACCAGGCCATTATTTAAAAAAATGCCCGGCAGACCTAAAAAGGTTAAGCGAGGACGTTCAAAGAGCTTGACAAGTACTCGACAGGAACAGCTTACAGATGCAAAAAAACGATACAGTAAAAATAAACCTCAGATAAATAGAGGTGCTGTAAAACGTTACACTGACCAGCATCCCGAGATCAACCGAGAAGCTGTCCGACGTTACAACGAGCAGAATCCCGAGATCAACCGAGAAGCTGTCCGACGTTACACCAAGCAGAATCCCGAGATCAACCGAGAAGCTGTCCGTCGTTACACCGAGCAGAATCCCGAGATCAACCGAGAAGCTGTCCGACGTTACACCGAGCAGAATCCCGAGATCAACCGAGAAGCTGTCCGACGTTACACCGAGCAGCATCCCGAGATCAACCGAGAAGCTGTCCGACGTTACACCGAGCAGCATCCCGAGATCAACCGAGAAGCTGTCCGACGTTACACCGAGCAGCATCCCGAGATCCACCGAGAAGCTGTCCGACGTTACACCGAGCAGAATCCCGAGATCAACCGAGAAGCTGTTCGACGTTATAACGATCAGAATCCTGGAGCTTCCTGCCAGAGAGTAGAGGCTTTTCGATTGAAGAATCCCTCATTTTCCAACATGAGACACGTTCCTGCTCTCCTTGCTCGAAAGATTGGTGAACAAGGCCCGATGGCGTACTGGAGAGGCTACGATTTAAATGGCATTAATTCATTTAAACTCCGTAAAGTATAACTTTGGGAAGATGACATTTACAAGTGTTCGTACTGTCATGCTCGGCTGTTTGAGGAAGAGAAAGACAGAAAAAAGTGGTGCTGTGGTGAGGGAGCATATAATATTCTTAATTTACCTCCTTTGGACGTGCCGTTTTATACTAATCGTCATTTCCTAGAACGAGCCAGAGCATACCACGACCTGTTTGCCTTCTGTGCACTCGAAGTGTCAGGTGGGTACCGTCATCCTAGTGGACTCTCCTTCTTCAAAATCGAAGGAAGAATGTACCACCAAGTTTACAATCTGGACGCCGCTGGTCAAAGGTTCGCGCCTAGGGGTGGGGACGTTCAGTTTGTCAACCGGTGCCGTCTTTACATCGACGATGGTGAGGAGCGCAAGAATATTGCCATGGGTAGATCTCTCAATGCCAATTTGATTGAATCTATCAATTCTTATCTCACTACTTCAAATCCTTTCATTAATGCGTTTCGCCGTTTGAGCAATGAGCCATCTATCAACGCTCATTTACAGTTTGAAATTACAAATAGATCTACCCACGGCCCTGTTCTTGGTGATAGGCAAACAGTACTGAGGATTCCGTCAATGATCCCCGGAAGTTGACTGTTTGGAAGAAGGGTTCTGCACGGCCATTTTCTATCGATCTGTTTGATCCTCTGATGGAACCATTTCAATATCCATTGCTCTATCCGCAAGGCAATTTGAGCTGGCATATCGGCATCCTAGACAATAATGGAAACAAGCTGTCTCAATACAATTACTCGCGTTGCCTCTTGCTTTCTGAGCCACGATTTTCTCACTATGGTCGGCTATCACAGGCTTGGCAGGTAGAAATGTTTGCGAGGTACGAAGAGGAGCGGTTACGTTACATTAAATTATGCCAATTAAAAGCTGCTGCTAAAAATTCCATGCGGGTAGGGCCATTGGACGAATTACTCAATTTTCAACAGGCTAGGAAAACAGGAATACAGGTGATGGATGACATAAATCGTGACGAAACTGTCCAAGGCGAAGGAGGGTTGCAAGCTGGAAAGATCTACCTCCCAAGTTCATTTACCGGTGGGCCCAGGTACATGAAGGTTCATTACGAAAATGCAATGGCCCTTGTGTCTCGTCTGGGCTCACCTACTTTCTTCTTGACCTTCACGTATAGTGCAACATGGGAGGAAAACAAGAAAGCTTGCCCCTATGGTACTGGCCGAAGTGACCCTTCTACAGCCTGCAGAGTCTTCCACATAAAACTTCTCGAGCTTCTCCGAGATCTGCGTACTGGAGCAATGTTCGGCTGCCTAACTTATATCATCTACGTCATCGAGATGCAAATGAGGGGATTACCTCATGCTCACATTGTGTTCAAGATCGACGGAGGCGGTCCAGTTCAGGGATCCGACATTGATTTTGTTATTCGGGCAGATATTCCCTCGGAAGAAGAAGCCGGTGGTAGGCTCAGGGAGTTGGTGCTGAGACATATGGTTCACGGACCCTGTGGAACAGATTATCGCACCGACTTCTTGTGCTGGGACTCTGCCAAAGGTTGTTGTACAAAGTTTTTCCCAAAGCCTGCTTGCCTAAGTACACATGTAGATGAAAGGGGGTTTGTCCAGTACAGGCGAGATTACAATAATAAGGGGAACATAATATCAAGAAGAAAGACTATTGATGTTCATGATGGGTGGGTTGTACCGTACAATGCCACACTTTTATTAAAATATGAGTATATGCCACACTTTTATTAAAACGTAATGGTTCAATACCACCATACGTGTATGAGTTGGTGGGTGGGTCAAACCACCGTACGTGTATGAGTGGGTGGGTGGGTCAATACCACCGTACGTGTATGAGTGGGTGGGTGGGTCAGTACCACCGTACGTTTATAGGTGGGTGGGTGGGTCAATACCACCGTACGTTTAACCTGCGGTACCGTACGTTTAATCAATACAACTGTACGTGTATGGCTGGGCGGGTGGGTCAATACTACTGTACGTGTATGGGTGGGTGGGTGGGTTAAGATGTCTTTACCCCATTGGGTAAAGATGTCGTATGATCAATAAGTAGGTATTTCAGGTTGATCCTTTTCAATTTCCAATTGAAAATAGTTCAATAGGTCTACTAATAAACGTTTCAATAACTTTTCAATAAACTAAAAATTCAGTCTGATTTCATCCTTGATCAACACCACTGTAATACAAGGGTTACACACCAAACCCACCCGCCCACCCATACACGTACAGTGGTATTGGCTCATCCGCCCACCCATACACGTACAGTGGTATAGGCCCACCCGCCCACCCATACACGTACTGTGGTATTGTACAATGCCACTGTACGTATAATTAAATTAATTAATATATCTGTTTACATTGAGAAGCGTTCCTCAGTTTACTGAGAAATATTACTTACAGTTTATCTTATGTTGGATTCTGTCAGATATCTTATGTTGGCTTCCGTCAGATATCTTATGTTGGCTTCTGTCAGATATCTTATATTGGCTTCCGTCAGATATCTTATGTTGGCTTCTGTCAGATATCTTATGTTGGCTTCCGTCAGATATCTCATAAGCAAAACTATTAATGATATATTAAGCAGTGCACAGAATGAAACTCAAATGCCACCAAATATAACTGAATTTCACTTCATATGACTATTATTTAATAATTGTTTTTAGTAAAATTGTAAATAGCGCTTCGAAACCTTGTGCTCGCTTGTTCTGTATTACATTAAAAATAGTTTGTTCATTCTAACAATATCCATAATACTGTAATTGGATTATCCAAAATTATGACAATTCTATACTGTTAATTATATTTCCCCTTTACACCCATTTACACAGCTTTTGTACATTTACACCTTGTTGGAGCTTGCGTCTACTCGTCGCGTAATCAAATACCTTTTCAAATATCTCTTGAAGGGTGGTTCTCTTCAGAATGTAACTGTTACACCTTTCGGTAAACAGGAAGATGAGGTAGAGCATTACGTGACGAAGAGAATGATTGGTGCTAGCGATGCATGCTGGCGTCTCTTAGACTTTCCAATTTCAAAGCTAGAGCCCAACGTTGACTGTCTGCCTGTACACCTTGAAGGTAAACAGTTAGTCATTTTTAGGCCAGGCCAGTTGGCAGATGCAACCGCTAAACCTAGTTCCAAGCTTATCGTGTACTTCAATAGACCTCAAGATCCAATTTTCCCTAACCTTACATACCAGTCATTTTATGAAAACTTTATTGTCCATACAAAAAAACCAACGTCAGGGACAGTGTACAACCATCCAGATGGACAGCATTTCATCACAGCTCGCCAACGAGGACAAAAAGTATGCAGACTGTTGTGGGTCTCAGCTAACCGAGGTGAAATCTATTATCTAAGACTGCTTCTTATGTCCGTTCCTTGTCACGGCTACGCTGATGTTCTGTCTCGTGGCGGATCTGATTGCTGCACTTTTCAGGAAGTCGCCAGGAGGCTGGGCTTGGTACAAGACGAAGAAGAGTACTATCACGCACTGCGAGAAGCCTCTCAATTCATGCTTGGACCAAGACTCAGATCCTTCTTTGTTCTCCTATGTAATATGGGAGCTCCAGCGGCACTGTTGTGGAACTCTTTCAAGAACTCACTTTGTGAGGATCACTTAGAACGGAACCCTTCAGATCCTGAATTGGCAGTAAAACTATCATTGATAGATATTGATCGCAGCCTCCACAGACAGGGATCAAGTCTGACTGACCATGGCCTGCCATATGTAGAAGATGACACGACTGAGTTGGGTAGAGAGTTGCTTAACTTCGGAGAAAGCTTTCAGAGGGCAATTGTTGAAGAGTGGGAGCCCAAGTTATCTGACGACCAAAGACTTACATTACGTGCAATTGGTACTCTCAAGACCCAATGACACACATCTTTCCAAGACAATCTTCATTGATGGGCCTGGAGGATACGGAAAAACCTCACTCATTCGTGTCATCCTTGCGTACGTGCGGAGTTGTCATCACGTCGCTCTTGCCGTGGTGAGCTCAGGTATTGCTGCCGGTAATTTGGCTGGTGGTACGACCGCACACAGCATGTTCCGGCTCCCTCTGGATCTTGGTGACGGCATGAGCGTGTGGAACATTACCAACGGGTCCCAACGAGCAGAGCTCATCCGAGCAGCACAGCTCATTGTCTTTGATGAGGCTCCAATGGCGCACCGATTCATATTCGAGATCCTCGACCGGTCACTTCGAGATCTCATGAATACTAGTGTCCCATTTGGAAATAAGATCTTTCTCTGCTCAGGGGACTAGCTATTGTAAATACTAGGCAGTAGGCCAGGGGGCCTGCCTAAAATAAAACTCCCCAACATTTTAGCTTTTGTAAATACTAGGCAGTAGGCCAGGGGGCCTGCCTAAAATAAAACTCTCCAACATTTTAGCTATTGTAAATATGGTCTCTACGTTTGCCGGCCTCCCCGTGGCGAGACTGGATATTCCATTCATTCACTGAACGAATGGTTAACTAACAGGCAAACACACATACTATTAATAGTTAAATTAACCTTTCAAACAATACTTTTTGAGGATTTAAATATTTTTTAAATGGGTCTATACGTTTGCCGGCCTCCCCATAGCGAGACTGGATGGACCATGCTTCAATTGATCGAATGGTTAAGTAACAGGCAACTGAAATCAATTAATAAATTTAGTTTTTTAATAGCTTACTTTTAAAATCACTTTTTCCGTTTGATTTTTTTTTTACTATTAATAATGCACTATCACTTTTTCCGTATAAAAACCATGATTTTTTAAAAATACATTTTGTATACAATGTATAGAAACCATGATTTTTTTTAAATAAACATTTGTCCTGTTAAATAAATAACATTTTAACGGAAAATATTATCAGCCGTGAACTTTTTATATTCAACGAATTGGCCTGAACCCCAAGGGGGTTTGGGGGCGAAGCCCCCAACGAGCAAAGCGAGTGTTTATATCTAATTGTATGTTCTTATTTGGAAACCATTTCAAGACTGACTAAATTAAAGAGGGAACAAAAACATTAAAGAACCCTGACTGCTAAATGAAGACATTTATCTTCATAATAAGTGGCCGTGGGCCCTGAATTTGTCTGCATTTATTTTAGCCAAAACATCTTCATTATTATATTTCTTAAATTACAGTCAGAAATCAGTAGATGAAAGGAATGTTAATTTTTGTTTTATCTATACAGTAATTATAATAATCCAATTGATGTTATTTAAAATTAATTTGTTGAACTAAATACATATAATACTCAATGTATTAATTCTGTTATGAGAAGTTCAATTTCTAATATTCAACGCATTTAGCTTAGTCGATAGTTAAGAAATTGATTCTCACAATCAAGCAAAGTAATTAAATTTGAGTTACTGGCCTTAATAATTGTTTAAAGGAAACCAGTCCCTATCCCACCCAAGCTGGAAGGTCATTCGCCAATTTCAGCGATACCATTGAGGATGCCACATCACAGCATGGGCGGAGTGTCTGGTTCCCTTGTAAATTACGTAGATAGCACCTTGATGTGGTTGTCACCGGAAAATATAGATTCTAGTAATGACATCGGCCACTTAAGCGAACTAAGATTAAATAAATAGAGTTTAATCTGTTGTAATTTTGTAGCTAATAGATTTAAAATTAATTCCAGAGCGATAGTTGCCTTCCTGTGAAGAAAGGAGAGGGGTACTTTGGACCCAATTTGCCCACTTGCTGCAGGCTTTGCATTATTTTATTTATATACTTTGGCTCTGGCCACACAGCGGCATAAATACACTGTATGCGTGGGTCTAGTACTTTTAACTTAACATTTTTCAATTTACATTCGGCCCTGGAGATGTTGCCATATAATAATAATAATAATAAATGTATTTATTGTTTTCACAGGTACAGATTAGTTTCACAGGCAAAATTATTAATCACAATAAAAAGGCACATTTTATGAAAAATAAAAAAAACTTAAATAACTAAAGAAACACAATTATAACTTAAGCACCTAAATAAAGTACTCCAAATCATATAATACATTCTTGGTTATAATACAATAATATATATATACAGTTTAAATACAACCAGATATAAGCTAAATTATTAAACATAACATTAATTTGCAATCAAACAGATAGGCCTATATTCAAAAACCAAAACAAAAAAAGAAAACATAAATACTGAAACCTGTGAAAAACAACTGCGACCCCAACAGACCAAGGGCCCAATATGGGGGCCGCATGAAAAAAATATTAATAATTAAGACCTCCACGCTTGTACAAAAATAACAATACTTAATTTTTAAAATTTAAGGATTAAAAACTCTTTACTCTTCTAAACAATGCTTATTTGAATACATTAATAAAAATAAAAAATAAGTAAAAAAAAAAAAAAAAAAAAAAACAATCCAAGAAATGAATTTAAATAACTAAATTAATTTAGGTTGAGAAACCTAGTTGTTCCAGCAACCCTTCAAAGTATTAAATCTTTACATGTTGCTCTGAATACTGCCCGTGACATGTCCACATCTACACCACCAGCTATGGAATTAAATAATATGATTGTAAAATTTAGAAAGGAGTTAGCATATGTGCTATATGCTACGAAATAGTAATATGCTTCCTAATATAATCTTAAGGTAAATAATTAAGGTCTGTATAAATGTATCAGTTTATAAATGTACCTAGTTTGAATACAGTGAATTGATATTTATATTAAACTAATATAAAAAAAAATCATCAAATGCATATAAATCATTAACTGAAATATAACCTTAGAACTGTAAAGAGTGCTTCTACAAGACTAAACAAGAGTATAAGAGACATGTTCAAATTAGTTGTATATATGTGTAAAACAAATTAGCACAGGCTGCTGGCAAAGTGCAGCGCCATCAGTTAGTTTGTTTTATTCAAAGACATCCCACCATTCTGAAAAGCTCTTTGTGTGAGAAGTTATCATACATGCTCTTTAATGTTTTGTGGAAATACCTTGTTAAAATCTGCAAAAATAGCATATTTTAAGTTACTGCTTTGTTTGAGTATCTTGATTGTGTATAGCTAGTTTTAGTTAGTAAATAAATCCTATTTTCATGTTCACTTATATAAATAACAGTATAATTTTGTTCTGTAAATATTATATTAATTAAAAAAAAGTACTATTAAATTACTATAATAGAAATAGAACATATTTAAAACAGTGACTTTTATCAGGACAAAGTATAAAACAATGAAATGCCTGCAGCAAGTGAAGCCAGGAGGGTCCAGAGCTTCTCTCTCCTTCATAGGGAGGAGACTACTAGCCCTGGAAAAACCAGGGATGGCAGGCAAAATTTCTCCTTTAAAGAGCAAGAGCTGGAAAGGACTACTAGCCCTAGAAAGACCAGGGGAGAAAAGTGACCTTTTCCCAGAGAAGCCTTCTAATAAGAAGGATCAAAAAGGTAAACTGTAGTTGAAGGAAAGGAGGAATGGAGCTTGGGAGCACAACTTCCCTGAAATATATATATATATATATATATATATATATATATATATTATTAATGGAACTTCCATAAGCCCAATACAAACCACACTGCTCCAACTGGCAATTGTAACAATCCAGTTAATTTTCAAATTTCCAAGACAGCTGGAGACCAAAACATGCAACACCCAAGGAAAGGGACTAAAGTAGTTGAGAGAGAGAGTTTAATAATAGAGTCAAGAATTATATGCTGCTTTCAGTGTAAATGTGCAGTGATCCTTATAAAAAAATGTTTGTGAAGTTTGTTTGCTATGATATCACACCTTATCACTGAGTCCAATACTCCAAAGTGAGTGAAATATTAATCTCTTGAGTGAAAAAGAAACTTTGAAACTCTTAGATAGTAGTCTTCGCTGGACCTTAGAGCTCTCTCTGTTTAAAAATAATAAGTTAGTCATAGTGATACGAGCTATCAAAGTTGATGAATTAACTTTTAGATGTTCAACTTCACATAGCTCAGAAACCTCCATATCATCCATGAGAGGATATTAAACAAAATAATGTGACTGAACTAAAAATAATTGACAGTTCACATAACAAGATTTGAGTTCCTAATAACCCTGGAAATAATACAATATATCAAGAAGATCAATTTGGAGTTTAAGATAACTCGTGCATGCTGCGTTGGACTGCAGAGAGCAAGTTCCAAGGTTCGAATCCCAACTGAGCTAAAGGTTAATAGGGGAAGGTGCTGTTCCTAGGGACAGAAGCTATATTTTTTGTTTTATAAGAGGTAAATTTCGGTGTTACAGTGGCAACACTGGCTTTATAGTTGGACTCTTGACTGTCCATTCCAGGTTGGCCTAATACACGTGTTGTGAAACTATACCGGAATTTTCTTTTTCTACCTCAAAAGTAAATATTTATTACTAGTTTGTGGTTTAGTGTACTAATATTTACATCAGTTCTTCAATCAAAGTAAGTACACACTTTATAGTAAACTTTGTAAGTTCCTTTAAGATAGCATGAAATCTTACTAAATCCTAACCTAAAATGTTTAATTTCATAAACAAAGAAATGTGACCTTGATGTACCTAGGGTACAGTATAAATGTTGTACACGTGAATTAAATATACATATAAATATATTTTATTTAGATGTAACAGGACTGTCAATTGTCCAAAATCCACCAAAAATATTAGCTCATAAAGGTGTTAAAGCTATTGGAGCCATGAGATCTGCAGAGCAGGGGACAACGTAAGCATGATAGCAGCAGTTAATGCTATGCGGAACACTGTTCCTCCTTTTTTGTGTTTCCCAGTGTTCATTTTAAGGATCATATGTTGAAAGGGGCACCACCAGGTTCAATAGGAGCAGCAGCACTGTTGGATTGTTAAATGAAGAAATTTTTTACCAATACTTTGAACATTTTGTGACTCATGCAAAACCGACCATTGAGAGCCCAATTATTTTGTTACTGGACAACCATGAGAGCCAAGTTTCTGAAAAGCAATTACTCTTACTAAAAAAGTGGGTGTGCATATGGTCACATTCTGTCCCCATACCTCTTACAAAATGCAGCCTTTAGACCGCACATTGTTTAGTCCTTTTAAAACTTACTATCATAGGGCTGTTACTGACTGGATATCATCCCCTGGCAATCAAGGAAAGCCACTCACGATTAATGATGTGGCTGAAATTGCAGGGAAGGTCTACAACAAAGCGATTCAGCTAACATAGTTGAAGGATTCAGAGTCACTGGAATTCTCCCACTTGATCAAGACATTTTTAAGGATCACGAACTTCTTCCTGCTTATGTCACAGATCGTTCTGCTCCCAACAGTAATTCTTGTCTTGAGGATCAAGACTGTCAGGTACCGTCAGAGTTGCAGCAACCAACAACCTCATCTGATTTGCAGTCATCGACACACACATCCACACCTCTGAATCTCCATCCACCACTGTCATCACAGACTCCGCTTAACAATCCATCGGACATTTAACATCTAAGTTTACAGAGTCTCTTCTTGATCCACCAACTCCTCAGTCATCACCCCAAATCAATCCAGTTTCGACTATTATTACCCCAGAATGATATGTTAAGACCTTTTCTTAAGGCAGGAGCTTGTGAAACTCAACAGTCATGTAAAACTAACTGTAAAAGCAAATCAAAGTTCATGATTGATACCCCAGAAAAAATTGAAATTGAAACGTCGAAGGAAAAAAAGATGGAGGAAAAACATAGAAAGGAGAATAAAAAGAGTGCACAAAAGGGCATAAACAAGGTAACCAATCATGATAAAAATACTGCCTTGAGAATAAAAAGAGAAAAAAATGAACAAAGTAAGGTTGAATTAAAAAAAAGTTGTTCAATAAAGGGAAACATTCAAGTGATGATGAAGATTTGAAAATTGACGATCCAATAAATGATCAGACTGATGATTTTTATGAGATAGCTGATGATGATTATCCTGAAGCAAAGGATATGGGAAAAGATCTTAATCTTGAAAAGTTAAAGTCTGAAGATTTTGTTTTACTTCAATGTCAAGGAAAGAAAAACGAAAAAATTTTGTTGCAAAAATTGTTGATAGGTAAGATAAAGAAACATTTACTGTGACATATCTTGTAAAATGCCTGGACAGTGAGAGGTTTAGAGCCAAGAGCACAGACATATTTGATTTAAGTGTTAATGATATAAAACTACCAAAACCTATTTCTCATGGAGCCGCAGAAAGATTGTAGAAACAAGAAAACTTTTATGTCTTTTTCAGTGTTCGATATTAATTAAAAGTTGTGTTTAACACTTAAGTTTAAATTTGGTAGAAATAAAGATTCATTTTGTCTTAAAAAGTAGTTTATTTAGGAACTGTCCCTAGGTATATCTAAGGTTGTTCCCAGAAGCATCAGCGTGATGTACCTAGGGACAACATTCAAACATTTTTAAATTACATTTTTATATCCTTTCCTGCAAAGATGAAGATTTGGATTTTTTAAGATTGTGAGCAAAGAATCCTCTTGTGTGTGTACATTCAATTTCAGTTGAAATATATGATAGGATTCTTTAAAAAAAATATAAACTACAAACTGTCCCTAGGTACAACACCTTCCCCTACTTCACTTGAAGAATAAAGTTCATGCACAAGCCTGCAGGCGACAACTTGTGAATTGTCGATTAAAGTAAAAAAAAAAAAAAAATCGGACACTTTTGATTCTGTCCTAAAATACAATAATTCCCTGAAAATAATTCAACCATTATTAAAAATAAGAAGTGTATGTTGAGAGATGTAGAAACATAGTTGTGCTAAAATAATCATCTAAAAAAATACACGATGATTAAAACTAAAACAATAGTGTCTAACACCACAGATTCTTCAGCCACTAATCCCATAAAACTAAAACAATAGTGTCTAACACCACAGATTCTTCAGCCACTAATCCCATAAAACTAAAACAATAGTGTCTAACACCACAGATTCTTCAGCCACTAATCCCATAAAACTAAAACAATAGTGTCTAACACCACAGATTCTTCAGCCACTAATCCCATAAAACTAAAACAATAGTGTCTAACACCACAGATTCTTCAGCCACTAATCCCATAAAACTAAAACAATAGTGTCTAACACCACAGATTCTTCAGCCACTAATCCCATAAAACTAAAACAATAGTGTCTAACACCACAGATTCTTCAGCCACTAATCCCATAAAACTAAAACAATAGTGTCTAACACCACAGATTCTTCAGCCACTAATCCCATAAAACTAAAACAATAGTGTCTAACACCACAGATTCTTCAGCCACTAATCCCATAAAACTAAAACAATAGTGTCTAACACCACAGATTCTTCAGCCACTAATCCCATAAAACTAAAACAATAGTGTCTAACACCACAGATTCTTCAGCCACTAATCCCATAAAACTAAAACAATAGTGTCTAACACCACAGATTCTTCAGCCACTAATCCCATAAAACTAAAACAATAGTGTCTAACACCACAGATTCTTCAGCCACTAATCCCATAAAAGAAGAATGGCAGATTATTTTTATGAATAAAATATACTACCACAGTTTTACTAAGGTGCACCTTACAACTACCATAATATTCTTTAAATTTACTAGCATAGTCTATCTATATCTGAAGATCAATTTGTTGATTTTATTTTTAAAGAGACAAAAAATTTAGTTTATTTTATAGAAATAACACATTACAATTATTTATTCGAAAATGTAATTTGTCTATAGGGAGTTTCATAATCAAAAATAAAAAAGATTTTTCTTACGTCATAATTAAAAAGAAATTCTTACTTAAAATTTTACGCTTTGCATATTTTATCCATCAATCTCCTCCGTAATTACTTCATTACTAAAGTTCAGGTTGTTAGTTCAACTTGTTGATTATCAACTTCAAGTTGATTGAACGCTACAGATTTCGTCCAAATAAATATGATTAAAGAAAAATTCATAATTTTTTTTAGTTTATGGTTCAGTTAATTAATTAATCTCTCTATTAATTACGATTTAATACTCTAACTCTAAGCTTAAAAAGTCTCTGATTAAAACTTTTATGAGGTTAATGAAATAATAATGGAATTTGACTGCATACAGCAAGAATCTTGAATAAAATATATAAAATTTTATGTGAAAAAATATAAAGTAGTAACATTTAACTTATATTAAATATCCTCTTACAGAAAAGGGTACTTAAAAATATCAAGCCTCTTGATAGCCTTACAAGTACACTTCTGCCTTCAATGGTGGAGGTTAAGTGCTCAAATCCACAAATTCACTAAAAGTTTGGACCTAAGTCCTATAAAACATTATATATATTTATAAATAATGGAAACATCATCAATTTAAACAATGAAAAAAAAATTATTTTAGATGATATTAAAATTTACATAATTTAAAAAAAAAAACTGTGAAATTGATCAATATAATATAAAAAAATCACATTATAAGAAATGTAAGTGGACGTCAACAGTTTTGTAAGTTCCGTATAGAGTTATTATGAATATTATTGTTCCTCAAGTTTTAACTCTCTGATCTGAGTCTCACCAGGTGAAGAAAAGCAAACCAAAAAATTATTAAAGACATTCACTTGTACCTTTAGTAACCTCCCCAATTCCAGTGAGATTATTTGTCCCTTATTTATGTCAGTGGTGTTTCATGGATTCCTAGATATGTAGGAGGTTCTGGGGGAGTAAGGTTATGGGAGTAACCCCACGAAATGGAGGCCTAACCACAAAAGAGATAGAGCTACCTAAGTTTCTTAGATTATGTACATCTACGTCGTATATCTTCGGACAATCTCTACTCTAAGCAAATATGTGTTTGATTATCCATTAAAGCTTCATCACCCCATTTCACCAGAAAATGTGGAATCCATTTTGAAATAAAATTAGTTTTTTGAAACAATGTTTATAGATTTCAGATAACAATTGAAATAATAATAAAATTCATTCTAATAATTACACAACTGGGTATAGAAATCTTACATGAATCTTTCATTACATGAAAATTAAATTATTAATCTGTTTTTAACCATTATATTTGTACAATTAGAATGTTTGTTAAGCTAGTTTTTAGTTACATAACAAAATTGATATAATCCTTCTCTTTCACTGCAATAGTTATATTTCCTAGCACCAACTATTATCAGCACTTATCAGTGAAGTATTCATAACAAACCAGAGGTATTCACAGGATTTGTATTGTCGTTAAATTCAAATGACTGGACTAACAAAAAAAAAAAAAAAAAAAAAAAAAAAAAAAAAAAAAAAAAAAAAAAAAAAAATTAAAGGATGTCGTATTTGCCAGGCAAAGTTAGGGCTAAACAGCTCTCTATAACACTTTTAATGTGAGCATCAACGTCTTAAAGGTAACTTCCCAATCACCACCAGGACTTACTTAACGATATCAGCCGCAACGTATTGTTATTGAAAAATTTTTCAGATATATACAATATTGGATTTTGCTTTAAAAAAGTAAAGCACTTAACCAGAGGCTTAGAAGCAAAAAAGTGTTAAATATTTTATATCAACATGCATTTAACTAATGGAAAAAATTCATTACTTTAGTTATTTTGTTTCATTTCATTTTCTCCTTTAAGACACTAATATGAGAGATATCGGTGAATATTTATTGTGAATGAATGTAAATAGTGTAGATGGATTGGGTGTAATTTTTATTACTGAGGGTGATTAATCACTACAGTAGAAATCATTCAGAATGATATGGAGGAAATCACGATTTTGGGATAAAAACATATAGAAATCCCAATGATTACCTAAAATGTACAGTAATTTACTTAAACAATGACAGATTCATTAACTTTACAGACTATTCATTAAAGCAGCAACAATTCACTTCCTTAAACATCATTAAGTGTGCTATTACATCTTAACACCTATTGAGGCCATCATTTGTAATTTATGAAGTATTTTTATTCATTTTACTGTAAAAGCAGCAGATATACAGATCCTCGTACACTTATCAGCAAGGGCATTTCTTACATCATATGTAAATTTAAATCATAAAATGTCATGCCATATATTTCTGAGAAAAATTAAAGTGATAATTTTTCTTACTAGTAAAACAATATCTGTGATGAAAGTTAGGAACTAATTTGCAAATATGAATATGAATATTATTAATTAGGATTAAATTCAAGTCCAGTTTTAAACCACATAGGCCTATATCATTTTCATCATAAATATAAAATGGTGCCCCAAAAGTAAAGAGCCAAACTGCGGGAAATGGTTGTATAGGTCAAAATAAAGAGAAAATCAAAAATAATTTTTTCCCAAAAACTTTATCTTTGTTTACAAAACATCAGCTATTTTTTTCACAAGAAAATTTTTACGAAGCCACTTGTTTATATATTTTTGCTACCTCTCAACACAAATGTCAATGTCTTTCTGTTATTTTTTGTCTGTTTATAATTTGTTTTATACTGACAGATTGGTAATAAAATCATCTAAAAAAGTGTCCTTAGTAATTGTTTGTATTTTTTGCCTTTTTCCTACAATTTCAATTTTAAAAAGACCACCATTTTGAAATTTTATTTTGGAAAAAGGTTTTTTTTCAAGATTAGTTCTCTATTATCTTAACATGGATATCGAGTTTGATAAAGGTCGGTTTAGTCAACTCAGAGGTAAAAATTCTGTTGTGAACAAAACAAAATGATATCTGGTAAACAAAGCGATTTTAGAAAAAAAATGTAATATTTATTTACTCTTTACAGGTCAGCTATATAAATTTACCATTTTACATGTATGGGTGGGCGGGTGGGTCATTACCACTGTACGTGTATGGGAGGGCGGGTACCTAAATATGTGACATTGTCAAAAATGACTTTAGTAATGTTGAAATGTACAATTTTGTTTCTATTCAGTTGAAATAGCAAAATGGCAAAGGGAGCTATTTTATTTATGAAGATTAATCATCAGCTGTTAAGTATATTAGCTGTTAAGTTAGGTATATTAGCTAAATATAACTATTGTACTTATATATAACTTATTTAGCACTTTACTTATGGGACACCCTATATAAGGGTTGAGATAATTTTCCATACAAATCTTATTACTCGCAGATGTGTAGTTTCGAGTTTTACCTGATTTACATGTTTAAACATGTTATGTTCATGTTGAAACTTAACATGTTATATTCATGTTCAAACTTGACATTATGTATACGCATTGAACTACAGATATTGGAGTATAATCTGTGGTTGATAGTGCAGTAAAATAATTCAAATTGATTCTATATTTGAATTTCAGATGTTTGCATGACTTTACATGAAAAATGACATATACACTGTTACAGATTATTGCAGTTACAGTTACTGCCAATCCAATAGGTTCTAGAAGAATGGCAGTTATCCACCTGTAAGCCACAACCTTTCTAAATTGACGACCAGAAAGATTTAGTTATAGTTCCTTCTCCAATATAGTTCAAGAACCTTCTGGGCTTACAACGCCACCTTGTATAAAGGAAACCCTTAGACGATGAGTCAGTCAGTCTACTACTGGAGTGTGCCTTCAATTATTAACCTGTGGTGGAAGTGACAGTTTTTAGTAATGGATAAAGAAAGATATTGTGCGAACACTAACTCGAGAGTAATAAGTGACATGAATTATTTTAAATGGTAGTGGATTAATTTCAAGTGCTAAATAGTGTCTATCTGTAAATATCTTGTAGTGTGTTGTTTAGTTTAGTTAGTAAGTGAGGATAAAAGTACAGTTAGTAGACACCCTATTATTTCAAACACTGTTGGACTGTAATAGTAATAGTTGGAATGTAACAAACGGGAACATAGGAACATCCAGAAGTATCTGTTATTGTCAGTTACCTCAAGTAAGCCATTCTGTTGTTTAGTACAAGCTCATCACTCTCTTACAACTCCAGAAGTGGCCTTGAGGTATCTCTTGCTTTGTTTGCTTCTATTGTTGGTGAATCAACCTCATAGTTCTGTGTAATGTACACAACAAACAGACATCAGCTCCCAAAGGGTTGTTTATTGTTGATTTCTACTGGTAGTTTTGATATTTTAGTACTGATAAGAGTAATTGATTGGTTATTTAGCAATTAAACTTAAATTGATTGACATTGATAACTATTCATGCTGTAGAAAAATTAATAAATTTTGTATTTATTTGCTTTTCTTTTGGTATACACTTTGTTAAATAACAAACAATTTCAGACAGTTATTGATAAAAAATTAGTATTTAAATAAAATTCATCTAAATTATTTTTGTTTATTGACTAAATTAAAAATTCTGAGTAAAATTAAGATAAAATATACAGTTTATTTATTAAAAATAAATTCAATTTAAAAATAAACAAAACTATTTTATTTTGATATTAATTGTTAACTTGGTTAGTAATTTGTTTCTAAATTTTCAACAGGCTAAAAAAAATAAGAATATTGATTAAGAAATATGGTTTTAATAGTTCAGTCAAAAAAGTCAGAGATAACTGTACAACTATGTATTACAATTAATTTTTACTAATAATATATTTATATGAAGCTTTGAGTAGACGAGGCATTGAGAGTGTAAGTAAGTGTAGTAGGTGAGGCCCTGAGAACCATGAGTTAGGGGATTGGATGTGTGGAGCACTTAGAGTTTGTTTGGATAGTAGGTGAGCCCCTGAACAACATGAGTTAGGGGATTGGATGTCTGGGGCACTTAGAGTCTGTTTGGATAGTAGGTGAGCCCCTGAACAACATGAGTTAGGAGATTGGATGTGTGGGGCACTTGGAGTTTGTTTGGGAAGTAGGTGAGCCCCTGAACAACATGAGTTAGGGGATTGGATGTGTGAGGCATTGAGTATGTAGTTGTGTTGTAGGTGAGCTCCTGAGAACCATGAGTTAGGAGTTTGGATGTGTGGGGCACTTAGAGTATGTTTGGGTAGTAGGTGAGCCCCTGAGAACCATGAGTTAGGGGATTGGATGTGTGGGGCACTTAGAGTTTTTTTGGGTTGTAGGTGAGCCCCTGAGAACCACGAGTTAGGAGATTGGATGTGTGAGGCACTGAGTGTGTAGTTGTATTGTAGGTGAGCCCCTGGGAACCATGAGTTAGGAGATTGGATGTGTGAGGCACTGAGTGTGTAGTTGTATTGTAGGTGAGCCCCTGGGAACCATGAGTTAGGAGATTGGATGTGTGAGGCACTGAGTGTGTAGTTGTATTGTAGGTGAGCCCCTGGGAACCATGAGTTAGGAGTTTGGATGTGTGAGGCACTGAGTGTGTAGTTGTGTAGGTGAGCCCCTGAGAACCATGAGTTAGGAGTTTGAATGCATGAGGCACTGAGTATGTAGTTGTGTTGTAGGTGAGCCCCTGAGAACAATGAATTAGGAGATTTTACGGATTGGGCACTGAAAATGTGAGTTTGGGTAAGAGTAGAGCCCATGAGAACTATGAGTTAGGAGATAAGATGGAGGGGGGTAATGAAAGTGTGAGTTTGGGGTGGTTTAGCCCCTGAAAACCATAATTACAATCACACGCCTTTATGATGAGCCTTAGAAAAAAATGATACATTGAGTTAATTTATTAAGTTTTATTAATTAAATAAATAAATTTTACACTGTTATACCAAGTTATCCTTCTGTTCCGATGTTTGAGGATTATCGAGACATGTTTGATGGTTGAATGCTTAGTAAATCAATCTGGACAGTAATCGCTTCAGTTTGGAGATTGTTCTGTCGCTTTCACTGAAAATACAATATTAAAACTGATGTCTCGTTACAACATTACAAACTAAGTTATGGAAAGTGGTTTGTAAGGGTAATCCCAAGAAATAGTGAAAATTAAAATATACGTGTAAAAGGATGTATTTTAAGATACTTAAGCACCAGTTAGTTTCCTTTGACTGAACAATTTCTGTTAATATATGCATAAAATGTAATTGAATATTTGCAACAATTCTTAAGCGTGAATAATTCATCGCTAACAAATAACTCTCAAAACTTGGGAGTTAAATAACTTTTCAATCAGGTTTAGTTATATCATTTTCTAATTAAATTCTAATTTAAAGAAGTTTTATATTCTTATAATACAATTTATCTAAAAAAATCACATACAATATGGCTATCATAAACCATAATTTATATTGAAAAACGATTTAATAGTGTTAATGTTGCAGTACTATTGTGTACATATGTTTTATGTGATACCTTAGGATTGACTGAAGAGTATTTTAAATTGTTATCATGTAGTTTTTTGTCAAGTGGACAAATATTATGTTGACACAAGAAGTTGCAACTTTTTACTACGCTTGAAATAAACGTTTAATGCCAACTCAGTGAGATGTGGTATGTAAATATAACCTTAATTTGTTATATATTAAACATTTTAAATAAACATATCGTCCACTTCATATCATTGACTTTTTTTAACAGTTCAACAATATTTTTTAAATTGGCAATATCTGTAGTAGTTTTTCAGTTATGTTCCAATTATTATTACACATGTCATTTAAACTGTTTTTAATTAACAAGACTCAAAATATCTCTAAAAATACTTAACAATGGGCCTCAATGGACCATAAGGGATTTTTTTACATTGAGTACAACAAGATATTTGAATTCATAGTATGTAAGTTCTACACACAAATTCAACGCAACAACGCAAAAAAACCTTATTAGCTAACTCATCTATGATTTGAATATCTCATAATATTTTGAATCATGAGTCAATATTTCGGAAATATGAATAGTTGCATATTTATATGCAAAATGCACTGAAGGTGTGCGAGTGTGTGTAGGTGTGCGAGAGAGTACGTGCGCGCGTGCGCGCGTGTGAGAATGTTTGTATGTGGGGGGGATGTGTGTGCATGTGTGTGTGTGGGTGTGTGCGAGCGTGTGTGTGCATATGTGTGTGTGGGTGTGTGCGAGCGTGTGTGTGCGTATGGGTGTGCGTGTGCGTGAGCGCTCGCGTATGTGTATGTAGGCTTACCTGGCAATGACTGCATGCAAGTTATTTTGTTTTCCTTTAAATAATATTATATTTTTACAGTCTAAGTCCAACTGAGCTCCTGCATGCAGACAGGGGACATTTCTGATCCCCTTGCATGTCAGTATATTTCCCTGGAGCAGTTTTGGTAGTTTTTAGTTTAGTTAAGATAAATTGCAATGGTACATATATATATATATATATATATATATATATATATATATATATATATATATATAGCTTTTATCTTGAGCGTCTTTTTTTTATACTGTTAAAATAAGGAAAACATGTAAATTTTGTATGCTGTATGGGAAAATAAACAATTTTCAATTTTCAATTATATGTGATATTTTGATATATTTGAGTCAGATTCCTAGATACGCTAAAAAAACCAAGAGTTATGTTTTAAAAATAATTTAAAAAGAAGTTTAACTTGTTTGTTAAAAACATTTAAGAAGCAATTTTACAGCATGAGCTGAAAATATAAACGGGAAAACAGTTTCAATATATAAATTACTAATCTTGTTAACAAGCTGCACTTTAAATACAGTTCTACTACTCAAACCAATCAGTATCTCTACCATAAGGTGCTATTTTCACCCCAACTGTTGTCGCTCTATATTGAATCTGATGTTTCAGCGAAGGATCATCAGTCACAGATGTTTGCAGAAATGTCCAAACCTTTCACAACACCACTCTGTCACAACGACAACCAAACTGTCTGCTGCAGGTTTTGTAAAACTATCTCTGCTGAAACCTGCAGCCATGATAAGTTTTACTACACTAACTTAAATTAAATTTGAATTTAATTTAAGTTAGTGTCGTTAGCAATTTTTTATAAACTGAGGATTAATGGAATCTCTCAATATTTAACGTAAATATTCCAGTCCCATAAAATTATGTTTCATAAGTTACAACTTAACAAACGGTTTTTATCTTGTTATTACAATTTCTTATCTTCCTAAAATAAATCTGAAAACTATTTGTTTGAATGATTGTGTATGGTTTAATCTCTTGAAAACAAAATAAAATGTATAATATAAAATCAATTTTTTAACTATAATTCATTTCATTCAAACTTTTTGTTGTTTATAGTTTATTAACCATCCATTTCAACCACTTTTATTTTTGTATTTTTTTTCCTTTGAAATCCGTTTCAAGTAGTTTTAGAGATACAGTATAGTAAGGTATAGTATATGTATGTGAACTAAAAAACAGCGTGTCCCCAAAACTTTATTGGATTGTAAACATTTTAATAAATTACTTATTAAAAAATTTTAAATTTAAAGTAACATACATAATCTCAAGATACTTACCTTCATTTGTAAAGTTCAACATGGATTTCATTGTTGACAAAAAGATAGTAAATTTGGCTCTTTAACTTTACCCACACTTGATGAAAATCAGACCAGCACTACGTGGTTCGGATTCCACGTAAAGCTGTAGGTCCCTTAGTTGCCCTGGCTGTTGGGCTATTAATAAATTGCCCTTTCTGAGAAACAGTTGAACTCAGTTAGTAACCAGACTACACTCATCCACACTCATCCTACACTCATAAAACCATTCATATTCGCCTTAAAATACGCACAACGTTGTGTCGGCGTCTTATATGTAAGAATAAGAATAAGATGACGCATTTCATAATTAATGTTTGAAAAGGCTGCAGTAATTCCTAGACTGAATGCTTGAATAGTTGAAACTTTAGACTTGAATCTTGATCTTTTACAAATTCCCAGTCAAAACATATCATATGGGGATATTTTTTGGGACTTTGAGGGCCCAATTCACAAATGAGGGTGTTTTATCAAATTATTCTCTTTACATAAAATAAGATTGTAAAGCTAATTTTGGGTATGCATAGTGTTATAGCAAATTTGGATTCATGAATTGGTTTTTATAGGAGAAGTAGTCTATCATAAGAGTAGCACATTCAATTTGGGTCTGTATCTAACAGGTTCTCCAAAGATAGTGTTTTAGAACCTCATATCCTCACGTTATGTAATTCACTTTTTCACAGACATGCAATGCGCTTTGTCAGAAAATATTACCTTCTTTAGAAATTTTTCATCGGTAGATATATGGAGGGTATGGTTTATTGTTAGCTACCATTTATTGATTTAAAAATAAATAAAACTTTGATATATGTATACTTGGATAAAAGTCTAAAAGTCATTAGATATTAATAAAAATGTCGAACGATATCCTATTACAAAACTAATCCAATCCATCAAGCCATTTAAGACCTGCCTCACTGATTCTATTATGCTAGCTAATTCCTCCATAAAACAGCACAGAGGGCACTCTGTAACTATGTAATCCATTGTTTGCATGGATTCCCCGCAATTATATGACTGATCTAGAGTCAATCCCAATTTGTATTCCCAGTAGTTACATTTGCCTACACCAGTTTGGAAGCGGTCTGCCACAGGGGTCTGTACTTTCTCCAATTTTGTTCAATGTGTATACCACTGACATTCCAATCACAAAATCTAGGAAGTTTCTATATGCAGCGATATTTGCTTTAGCTTATCAACACAAGGACTTTACTGCTACTGAAGAAATACTCACAAGTTTTTGATCTTGCAACCCTCGTAAAATATTTTAGAACCTGGAAGCTAAATCCTAACCCAACAAAAACCAAAATAGTCTGCTTTCGCCTAAGTAACCGACTAGCTAATAGGTAGATACAGATCAAGCACAGTAACCGCAAAGTGTTTACGTTTTAGTTTGTAATCTGGGGCACTTTGTTAAGGAAGTCTCAACTTTATGCTTTCATTTTCAAATTTTCTTTTACATTCTTTGAATACTACATTTTGACAAACTTGCTCGTGTGCTGCAGTGCGAATGGATTTTTGATGACTGCGTGGAAATAATTGTTGTACATTCTTAGTAGCTTCATGTCACAGTTTAGGCCTATCATCACATTTAGAATATTACATGCTACCGGTTGACATAAAAATACAATACCAGGCTCGAATGATGTTCCTTGATGGTGAATATCGACCACAAGGTGTTCTAAATATTCTTTGCCCTATAATGTCTAATTTTGTTTCAATGAACAATTCAACACACTGCGCTTTCATAACATAATGGTTGTTTATTTTAGGTTATGTTTTGAAGTCAAGTTTGCAATAATGGAACAGCTGATATTTACAAATAACATAAAAATAAACTCTACCATAACATGGTCATGCTTAAAAGTGATCTAAAAATAACTGTTCAGGTTTTATTAGGCTTTGAAATAGTTCAGTTATTTTGGGACACAGGAAATAATAAATGTGAGTAGGAGGGGAAATATGAATTTGTGTTTCAAATATTTCTAGTTTAGTGTGCTATTTATCCACTACAATAAGCACAATAAAGTACGTCGTTAAATTTACATTATCCACATTAAAACAAAAGCAGTTTACGACAAAATGTTTAAAATATTTTGACTAGTTTGAGAGAACTCCTCAACTGTGGAACTCTTGTTAAAGGTTTTGTTAATAGTTAATCAATTAAACTAAAGTTGGATTATTAAAACTTTTAAAGAAGAAAGGTAATATTTTTACATCACAGTCATTGCAGTTTAGGAAATATTTATCGTACGCTTTTTTCTGATTTTCCCAAAGAAACATAATCAGCAAACAACTAAAACTAAACGACATAAAAGGTTTCTTAGTAATGAAAATCCCATAAGTTTGTACTGAAATAATGTGATATAGTAAGCCAGTTTATATTACACCTGAGTTTGTTGAAGCAATCAAAACACAAGTTCACTACCTGGCTGCTGAATGAAGACACTCAACTCCAGTTGAGGGGGCCTTGGGGTAACTTATAAGTCTATTGTGACCGAAACAGCCCCATTGTTTTGTATCACTTAAGTCACAATGAGGTATCAAAACAAAGGGAACAGATGATTTGATTTTTCATTGTTATGTTTTGTTATGTTTGTAAGATTAGATATAGATCCATTGCCGTTATTTGACTACTATCTGCTAACTGAGGTTAAATATATATATATTTTTACATTTTATTTTGACTTCACTCACCAGTTCACATGGGACTGAAGGTCTGTGCTTAACATTTAATCAATAAGTAAGGTACCACACACCCACCCACCCATTCACGTACAGTGGTATTGATCCACCCATACAAGTACAGTGGTAGAGACTCACATGCCCACCCATACACGTACAGTGGTAGTGACCCACCCACCTACCAATACATGTGCAGTGATATTGATCCACCTGCCCACCAATATACGTACAGTGATATTGACCCAACCACCCACCCATACACGTACAGTGATATTAACCCACCAACCCATACACATACAGTGATATTGACCCACCTGCCCACCCATTCACGTAAAGTGGTAGTGTCCCACCCACCCACCCATACACGTACAGTGATATTGACCCACCTACCCATACAAGTACAGTGGTATTGCCCAACCTACCCATACAAGTACAGTGGTATTGCCTCACCCACCCACCCATACACGTACAGTGATATTACTGTTGATTGCTCAATACGAGATGTGAACCTTGAATCTTGCTCTTCGCAGTCCAAAACCTTAGCCACTGAGCCAACAGAACAGCATTGTGAAAGGGAAAGAAAAATTATCTGTAAATTAAATAATTATTAAAAAAGGAAATGTAAAACTGTTTCAATCGTATTTATAAGAAAAGATAAATAATAAGATATAAATTGTTGTAGTTTAGGATGTAATAATTCGATTCCAAACAAACTTTTTATTTGAAAAGAATACAAATGTATTATAAGATTACATACATATCTGTAATTAGAGAATGACAACATCATCCTACTATTGGTTATGTTTAAGCACAGAGAAGAAAGAAACAGACGTTGCATCTAATAGTGCAGTGTGTCGAGTAGTTGTTATTTCTCCAGTTTGTATGCGGACGGCAGAGCCAGCAGGCCAGCTCCTTGTCAGTCATTTTCTTAACACCTCAAATCCCTTAATAATACACATAGTAAATTTTACTCCAGACGTTAGAGATGTACATTAGTTGAAATTTAATTATAACTGTCACTCAGGGCCGTATTTACAGGGGGGCTTGACGGGCTATAACCCGAAGCGGCAGATTAAAAAAAAAAGCAATTTTTAACATGAACTTTTCGGAGTTATATTAGTAAATATATTTACTAATATTTATTTCTATCCTGTAATGGGTACATCACACTCACATAATCACAGGACGTGTTGTGTGTTTTTAATGTTGTTGTTGTGTTGTGTTCCCTTGTGCAAAATAATGGTTTAGAATATATTTGTTTATTAGATTGGAACGTTGTAAAGGCGGCAAAATCAAGATAGCCTGTAGGCGGCAAAATCCTAAATCTGGCCCTGCTGCCACTTAGGTCTTTGCTATGGCCATAAAAAAGCAAATTATGTTATTTAATACAGCAGAAACTTCAAGCTAGTCGGATTACCAGGCTTGGAGTGTGTATTAATTAGTGTAAAACTTAATAGATCAATGCTTAACTTAATGACATTAATTTTTGCAAGACGCTGTTTCTACACAAGAGTATGGACGGGACAAATCATACATTTGCACAAGTTACCAAACATAATGAGCAGAAACTTTACACAAAAGGTTTGAGTGGCAATGTAGAGATTGTTTTAACTCTCTCGCTCTCTCTTTCTCCAGCTGGCTCCAAACAAGTAAAATAAAATAATATTTAACTAATCCAAACAAATGTTTAAATTTTATGATATTTACTAGAAGGAATTAATAAGTATTAAGAAAACGGCTATCGTTCCAATTGTTCCTCAAACAAATAATTCAGCAAGAACTTCCATCCAATAGTCCCAAATTCAATTACTTGTAAAAACGTTACTTTTGCTTCAAAAAGATTTACTTATGTACTTAACATCAGTTATGTACTCTTCAGAAATTATTATATTCTTTTAGTAAACATGTTAAAAGTAAAATATGATTGAAACTGTTTGAATTGATACAATTCAACTTTTAAAACCAATTTTTAATTACCATTCTTTAATGGTAAGAGCAATATTTAACCTTCAACTAACATTAACCGATTACCTTTAAGAAACAAATATACATCAACATCCCTTTGGTCCTGCTGGTGTCTGACTGTGACATGAGTATTTCAGAACGGAGGGAGAGGGTTGATGTGACTACAATGGACTCTGTCCAAGCATGAGTATCAGCCCCCCAGCCACTTCAGATAGTTGATTGTCTTCATTTACCTTTCAAGATGAGCGTGTACTTTGATCAGTTTAGAGGAAATGTCTACCACGTTTTAAAATTACATGTCACAATTTATGCACAACATCTGACTGATGACTGGTTTTAAATTGATGTAATAATGAAACAAATTTGTTTTTTTTAAATTTACTTCACTAATTACTCAAATCCCTAACATTTACATATTTTTGTTTTAAATTTATTTTTATCACTAAATATTCTTTTATGAGGGATTAAGAAATAGAATTGGTTTTATTAAGACAGCGTGTCCATAAAATGTGTGCATGTTTTTAAGGCTTTAGGTAATTGTTGAGTTTAATTTATACTTGTACAATATAAGTACTAAAATGATAACCCCAGAATGTATTCTGACAAAGAGATTTATAGGATTCCGTTGGCTCGAGCAATCAATTGAAAACATTTGTCTACTACCTGATGTTATGTAATATATCAGCAGTCTAAGAAACTCGATTGAGTTTCTCGCCATACATTCCATGTGTTCTGAATCAAGTAATTAACGAGTTGACGTTACGAAAGTTGAAACCAAGATGGAAGAAGGTATAATAATGAATTGAACAAAATAACTATGTTACACTAAATAGAATAAATCACTATTTTAGAGACTAGTTTTTATTTTATACTCTTTATTTATTGCTTAGACCGCTACAATGTATGCTTGATTGACAAACACTAAATCTGGAACATTAAATTTGTTTTATTTATATATTCAAACCATTAAAAATCACACATCAATATTAAAGCCAATAAAAAATCAACCACAGTTATAAATATAAATTTTGGAAATTGCTTATTTCTTTCATGTTTAGGCCTCCGGATTACTGAATTAACACTATATAGTAGGTTATTTACCTTTGTGATCCGTCAAGTAATCCAACATTTGTAGCTTTGCTACGCGCGTTTCAACCTGCCATCTTGCAGGTCATCATCAGGCTGAACGTGAAACTAAAATAAAACTACATTTTTCATTGGTGAACACTTATCGCCGTGAAGGTCGTCAAAGTTAAAAACGTATAAATAGAACACAAATTAAAAACGAATAAATAAAACACAAAACATGAAGACACGAACTCGAACATCGGACATAAACTGTCTGTCCTTGGCCAAGGTATTACCAGCCGCACCGACACGCACAGAAGTTGGAGCGGTACTCAATAGCAAAAGTTGGAGCGGTAGTACCGCTCCAACTTCTATGCGTACGGCTGGTACTACCTTGGCCAAGGACAGACAGTTTATGTCCGATGTTCGAGTTCGTGTCTTCATGTTTTGTGTTTTATTTATTCGTTTTTAATTTGTGTTCTATTTATACGTTTTTAACTTTGACGACCTTCACGGCGATAAGTGTTCACCAATGAAAAATGTAGTTTTATTTTAGTTTCACGTTCAGCCTGATGATGACCTGCAAGATGGCAGGTTGAAACGCGCGTAGCAAAGCTACAAATGTTGGATTACTCAAATTGACGGATCACAAAGGTAAATAACCTACTATATAGTGCTTATTTCTATTTTTAAGAACATTGTTGAATAAAAAAAGTTTCCTCTATTACTGTTGCTTATTTAATCACGATCTAGATTTGAACAATTCTTCCTTAAGGACCTTTCTTGTATCTAAGTATAGTTTGACAGCATACAATTAAAACATAGTTTAAATTGAATTAAGTTGAGAACTATGAAATATATGTGTGTGTGAATTTGTTTGTGCCTATATATTAATGTGTACATATACATAATATAATATTTTAATTTAGTACTGGTAGTATTTCTATTACTAATAGTTATTTATACACTGTCATTATTTTAGTTTAAGTCTTATGTTAAAAATGGAGTATCAAATCAGGCATTGCCTTTGAGGTCCTACATATTTTTCTTTCTTTCATACATTTATCCTGTTTTTTACTTTAGTTTAGTTGCTAATCACGTGTATTTAATTAAGTGATTTATTTCCCATGTCTTTAAATGTTTAGTTTAATTAAACAGCTTAAAAAGACATTTTAATAATGAGTAACATTTAATTTTGTTAACAAGAATACTTTTTATTTTTGTATCTTTTATTTTGTTAGAAAAGTATAGTTTTATTTATGTTTGTTTCTTTTGTATAATCTACATAAGAAGGAGAAAATAAATGAATTATCCTTATTAATGTAGACATTTCCTCTAAACTGATCAAAGTACACGCTCATCTTGAAAGGTAAATGAAGACAATCAACTATCTAAAGTGGCTGGGGGGCTGATACTCATGCTCGGACAGAGTCCATTGTAGTCACATCAACCCTCTCCCTCCGTTCTGAAATACTCATGTCACAGTCAGACACCAGCAGGACCAAAGGGATGTTGATATATATTTGTTACTTAAAGGTAATCGGTTAATGTTAATTGAATATTAAATATTACTCTTACCATTAAAGAATGGTAATATTATTTAAAGAAAGGTACTTATTTTCATAGGTGACAAAAAATACTGAAACATTTAAAATTCATCGTAATTTTTAGGTGGTTAGTTCTCAATTATTCTATGTCAAGCAACACAACATTTTTTAACAATATTAAATGGTAAATTTAGTTTGGAGTCACAGTCTCACTGATTTTAATCTAAAATTTAAATTTCAAAAATTCAAATTGTTACAAACGTTATATAGAAATGGTTTATTTATGCAAGGAAAAATATCAAGAAAAGATAACAAATAAATCGAGAGGATGAATATAAAGGTGTTAATGAAAGGTTATGATTCTATTTCTGAACAAACATGAAAATTTATAAGTCGGTCTTAAAAATCATAATTTGAAGTGCTACTAACATATATTATCAGTAAACTTAAAAATTTACAAACCTGTTAGACTAACACAGATCAATATTTTAAATAAGTTTGAATTAATTATTATCACTTCTGATTTCAAAATGGCGGGCATACGAAGATTCTGAAGCCCAAAAACCTTGAATTTTATAGTAAATACACAAGAGTATAAAAAAATGGTGAAAGTTGTTATAAATATTTAAAGAGCAAGTTTGTTGTGATACAATAAATAATAACGGAGGAATTAAAAGTTTTCCTGAGCACACACCTTTATTTACATTTAATATACTAATTAAGTTAATATTGATCATGGATTATTTCAACATAATCAGCTGATTATTATTCAAACAGTTGATTATTATTCTTCTATGTAGGAAGCGGTTATTATACAATCTAGAGACTAATCTAACATTACTGTTGGCCAAACCGTATAAAAAATAGATATCAGCACACTCAGCATTTGAAAACTCCTCCATAACAAATGAAATGTGAACAAGAACTAAAGTTTACACAAAGACAACAATGGGCTAATTCACCGTTATTCAATTTATACCGTATCTTAGGTTAGATTGTTAAATAATAATCATTTAAACATCAGTAATTGATTATGATGTTGAAATGATCCACGATCAATATTAACTTAATTAGTTTGTTAAATGTAAATAATAAAGGTGTGTGCTCAGGAAAATTTAATTTCTCCGTTATTATTTATCACAGCACAACAAACTTGGTCTTATAATATTTATAACAACTTTCACTATCTTTTGTTACTCTTGTGTATTTACTATAAAATTTAAGGTTTTTGAGCTATTAGGCTTCAAAAACTTAGTATGGCCGCTATTTTGAAATCGGAATTGATAATTAATTCAAATTTAAAAAAAATATTGGTCTTTTTTATACTAACAGCTTTGTAAAGTTTTAAGTTTATACCTTTATTGATTTCAAACATAACGATTTTTTAGTAAAAAACACAAAATGGCCGACAGACACTAAACTAAGTGAGATAGGACTATGCTTTATTAGAGATTTGTTGTATATTTAGACTTGATAAATTACCTGGTGAAGTTTGATCCAGTAATTAATGGACACCCTGTATAAATTAGAGTAATGTATATATTTGCAACAAAAACAAATAAGTTACATTCCTTGTTTCTTGTAAATAATTCTCTAATTTACATCTAGTCACATTTCCTTTCACATACGTATTTGAAGGATTGCTCAGGTTCATGTGTGAATACAGTGACAAATTAACCTTCTCAACTACACAACTGAGTTTCTAAACGACTGATTAATTCTGATTGGATAATTAATTTCCACTTTAGAGTTTACCTTCTACATAATTGTACGCAAGATAACGAATCGTACATTTAAAACAAAATAAAGACAATGTTAATTATATTTAACAAGGTTTTGTAAAACCTTGTATGGTAGAAAATTGTTGGACATAAAGTTCGATGCCACAGCTAAGAATTTCAAGATAAGTGGTAAATAAAGCTAAATCCTTTTTTATACTCTTAAATTAAAAAATGTTTAACTTTAAATTGCTTGACAGAGTCACTTTAATGTATTGATTAACTACGAGGCAATAGATCCCCATTAAAAAAAAAAAAAAAAACTGGAGATATGGGTTATTAATATAAACTTACACAAAATACAGATTATGTGATAATGTACTGTTTTAATACAAGAGTAATTATAATGTTAAGTATGGTTTCTCTTTTGTGTCTAGTTTTTGAGTTTTATAAAGACAAATTGTTATTTAAGACTGCACTGATTATATTTAAAAAAGTATATTACCATAGACAAACATTATTAAATTCTGATGACAGCAGGTTATGTTATGAAATATGAAGGAACCTCAGAACAGGCTTGCCTTTGAGGCTCTATTGTTTCCCTTTATGTGGGTTGATTTATAGTATAGAATGGAATTATTGTATATGAGATGTATTGATTATACCTACATTTGAGGAAATAAATTATTCTTGATTCTATTGGTAACCTCTTAAGAATCTGTAGAGCAGTATCTTAAAGTCAGATATTTGTTTAGAAAACGTTATCAATTTCAGGCTAAAATTAATTCACCTGCTTCAGCTATGGGCCATTTATTAAACATTTTCAAAGAGAAAATAAGAGTTATATAAATGAGAAAATATAATATAAAACAGTAACTTTTCACTTCATGCAATGTTTTAACAATGGAAATCTGAATAGAAATAAATGTGGTGACAATGGAGTGAGATGATTATGAATTCATTCACTTCCTTTGTTGTGCCACGGCCATTCATGCAAGCACTGCTGTGTCAATAATTAGTGGCATGTATATGGATTTTTACCATTGCTCGCTTTTATTAGAAAATATGTGGCAATTTTTACATTGCAATTCCAATTGCAGCTGTTTATTAGTATATACATGTTACAATGAGCAATAATTGGGAGATCAGTAAACAAAACTTTCTTCATATATTGCAAACTTTCTTGTAGAGAAGTGTTCCTTGTAGAGAAGTGGGAAGAGAGAGAGAACACCACCACAATCCACACACCACAGTCTACCCTAGTTGAACCAACTTTTTATCTCTAATGTGGACTCACTCAGTATAATACCTGGATTTTTTAATAATTGCTCTTATTCACAGAAAAGTAGTTAAGTAATGCCAAATCAATTTTTGAATAATGTAAATTTACCGAGATTATGGATAACGCAGAAGGAGTTGGGTAATAAAATTACGATATTGTGAATTTTTTCAATCTACAATTTTAAATTATAAAGAATTTTAGATAAAAATGTAATAAGAATGAAAAACATTTTGAGAATTAAGTGTATGAACTATATTCCACATTAATCTCTTGTTCAGAGTATTGTTAGAAATTTGAATTTATATGAAAATTCAATTTATAGTAAGTAACTTTTGTAAAATATTTTAATTAGTTGTGAATTTTCAATTTTTTTAAGTATATAAAAGGAGAGGCTGTTCTCCTTCTTAACCTTACTCTGTCCATTCCTCATAGACTATTGATCTGTGCGAGGAACTTATTTAGACAGAGTAAGGGAGCGAATCATTACAGTGTAAGGTAAATATTATTGGTAAATCTTCCAGTCTAAGCCGGATTCGAACCAGAGCTATCTATAACCTAAGTTTTAAAATCCTGAGGCCTTAGACCCCTCGGACACCGGCCATCCCCCTTTTGTTAATTTTTGTTATTTAACAAAAGGCACCCAAGTACCACACATTGTATAGGCCTACACATAATTATTAAGAATATCTTTTCTAAATTACTAATGATTATTGTTTGCAGGCCTTGTTAAAATATAATAATAAGATATGTCCCAGGAAATGCAATGATTTTATTAGAAATGTGTTGGGAAGGGGCTTATATCCGGAAAAGTCTATCCTCCACAGTAAAAGCATAAAAGAAATCCTTCTGTTTGTAGTGTTTTTGTTACACAGAGCTGTCAAGTGCTTATGAAGAGGTAGCATGGTGTTTTAACGTAAAACTATAAACAACTATTTATTATATATTTATATTGTAGCTTAATATAGACTCTGAAAATAATTAGTAATATAACAAATATTGTGCACAAAACTTTGATTGTTATGTTTAACATCACGAGAGTTGTTATCAACAAACTCTATAAGACATTAAGTTAACTTTGTTGAATAATGTTGTTGAAACTTTGTTGAATTTGTTGGTTGGGCGGTTGGCTTAATGCAACCGTACGTGTATGGGTGGGTTAATGCCACCGTACGTTAAAAAAATTTTGTTTCTAACAACCTTCGAAGCGCCTGCGCTATTTATGGTACAATTCCCGCAATACATGTCTGTACCTGAATCACGGTTCAGCGCCGTCACATATTGTAAATACAAGAAAGAAACAAGCGCCAATATTCTTCATCATCCTTCATTCTTATACAATACAAATGTAATTCAGATAAAACTGTTACTAGTACGTTAACATTAGTAAAGGAAAAAAAAAATTGGGTGTGCGTCGGACCACACGGTGGAAGTTATACTTCTTTGGCCATTCTCATACACCCACTCACGCACACAAACAGACAGGATATATAAATGAAATATAAGACATTTTTCAATATTATTCAATATATTTATCTTCAATATATTATACGTGACTTCATTATTATATTATACACCTATATTATCATTATCAGTAATTTCTTCGATTAACAATCGATTAATCAATAGTTCTTAAAAATTTGTTCTTACTTTTCAGCGTGACGCGGTTTCTCGACCAACATCCCATCCCAAAGTGTCTAACGGGCGCAAAGAAGTATAACTTCAATAATATGAAATGGCTAGAATTAAATCAAATTGTGACTTAATACATTTTGAAAATAATTAGTAGTACACTAATAATTTGTCACTGCACTTAAGAGTCTGCAGAGGCTGTCCGCTATGTTGGTTTTAATCCCACAAGAACAATTTTATTTGCAAATCCATATTTTTTCGTTATTTATTGATCATAAGTTGTGTATGAGGTGTCATTTTAAACGTTATTATATTGTGCATTGGGTTTGTTTTTGATATTTTGAATATACACGCCTAGTTTTTATTTTGAAGAATAGGTGAAAATGAAAACTTGAAACTAAACATTTTTCATAGTTTTTTCTATAAAACTAATTAAGAATTCGTAAAGCAATTCCAACGTGCGATTTCATTCTTGATCAAATGCAATTTGTTTTTTTTAATCTGTATAAAAATAACTCTTTAGTTTGGATACGCATGATTGTATGTCTGGTTCGAAAATAACATTGTTCTTTTGGGATTAAAACCAACATGGCCGACTGCTGCTTTTTATATTTGTATACTTCCTGTGATGAAACCCATTGGACGTTTATTTATTAAAACTAAGTATACTGAACTTAAGTCATCTTATTTAACGTACTTCCTCTAAGTATTACATAACTACATAATAAACGCATTTATTAATAAATTTATCAATAAGATCACGTGTAATAATAATGGTATCGAATTCAGCCGACAACCGGTATTTATATCTTATCTCTACTGAACAATATTGATGTGATTTATGTCTTAACATGAACTAATTTTATTTGGAACAGTTGTAAGCAGCATATTGGTCAGTAGCGTAGTTGGTTCAATCCCAGCTTCATGTGCTAAAGGTTCTCAGTTCGATCCCAATCAGAGCCAATACATTTTGAGAAGGATCAGCTGATAATCACCGGCTGTTCATTTGTAAACCTAACCTAACCGGGCTATTGATTAATGAAACTTTCTAAGGAATAGTCGGCCTTAGTTTGTAACAATGACTACATTCGCTCATATACACTCATCACACTCATTCGAAATCCATATTCGCCCATATCTTGACGATCGGTGTCTTATGAATAAATCAAAATAAATTAAATAAATCATATAAAAATCAAACAGATATACTTGTAAACTAAATGACAATACTGTGGTTTGATTTAAATACTAAACGAGCGTATTTACAGTCTATATAGAGTGATAATAATAACTATTAATCAATAATAATAATTAAACCGGAATTAATAATAGTTTAACTTAAAATTTTTGCCCGTAATGTAAAGTAGACCATTATAGTACATCTACAGTGTTGCTTTTGTTTTAATAAATGTTTTATAATTTTATTTATTTTCACCCATACATACTCTTTTTACTTTGAAGTCTTAATACATTACTCATTCAGAGATTTTGACTGGAGCATTCCGGTTTGTTATCGCAAAATGCTGTTATTAAGACTTAAAATAGCATGTGAAGTTGTTTAAACATTTTTGTATTGAATTTAGTATTTTTTTTTATTATTTTGTTTGTATTTTTAAACTTAAATTAATTATTATTTGTAATTTAGGTTTATATTAATATCTTATATAGGCCTATATTCTCATCTAGAATAATTATGGACTAGCTTAATGTAATTAAATGATCTTATTTTCTTATATAACAGCTATATTTTATTTGCGTGTTTTAAAATAGATGAATAACTAATTATATCACAACTGAAAACTATAAAATAACAATTTAAATGGTGTATTTGTGGGCATTCAATTAACAATAAGAACAAATTATTTTAAGCTAAACTGGACAAAATAAATATAGTCGTATAAACATTTAAAACTAATTGTGGCAGCATTATTTTCTTTAAATATATCTGTAAGATAGTATAGAATATTTAAGATTTTCATTAGTTAGATATTCAACTGAAATACTATGGAAAAGTCCTTAATCTAAAGTTGCTGTATCGAGAACCCTAGAATTAAATCCATCGAAAAAGTCATGAAGGTTTTAACTGAAGTAAGCCGCAATACCTGTAACGAGCGTTTCTGCAAAATGCCATCACAAAGGAGACAATTGTGAAAGGTAGGGGCATTCTGAATACAACAAAGTGACTGATGACGTCGCACTGAACAACGTATCAGAAACAATAGTGTTGAAACAACAGCTGAGATAACAATCCAAACATATACAAGTAAAGGTGGTTTAAAAAAAAATGTCAGTTGAAAATGTTTGAAATATTATGTGCGATTAATAAATATACATTTATACAGTATATCTTACATATTTAATAAGAAAAATACCTTCAAAAGTAACTTTTCTGTTTTTATCAGAAAAAAACTGAAAACAGCCTACTACCTTGCCACATTAAATTAAAATTATAAACATATATAGTCAATACTATTGCTATGGATATTGAAAAAAGACTGTTGTGGGAAAAATAATAATATTGAATCGTAAATATTGTGTATTTTATTTTTAATTTGCTCCTTGAATTTTTACTCTTTCTGTTATATATTTACTAGGGGAGACCCCTGCACACTTCACATGCCAACCCCGACTCTAGCTGCGCTCGATACACCACGCTCTTCGGCCTCGGCATGTGACTTTGACTACAAATAATACTATGTTAACTGTATAACGTAAAATCACAATATTAAATTTATTTACTGTACCTCACTCACACTACTTGCGTTGCTACCTATTTATTAGTATAAATGCCTAATTATATTACTTAGACTATTTCAAACATATTCATTTAATTTGTTTTTGTTTAACCGCTGAAGATTAATATAACAAATAAAATAACTATATTAGGTTACCATTGAAATCATCAAATCCAGTAGAGTGGAGCCGTCCAATCGAATATGAATAAAACCATGCTAACAAACTTCCCTGGTTTAACGTTGTGTAAGATCTACCCTCCTTAATTATACAAACACCATTGTTTACATGCCATCAGCTGTTAAAACATTTGGGAATCATTATTTATATTTGAACAGCTGTTACTTTTCCATTAATTTAAATCTCTCTCCATGTTAATCTAATGGCCGAAAAACGTACTTTAAAGGCTTCCTATACCCTTCAGTGTAAAAAATATTGAAGAATTAAGACCATAATGCACAACTACGAACAGGGGTAAATTTTTGCATATCTCAACTGTTTAAATTGGTCAAGAAATAAGAGAGGAGTTGTGTTGACAAAAAACGGCTTCACGTATTATATATAAGGATATGGTTATATAATATTTAATTATATAGGAAAATGCTATATAATATTTAGAAAAACTCTAACATTTAAGCTCTACAGTATATTTTAAAGATAAACTCTTTTTAAGAGCATTGCAAATTAAAATATTCAGTCACTCAAAGATTAATTTGCCATTTTCTGTTTAATGTATAATAGCTTAAAGTGTAACTCTACCTAAATTCAAAGCTGTGTCTAGTTCGTGTCTCATCCAAATAACCAAAATAATTTTCAACAACACCTCACGAGATTTTCACTGAGGAATATCCTTTGACAAAGCACAAACAAATATCCACCAAGTCCAGAGGTCTCGACTGAGCTCGGTTCAAAAACCTGCTCAATCATTTATACGTGACATCTTGACAAAGGGGTCCATTCATGTAGAAGCGTGGGACAGCACTGAATAAAACAAAGTAACTGATGACGCTGCGAGAACAACAGTATGTAGACTTTCAGGTCTGCAACAACACTTTAGGATTCAAATGGCAACTGTGACAGTAACAGAAAGTTGGTCTTTCATATTAGCAGTACAAGTGAACGTCACACAACACAAATATACTGCGATAAGTAGAAATATATTACAGTAAACAATGTACAAATATTGTTACAATACAATATTTGTACATTATAAATACAAGTATAAAATGCACAAATACTGTACTACGGCGATCGATTTCAATAAACCACATTTACCTTCCTCCGAACAGAGGAATCCAAACAAAACGAACGCATTTTGTGTTTATATTGTAATATATTTGTTTACTTTTTACTTGCATTGTAGTATATTTGTGCTTTTTGTACTTGTCCTGCAGTATATTTGAACATTTTGTTCTTGTATTCGAGTATATTTGCGCACTTTACACTAGTATATTTGCGAATTTTGGGCCGATATTGTAATATATTTGTGTACTTTTTACTTGTATTGTAGTATATTTGTGCTTTTTGCACTTGTCTTGTAGTATATTTGTACAATTTTGTTCTTATATTCCAGTACATTTGTGCATTTTGTAATTTTATTGTAGTACATTTGTGAATTTTGAGCTTATAATGTAATATATGTGTACACTTCTTACTTGTCTTGCAGTATATTTGTACAATTTTGTTCTTGTATTGTAGTATATTTGTGCTTTTTGTACTTGTCCTGTAATATATTTCTACATTTTGTTCTTGTATTCCAGTATATTTGTGAGTTTTGCGCTTATTTTGTAATATATTTGTGCATTTGGTCTAGTACTGTAGTATATTTATGAGTTTTGTGATTATATTGTAATATATAAGTGATTTTGTTCTTGTATTGCAGTATATTTGTACATTTTGTACTTATATTGTAATATTTTCTTGCTGTATGAATTTCACTTCTACTGTATTTGTGACAGCACAAATTATACTAAATTAAAAATTGTTTTCACTACACTACTATGAGTTTAGCTGTTTTCATTATGTGTTTACAACTTGCGAAACATCATATTTTCAACAGCTGTATATTGTTTACTACCGAAAGTAACATTGTTTACAACCAAACATTTTCCACAGTCAACAACACCTGTTTTTATTCCGTAGTGTAGTGAAAAGTATCGTTCAAAACTCGAGTGAAAGTGTTTTGTATGTTCTCGACCATTCGAAGTGCTCGACAAGTCTCGCACTTCAAACATATGGTCTCGAACATGCATAACCCCACTTTCCACTCTTGTTATGAAATATACTATTACATACCTAACAAATAAATAAATAGATGTATTTGAATTACTGTTAAAATCATGTGTTTACTATAAAACTGTTATTTCAGTAAAACAGAATAAGTATTGTGGTATTGAAATATCCGAGGTATATAATTTCATTACAGGAGCTGAGGTTTACAAACTTCATTAACTCCACAAGACCCATTTGACAAAAGAAGTCTATCTTGTTGACTGGTGACGAATTTCAATGATTTTTCTGTCATTTTATAAGTTATTTTAGTATTTAGGTACAAAAAAGGCACAAAATAATGCTTTTTTGGTTAATATTTCTAAACGCATAACTGTCTTAAGAATAAAAAGTAATTTTTTATTTGCGAATTAAAGGTAAGGTCCATATTTTATGAAAAAGCTCAGGATCCATCACTATAAGAAATTATGCATAGTTCAAAGTTATAAATTTATACAATAGTATTTTTAATTTTAGTAAACATAAATTATATTCAGTACAGCTAGTTAAAATGTTATTAGATTCAAATGTATGCAATTAATTCATATTTAATATGATACAGTGTTGAAACTAAAAACAAAACTAATTTACCAATTTCATTAGTGTGAAAGTTGTAATGTACTTCAATTTGTATGATGAAGCAATTACCGCCAGATTGATGGACCGAGCTCCTAGCCGTCAAAGTTTCTCCTTGATAATGCTCCAGCATTGAAGCACAAGGAGGAAGGGATACTTAAAGGATTATGGTGAATCAATTATTTATTTATACAGTCATAATGCATTGAAAATGGGGAAATACAATGTGAACCTGTTTCTGTAATTAAATTTGTAAATAAACTTCTTCTTAGGGTTAGGTAATGCACCTTTATTTAAAGTTATTTTATCAAGATAAATTTGTAAAATAATGCTAATGTTAATGTTATATAAAAATCCTTTTTAATTTTTATAAATGAGAGTCCGAACTCCTTAATATACTACTTTGTGAGATTTGTACTGCTTTCTATGACAATTTATTTATACATCCCTTGCTCTAAAATTTCTATTACATACTTTCACTATGTTAATTAGGTAACTAAATAATAAATTCATACAGTTTGAAAAATAAACATGACATTTTGCAATTTGTGATTGTTTTAATTTTGTATTACTGAATATCCCAGTATATGGTTAAAAGTTAAAAAACTACATTACATTATCATTACTAAAGTACATGTTTGGATGGGTAGGAGGGTCATTACTACTGTACACGTAAGGTTGGGTGGGAGGGTCATTACTACTGTACACGTAAAGTTGGATGGGAGGGTCATCACTACTGTACACTTAAGGGTGGGTAGGAGGGTCATTACTACTGTACATGTAAAATTTATTTACAGTTTAAAATTATAAACCACTAACGTAAGTTTCAATCGTCCATAATTTTTTTTAAAACTTTTTATATGGTTAGTATAAAAAATTGTTGAAGTGTAGTAATCCATGGTAAAAACTATACTACAAAGAAATAATTTATAGCCACATTGTTTAGTTGTTTTGACAGGCACAGTTTTCATCACCAGATACGCTTTTAACTTGTGAGGGTTTTTATTTTTGTTTGTTTCCATCAAGCGAATGCATTTGGAACTGCAGAACAAATATCGCTATACCACTAGCCATTGTCAAACTGAAAAATGTAGGAAATAAAACAAAGGGTGTGTTATATTAATATTTCCAAAAATGTGGAAGTAAATGTTATACCATGATAAAAGAATAATTAAAACGTATTTATTTGTTGTCATAACAGTAAAAACACATCTTTTTGTACAGATAAGCTTATTTAGACTTGAAATTTGTAATTAGTTTCATAAAATTCAAATTTATTTATTTGACAGTATAATTTATCTATATAATATAAACGTCCTTGGTTAACACCGTCGATTTGCAAGCTGTCGAATAAAACCAATCTCGAACTGATTGAACACTAAAAGACTAGTGGCTAATTTTCTCAAATACGGCATTTAATAAAAAAATTCACCAAACTGAATTTATAAACAATTTATGTTTACAACAAAATTCATATAGTTTTATCATCCATGTACAACATTTACAAACATAAAGGTTGGGTTTATAAATACGTGTTTGATTGATTGTTATGTTATAACTATATACACACAAAACCTTGGAAGAATTTTTATAAAATGTTAAACTGGAACTTCAATATTTTATATGTAATGTCACACTAGTCCACCCATTAAGGAAATAAAACAACAAAAGAAAAATATAAAAAATCAACCTTCCTTTAAGTTTCTAGATGAGCCACTGTTTATATTTGGTCCGTCTTATTTTTCCAGACATTAATATTATTATTATTTTGGTGTTAGTAAACACTCTTTAAAAATTGAAAGGACTGCGGAGGTGGTGAAACAATATTTATTATACTTATTTGTGATTTAGAGCAGAGCAAAATGGCCAGAAATAAGGTTTTAATAACAGATGATCATCGTTTAAACTTAATTATTTATATGTATGGACTCTGTTTACCTATTTTATCTGGCAGCTTACTATTATAATGATTTAAATTTTTACTAATTTTTTTAGGTGACAGTCACTAGCGCAAAAAAAAAGAAAATTAAAAACAGATTTATTCTTATCTATTTATAAACTTCATGTTGTTTACTTGAATTAATATAACTAAAAACAAGTACATACAAAACAACCTTTTTTATGAATAGTATTTTTATCCATATTAAATTGACTATAAAAATATGAATTATATATTTAATATATATCATACACGGTTATGTAATCGTTTATATTATAACATATATTACAAATACGATATTTCAAAATGTATATAGCTAGTTTTACAATACCATCAAATAGCTGTACAGTATTTTACTGTCATGAAATTAAATTATGCTATACTTTAAATTATTTTCATGTTTAAAATATTTTTGAAAAATAGAAAAATAAGTTACAATAACAGAATTTACTAACGTTAAGAGTTAAATAAAAAATAATTACGTAACACCTGACCACTGAAGTACTAAAGGAGTTGCCAGAATACCTCTATAGGAAGCCACGTAATTTTGTTCGATATATCTTTTTCTTTTGCGTGTTCTACTACACTGTTCAAGTCAATTTATCAAGGGCTTCATTGCATAAGATATAAAAAGTGACGCAGTAAATGCATAGTTATTAATCTTTTGTACTGTATAATATACAGGGTGGAAAAATATGGAAACGCTTTCACAACGTAATTTTTTTCAAGAGATAATTTGATTTAATTTTTTTATAATTTTGTTCCATTAAGGATAATTTTTGATCAGAATAATTTACTTGAAACCGTTAAATAGCGGATAAAAAATATTGTTCAAATTAGTTACTTTGAAATTCAAATGACCGCTACTCTGGAAAGGATAGTTACTTTTGAAGTTCGGTTTGCGGTAATTAATTTCTCTTCAATAGACCTTTCATTTGATACAAACTCAACCTAGTCTTGCGTTGAAGATTTTCGTTCAACTCCTCATGGGCCATCCCCCTGAAAAGATGAAATGTTGCTACTGGCGTCAAAAAGTATGTTCTTTGTAACCATTGTCATGTATAATATTTCACTTTTACAAGTGAAGTCATACAAAAGTTGTGAAAGCGTTTCCATTTTTTAACCCCTTGTATAAAAGGATAGTTATAAAAAAATGGTTTTCTAGTACTGTACTATGACACATCAATGATATATATCACAAAGGCATGCATTTGTATTAGTTTGTCTAGTCTCATTTCCACCAATAATAAAGAGGTTTCTTTCTACTAGTCACCTTTAATGTTAGCGGAGAGCTCTTCTTGCATAAAGATGCACCAGCCCTAGTGTTGTAATCCAGCTACTTGTAGGAAAAGTGACGAAAAGATAGAGGATGATGGATAATCACATCAGTTTGTCTTGGATAAAAAGTTTTATTGTTAATTATTAAGCACATGGGAGTTCCCTATGATTTGTTCAATACCACTGTTTGCATATGGGCGGGCGGGTGGGTCAATACCACCGTTCGCGTATGGGCGGGTGGGTAGGTCAATACCACCGTTCGCGTATGGATGGGTGGGTGGGACAATACCCCTGCGGAACACCTGTTTTGACAATCTTAATTATAGCATCGTTACGTATAATTCTGCCAAACTGAAGACAGTCTTAATGTAAGAAATAAGTTAATTAGTGACTACCTTATTGTACACATTTATATTAAATTACAAGCAGTTGCTGAGATTTACTTGTATAGTTATATACTGTACTAGCCGTATATTAGGCTGACAAGTAATTTAGAACGCCCTCTCGCCTGTCCTGTTTTGGTGGAGCGCCCGTTATATTATGTGACTGCAATACACGCATGACAGCTGAGTACCTGAATCACGGACCAGACGCCGTGCTAACTGTACTCACCAACCTACACGTTGTATTATGTATGTATTATGAGGAGGAGCGACGGACCCTGTCTTCGAAAGGGAATGAAAGAGAGAAAATGAGAAACAGTGAGAAAGTAAAATGCAGGGAATAAGTGAAGATCTGAGAGAATTAAATTAAATATAGGAAGTCTTATTTTACAAGGTGAAGATAGGACTAACAAGCCGTCCATCTTAAGACTATCGGCTTACGGGTGGATTCCAAACCACCACCACTGATCGGACAGGAGGGCTACGTGCAAGGACGGACCCCTCATCGGTCACCCATCCAAGAAACAACCTCACTTGATGTCTCTTGCTATAATGGCCGCAACCACCAATCAAGGTCACTGATAAAGAAAGAGAGTGAGGGAAAAAGGGTGGAAATGAGAGGGAACTGAGATTTTAACTTATCTAAAGAGCTACAATATTTAGATCTAAACCAATAGGTTAAGATTTCATGACACACTATATATAGTACCACAAACTTTAGACATTAGTCTATTAACTATCGGTCCTTTTGAGATCCTACACTCATGAAACCCTAAAAATTATAATCACCTTGTAATACACAAAGGTGTATCAAGAGCTTAATATTGGAAGGTGATCCAGTTTTATACAGCATATTAAAACGTCTGAAGGAATTTTCGACATAAACCCGATCAGTGAAGAAGAAAAAAAAAAAAAAAGTAAAAAAAAAGAAAAAGAAAAAATGAAAACAGAATATATTCTATAACATGTAGAATTAATTTTTTTGTATAAATGTGTTTTTAAATACATACATGTACATATTTATAACCATGTACTTATTTTAATTTAACTACTTGTTTTATTTGTTTAGTGCTCCTGAACCCAAAAAAGTGGTTTTTTTTTTTTTAAATATTTTGGTGTCTGTCCGTATATGTGCCTGTATGTCAGTATGTGCAGTTCCCCAGAAACAAAACGGATTGACCAATTTTTATGAAATTTGGTAGGCTATGTATGTGTATTTAGCCAATGAATTCATACCTTTTCATTTTTTTGAAATTTTTATTTTAAAATTTGTATGGGCAAAAACATACAAAATGAAATTTTCTCCAAAACAGCTATAAAAATTTTGATTGAATTTTCAGGAAAGATGTGAATTACAATTCAAAAGATTTAAGCAAAAATTACATGTCTATAGCTTCACTAGTTTTTGAGTTATGGCAAAAAAAACATATTTGGGAATCAAACTGGTAATTTTCAGTTTTTACTTTTATAGTGTTTAATATGGGTTTGTGGTCTAATAAAGTTTGTGCCAATTCTTTAGAACCATTTACTTATTAATGTTTTATTTTGACCCTGTTATAATACGATAAATACACATAATTTCAAGTTCCAAATATAAATTACGGTTATAAATAACGGAATCAATCACGCTATTATCTCATATCCAGTAAGACCCTCGAATGAACGAATCAATTAACATTTAATCCACCAGAATCCATCAATATCTTACTGAAGCTGGCCCTCGATCATCACTAATGCAGACATCGTTTGTTCCGTCGTTTATTTCCTAATCCAGGCTCTTAACGTTGGTTGTTCATCTTTAATCTTACTATGTCAGTACTTTAATTTGTTTTAAAAATAACTTAAAGGATTAAAATCTGTTTGCTGATAACATTTTTAAGTGTTGTTTATTAAAATTTAGTACACTTAGTAACTGTTTTCACTGTGTGGCAAAGTTTCAGCACTTTTACAGGTATACTATTTAATATTTAATTGTAGTGTTTGTTGAATGTGACTGTTTTTTTCATATGTTCAGTTAGTTTTAATTATTATAATGTTATTATCTCATTAGATAACCTTTAAAATTTAAAAAAAATCTTTGTAATTTGCAAACAAGTTTTTATTACTACCTACTTAATTTTACAGATCAAATTACAATATAAATTCTAAAAAATGAGGTACCTAAGTTATTATTTTGAAGGGTGCAGTCCTACACTTAAGCAATACAACTACACAGTTAAGAAGTTTTACTGAACTAATATTAGAACTAATGCATACCACTTATAGTCGTAAAATCGATTTTGCAGTATTTTTTATTGAAACAGATTCAAAGTGAAATACAAATTGTTCTTTCATGCAAACTCAATGATGCATGATGATTTCCCCGTTACTTTTGGATTTGGCAAAAGACAAAGTGTAAAAGGGGGAAATATATTGAGCCTGATTCTTTAGAGCTGCGGTTCTCTCTTACTTACTGAAGGCACTTATGGTAAAAATATTAAACAATGGAGACCTTAATGCAAAACTAGGAATAGGGAAAAATTTGTTGCCACCTCAATCGTTAAAATTGAGCAAGAAATACGGGAGGAGTTACGTTAGCCAAAAAATGGCTTCACACTATGTATTTTAGAACATAGCAGACCAGTGGGGGGATCAAATTTCACTTTATACTCCAGGGAAACTTGGCCCCAAAACACTAAGCATTGTATATGCCCATCATTACTCAGGGGGTTTGATAAGGACCGAACAGTTATCACAAAAACAGGCCTCAAGACACTTTAAAGCAACAAGTTACTATCAAAGATTGTTAACAGAGAGATTGTTATATAATAACAGGCCTCAAGACACTTTACATCAGCAAGTTACTATCAAAGATTGTTAACAGAGAGATTGTTAAATAATAACAGGCCTCAAGACACTTTACAGCAGCAAGTTAATATCAAAGATTGTTAACAGAGAGATTGTTATATAATAACAGGCCTCAAGACACTTTACAGCAGCAAGTTACTATCAAAGATTGTTAACAGAGATTGTTAAATAATAACAGGCCTCAAGACACTTTACAGCAGCAAGTTACTATCAAAGATTGTTAACAGAGAGATTGTTATATAATAACAGGCCTCAAGACACTTTACAGCAACAAGTTACTATCAAAGATTGTTAACAGAGAGATTGTTATATAATAACAGGCCTCAAGACACTTTACAGCAACAAGTTACTATCAAAGATTGTTAACAGAGAGATTGTTATATAATAACAGGCCTCGACACTTTACAGCAGCAAGTTACTATCAAAGATTGTTAACAGAGAGATTGTTAAATAATAACAGGCCTCAAGACACTTTACAGCAGCAAGTTACTATCAAAGATTGTTAACAGAGAGATTGTTATATAATAACAGGCCTCAAGACACTTTACAGAGCAAGTTACTATCAAAGATTGTTAACAGAGAGATTGTTATATAATAACAGGCCTCAAGACACTTTACAGCAACAAGTTACTATCAAAGATTGTTAACAGAAAGATTGTTATATAATCATCAAAACATATGTTGAGAAAAATGTCAAAACATTAAGCTATGATAAATGTTCATTTAATCTTATTTAAAAGTTAATAATGAAAATATTTCATGCTTAAAAAGAAATTTTATTCAGAAAAACACTTAAATTCTATGTTACTTGGGATTTATTTACACAAAATACAATGATATATAACGCAAATAAGAATCTATTTATTTTGTATGTAGTTCTATATAAAATTAAATAAATATATATTCAATATTCAATCCAGTTAATATATAAAACATTATGTGAAAAACCTAACCCCAAATCAACATGTAGATATACAAAAAGGAGCACAGATAGTAAACTTAATTGGTCTAGAAACTTGGAAGAAAAAGTAGTCTTAGTAACGACATTAAAAGCAAGGAAATTATCAAAAACACAATAATAAAAATGGCACCATAAAAGATCAACAAACAACTGTCGGATTTTTAAAATATAATTATAAATTTAATGGTGTTGTAGTTACTCATCAGTATTTTATTAATTAAGAAATATAATTAAATATTATTCAGATTTATTTAAATACAGGCCTATTGCTTCCTTCAATCACTAATATCATATGCAATTATAAAAGAAGTGGAAATTTTCCCAGTAATGGAGGTCATATAAAAAAGAACTAAGAAATGCGTGTAAATATATTATACCAAGACCATATTTGATATATTATAAACAAACTTTAGATTTTATTGCGCCTAAACTGTATAACAAATTAACAATAAATATTAAGAATGAAGCAAATTATAGTAAATTTAAAAATGTCTTAAAAATTGGTTATTTACTTTTGATGAGATTGAATTTATGTTAAGTAGTTATTAATGTTAAGTAGTTATTAATGTTAAGTAGTTATTAATGTTAAGTAGTTGTTTATGTTAAGTAGTTATTAATGTTAAGTAGTTATTAATGTTGAGTAGTTATTAATGTTGAGTAGTTATTAATGTTGAGTAGTTATTAATGTTGAGTAGTTATTAATGTTGAATAGTTATTAATGTTAAGTAGTTATTAATGTTAAGTAGTTATTAATGTTAAGTAGTTATTAATGTTGAGTAGTTATTAATGTTGAATAGTTATTAATGTTAAGTAGTTATTAATGTAAAGTAGTTATTAATGTTAAGTAGTTATTAATGTTGAGTAGTTATTAATGTAAAGTAGTTATTAATGTAAAGTAGTTATTAATGTTAAGTAGTTATTAATGTTAAGTAGTTATTAATGTTAAGTAGTTATTTATGTTAAGTAGTTATTAATGTTAAGTAGTTATTAATGTTAAGTAGTTAGTTATTAATGTAAAGTAGTTATTAATGTTAAGTAGTTATTAATGTTAAGTATTTATTAATGTTAAGTAGTTAGTTATTAATGTTAAGTAGTTATTAATGTTAAATAGTTAATTAATGCAAATGTTGTGAGTATTCTTTGGAAGTATTGGACAGGTTGTGTTTTTTCTTTTTATGTTGAGATTGTTTGATATGTTCTTCATTGTAGAGAATTTATATTATATATTGTACAGTTGTTAATATTGCTCATGTATAATTGTTGTTGGTTGTTTATAAATCAAATTCATATTTACATTGTAGTGTGCAGCACATTCTAAATTAATGTAAATTGCAAATTTTTGTTTTGATTGGTATGTGGTGACGAAACTGATAGCATCCTATGTGATGAAACCCCTAAACAGGCTTTGCCTCGGGGCCCTATAAGTCTTGCATTGTGATTTAAATTACTGGTTGTATTCTTAGAACTTAGGTTTAAGTGGCCGGTGTCATAACTAGAATCTACATTTTCCGTTGACAACCACGTCAAGGTACTATCTACAATATTTACAAGATAACCAGACGTTTGGCCCATACTGTGACGTGGCATCCTCAGTGGTTTCTCTGAGTCTCATTGGTTTTATTGAATGGTAGATGTAGAAGTAAATTGTGTTACATATGTAAATTCATAATTGAGGAAATAAAGATTATTATTATTATAATTAAGCAGATACTTAACTTTTAAATCTTTATTCTTAAAAAAAAAAAAAAAAAAAAATATGCCAAACTACTACCGTCAATTATATACACACTTAAGGAAAGTTACAAAGAATTAGTTTGTAAAATAAAATGTGAATTATGATACTAAAAAAACACTAATAGCCGTAGAAGAAAACCTGACTTTACCATAACGGCGGCAAGACTTCCCGGTTAACAGTGAATATCTCCATCAAAATGCCTAACGTGACTGCTCAATTCGCTGAATGCTAAAGGAATCATTTCATTACGAAACTTGGGTGAAAGCGCCCAGCTGCCACTTTCACTTGATTGAAAATTGCTAACTTGGTGTTTCGAGAACTCATCTGCGATCTATTTTAATATATATCGCTAGTTTGTATGGCAATTGATAGCAATAAACAGGTGAAAACTAAATCTTATAGCTTTTATAAAAAATATTAGTGGATATAAAATGCAGGCGTTATAATACATTATATATTATATATATAATTATAATGTATTATAATTATACAAGGTGTTTAAGAAGGAATATTAAATATTTCACAGGGTGATAGGGGACAATATAAGGAAATCAGTGATACACATGGTCGTCTATTGTGTTGAACTTTATGTCTATACTAGCTGATAGCCCTTGCTTCATTACGTGGTGGTTCTCTACGCTTGCTTATCCTCCCCTCCATGGTTCTCTCAAAACTATCACACCAATATAAAAGCTCAGCCTGCTGCAGTTCTCCTACATAACAAAGTTTAGTTTAGAAAAACCAATAAGTCTACTTTAGAGCGATACCAAGTACCATGTCAGAGTCAGTAGAAATTACCTTAAACAACGCACAACGAAAACCAAAATTAGCAAGCTTTAGTGTCATATTAATGTTTTTTTTATTTGCTGTTTGAAATCAATATTAAATTAATACCAATGTTACTCTTATAGAAAAAATGAAATGTCGAGGGGCTGTCTATATTTTATAGGAACGGAATTAAAAAAAATCTTATCTTAACGGATCTCCATGATACAAAACGTAACTTCCCTCCAAATTTAATCAACATCTGTTTAGTGATTCTGGAGATTTTATGATGAGTACATAGTTTTTGGGATTTTTAAAGATTTCTGTAATGTATGTAACTTTTATAGCATTTTTATCATCGACGACCCATTTATTCCTTATTACAATAATACAAACATATTTTAATGAATTAATAAGTTTTAAAAATGGTACCGTTTATTCTGGCAAGTGACTACAGCTAAACGTAGCAATAATAATGAACAGCTGAATGTATTTTAATTAATAAAATCCACTTTTATCAATATTGATGACTATTAATAATCGTAACTAGAATAAACGATAGTTTTACGAACATCTAGCATGGCGTCTCTCGAGCGAAGAAACAGCCAATTAGAATACCAAACAGCAAATACACAAAAAATACTTCTTTTAATTCTGTAGTCTAATTCAATGTCATCAGTGATACCTTGCTTACAGTTAAGATGAAAGCTTCCATGTGATTTGTAGATTTAGTTACCAGCTGTTAATAATCAAACCAGCTGTGACGTCACAGTCTACTCCACATCCTTGCCATGATGCATACAGTTTGTTGTTCTTTACTGTGATATATAGAGCCTATTTTTATAAAATCAGCTGTTTAATTTGTTGTTCTTTACTGTACATTTATTTTTATAAAATCTGCTGTTTAATTGGTTGTTCTTTACTGTGATATATATTTTTATAAAATCGCCTGTTTAACTTGTAGTTCTTTACTGTGATATATATTTTTATAAAATCGCCTGTTTAACTTGTAGTTCTTTACTGTGATATATATTTTTATAAAATCACCTGTTTAACTTGTAGTTCTTTACTGTGATATATATTTTTATAAAATCACCTGTTTAACTTGTAGTTCTTTACTGTGATATATATTTTTATAAAATCACCTGTTTAACTTGTAGTTCTTTACTGTGATATATATTTTTATAAAATCGCCTGTTTAACTTGTAGTTCTTTACTGTGATATATATTTTTATAAAATCACCTGTTTAACTTGTAGTTCTTTACTGTGATATATATTTTTATAAAATCACCTGTTTAACTTGTAGTTCTTTACTGTGATATATATTTTTATAAAATCACCTGTTTAACTTGTAGTTCTTTACTGTGATATATATTTTTATAAAATCAACTGTTTAACTTGTAGTTCTTTACTGTGATATATATTTTTATAAAATCGCCTGTTTAACTTGTAGTTCTTTACTGTGATATATATTTTTATAAAATCGCCTGTTTAACTTGTAGTTCTTTACTGTGATATATATTTTTATAAAATCACCTGTTTAACTTGTAGTTCTTTACTGTGATATATATTTTTATAAAATCACCTGTTTAACTTGTAGTTCTTTACTGTGATATATATTTTTATAAAATCGCCTGTTTAACTTGTAGTTCTTTACTGTGATATATATTTTTATAAAATCACCTGTTTAACTTGTAGTTCTTTACTGTGATATATATTTTTATAAAATCACCTGTTTAACTTGTAGTTCTTTACTGTGATATATATTTTTATAAAATCACCTGTTTAACTTGTAGTTCTTTACTGTGATATATATTTTTATAAAATCACCTGTTTAACTTGTAGTTCTTTACTGTGATATATATTTTTATAAAATCACCTGTTTAACTTGTAGTTCTTTACTGTGATATATATTTTTATAAAATCACCTGTTTAACTTGTAGTTCTTTACTGTGATATATATTTTTATAAAATCACCTGTTTAACTTGTAGTTCTTTACTGTGATATATATTTTTATAAAATCACCTGTTTAACTTGTAGTTCTTTACTGTGATATATATTTTTATAAAATCGCCTGTTTAACTTGTAGTTCTTTACTGTGATATATATTTTTATAAAATCACCTGTTTAACTTGTAGTTCTTTACTGTGATATATATTTTTATAAAATCACCTGTTTAACTTGTAGTTCTTTACTGTGATATATATTTTTATAAAATCAGCGTATAATTACTCATTTGTTGTGCTTAAATTTGTTTGAGTTAAGAATTTGGTTAGTCCTAAAATAATATTTAGCTCTATATTTACAATTCCTGAATTGTTAAGTTATCAAGAATATGCTGACATAATTATTGCACTAAAAAAGTACGGCTGCCAATGCTTGAGTACCGTAGCCGTTTTTCGAACTAGGATTATCAAGTTATTAAGTTCTCACAGGACTTAAATTAGGAAGATTCTTACTACAGCAAAAAGAATTTTACATTATTATTATTTTCATTGACGGATTAATTAAAACGCTGTTACACGAGTTCCAAAATTAGAATGTATACAGATTATCAATTTAAAAATTTCCTTCCACTTGTGGCTTAGGCTAATTAAGATTGTTCTACAAGTGAATATTAATTTGTTAATTAAAAAGTTATTAAATACTTGCGGAATTACCCATTATATGCAAATTTCTCTTGAACGCTGTAAAAACTCCATCAATATTACTCCCGTCTCAATTTGTTATTGGGCGAAAACTTTGGTTGAACTGTTTAATTCCTGTAATACTACAGAAAAAAATTACTTATGAAACTTTAGAGATGGCCATATCGACTTGATAACATTTATTAAGTAACTTAGGTTGTTGTAAATATTATGTAAAAACTATTCTTGAACACTCCTTTACTAATTAAAATACAATTCGTGGCATAAATAATATGATTTGATATTCTGAGGTGGATATTCTTAGCATTACCGGCCAGAAAAAAGGAAAAGAGTAATAAAATAGTCAGTTAAATGTTTCATACCACATGTATTATTTTGAAATATTATTCCAAACATAAAAAACCTTAGTATTAACACTTGTAGGTTTGAGACTAAAGTACATCTCATTAAAATAGGACGATGACAGTTGACACGGGGTTGCCAAGTCGTCACGCAAACTCAACAATGCATAGAGTATAAACTTAACAAGATGGAAAAATGAGTGGTTAGACAGTGCACCTGGCACCTCCGCACTATTTGGAGAAGTGAAAGGGCTTCTCACCATATTTACTTCATCCGTATTTTTCATGCTGCGTATTTTAACAAATTGAAATTTTATTTTTTTAGAACAGTTTTGCAAAAACATATCTTACCTCTGACATAACATCTGCTCAATGATTACTATTGACGCGGGGTGTCCATGATAAGTAGTAGCTTGTGTTCGAATGTTGCCTATAGGAGAATTCGGATTCCACACTAAGCTGTAGATAATTAAATTGCCTAACAAGTAATTAATAAATGGCGTTTTCTAAGGAACAGTGGACATTATTTAGTAACAGTATATTCCTTCATATAACTCATTCGCCATTGATGTTAGCCATTATCTTGACGATAGGCCAAACAAATCTCCTAATCAGTTCTCAAGGTCATAGAGACGAGATGAATAGTAGTAGTTATTCATTAGAAACAATCTAGTAGCCTATACTGGGAAGACACAAGACAAACTGTTGAGGCGAGTGGAGGTTCTGACCTGGCCGCGTGTGGCTTACACCGACATCGAACTGTACAGTTAGAACTGACAGTTCGAACTGGCCGTATGTATGGAGCTTTAATAGTTTACAAGAAGAGAAAAAAACCATTTTCTGGCAGACATGATTATAAAAAATTTACAAATTAATTACGAAAAACTATCTAAATAGTTTTCAGAGGAAGCAAATATTCAAGAGTAGGCTAGAACCACTAAACTGGCTGTATATATAAATCAAATAAGTAAAAGTAAGTGGAAAAATTCGTAAATAATTGTGAATATAAAGGACCAATATAATTGAGGACTAAATTTAAAAATTAAAACTTGATATAAATTTGCCTTTGACGAAAGGTAAGACAAACGGTAGGTTATGACAGGTCAAAAGTTAGGCCTACTCCTACGCTGCCGAGTCGATAGGAACTAGTGATTATATAATACAGATAATTTAGTGGGTATCGGATTTTAATTTAGAGCTCTAATTGTAATTTCAATCAAAACGTTCAATTAACTCACAGTGGTAATTAATCACTCATTTTATGCATTTTGGATGAAACTGGAATTAAAATGATCATTAAAATATAACATCTATCTTGTTTATTTATTCATTGAGTGAATTAACAATTTCTGTTATGTTTTCAGAACTATAATACATTAAAAAAAAACTAATTTAACTCGGCTTTTGATGTTTTTAATTAAAAGTAATGTTTCTAGCATTTAATGACATTGTTGTAAATGAAAATATATGCTAATATGCATAGATTAGCGACCATTTTTCAATTTAAACCATCTTGCAACAGATTGTCTGAACCAGCTTTATAACATTCTCAATAAACGTTATTTTATTTGAAATTCTTGGGAAAAACAGAGAACAGATTGTTATGCAATTTTGTATAAATGAAATAATAGTTTTATATGCACGCTGCTTAGAATAGCGACCATTTTTCAATTTAAACCATCTTTCAACAGATTGTCTGAACCAGCTTTATAACATTCTCAATAAACGTTATTTTGTTTGAAATTCTTGGGAAAAACAGAGAACAGATTGTTATGCAATTTTGTATAAATGAGTTTATTTTGCCATTTGGAGTCTAGAATATTCCGCCCTAGGACACTGCTCCTATGGCCTCCTTATTTTTTACTATGTTATCATTTCATGTTAAAAACACTAAAACCACTGGTTGGTTCTGATACCATTAGAATTTTTCATTTTTAATATATGTCACATTTAACTTCGATTTATACGAATAACAATGTATTTTATTTTGTTACTGTGTTTTGCATATTATTTGGCAACTGTAAGGTTTTATGAGAGTATTTATTTTACATGTTAATATTGCCAACGATTCGTTTTGAACCAATATGTCGTAAAAAGGTAAAATTCAAGATTCCTACTTTTGGATATTAATGCAATTATTTATGTCTGCCAATTTTGGCTACAAAATAGTCTGGTCCTGACGGCTTAGTTCTGCGAACGCACTCTTGTGGTGATGCGCGGTCGACTACCTGTGGCTGTGGGGAAATCGAACAAGTTGATCACTACAAATACTTAGGGGTATTTATAGATAACAAATTAAGTTGGAATGTACATGTTCAGTATGTTAAAAAGTTATTGAGAAAATTGATTTATGCATTTACATTTCAAGTCAAGACCTAACAGTTCAATAATGTAGGACTGTTTACTTCTCTTACGTCCAGTCAATATTACAGTATGGCATTATTCCATGGGGCGGAGCACCACGGGTGGTTATTGAGTCTCTTGCGATCACTCAGCGGACCACATTAAAAATTATTTTGAAAAAGCATCCAAGATTTCAATATTAATTTTTACAGAATTTCCAGTACTCAATATTAGACAACTTTACATAAAAACCTTGCTATTACATATTAAAAACAATAAGCCAAATATCCTCCTAGAGAATCCGCATGAACATTCAACTAGACGCCGAGTTAATTATGGATACGCTGTCCCAAGGCTTAGACACGGGCTACAACTTCATAACTCTTATTATATGTACAGAAATTTGCCTGCTGAGATAACTGACGCTGAAAGAGGCAGTGTTGCCACATATAAACGCACACTCACAAATTGGCTGTACAATATTGAATGGGAGGCCACAGAAAACGTATTACAGTCATAATATGTTAGGCTCAACATTAATAATTAATTAGCATGTTTCTTCACAACATTAAAATTCTCAATATTAACTAATCGAAATTAATTTTAACATGTTTAGTTATTGTAATTAACATTATTTTTACTTTTTGTTCCCGTAGTATTGCCTAATTATTTAATATAATTTTCCTAGTGTTTTAGCAACGTATTTTAAGCAAACATAAAACTGAAATTAATTAATCTTATTTAGTTTTATTATGATCTATATACATTTTTATGGTTTAAGATACCTTGTCATATAGACCTTTTAAGGCTGTGAGTTGAACTCTTCCCCTTGCTCGCTGTAGTCTTTGGGGAACATTTTTTTCGACATCATCTTATTTTTATATAGAAATTAATTAATTTCATTTCAACACTTAACGAACTTGAGCGAGAGTGAATATTTCATCGATAACAAGTTATTTAATTAAAGATAATGAGCATTAACTTTTCTTGTAAGACACGTGTTAGACTCTTTTATGTACATACTCACGTATAAACACATCATTAGTAAACTGTTAATAAACAAATAACTAGTTTTACGTTTGACAACTATTCTTATACGAGACGCAGAAGTTGCCTTTAAAGGATAGACAACATATTTCATCGAATTTTAAATTATTGTGATATTGCGATAGGTACAAGAGTAAATACGGCATTTTAAATATAATTATTTAATACAATATGGGAAGGAAGTGAGCCTAGAACTGTGGAATTTTCCCGCTTTTCCATCAGTTTTTAGACGTTCAGTAAAGGGAAATAAGCATTTGATATGCAAATCCTCTTTTGAGATCAAGAATTGTTTCTTTCTCTTTTGACGTTTATATCTCACTAAAACAGTTTGATGTCTTCAAAAAGAATTTATTTAACTTTCCAAAAGTTTTTCATATGTCTTTTTATATGTATTACGTGAAGTCATTTTTTGTTAACCTAAATCCTCTGACATTTTTGAATCGATTTTAACGACATGAGTGTCAACAAATTTCCCCCTATTCGTTAATTAATTGTGCAATAAGGTCTTCTTTGTCCGATATTTTCACTCTGAAGTACCCTAACCATTTAAAATTTTAAACCTTAATTTAAAAATTTTAAATTCTGTTTAAAATGTTTTAATGTGTTATTTGGACACTAAATAGTAACCATACATTGTAAAAAAAATATCTTTTTACATTTAGGGAGTTTTACGTAAAAAAAACAAAAAGTCCCAATTGGGGATCATGGCATATATGGTGAAAAAGGAAAAACAATTTAAAGTTCAAAAAATGTTTATTAGCTAGCAATAACCAGTTTCACCACAGCAGGGTAACCACTGTTTGAAACGAAATCTAATGGGTTTCCCACAGGTAAATTGTTTCAGGAAATGGTGGCCATAGTAGCGAACCATCTGTTCATCAATACTTAGGTGTTGAGAAAATACAAAAAATCACAAAATTAGCGATGAGCATATCAAAAAGCGACTGCACCTTATATGATCTCGTAGGTTCATTTGGTATTTGAGAGTTATCACTGAAGTGCGTGGGGTTTCGTTTTATGTCAATATGTCTGTTCTTGGGAAAACATTTTCTGACACAATCATTGGATATATCCTCATATTCACAGCAATATAGTTGCTCTTGAGGAAGAGCAAGAGAAAAGATAACCCTGAGAAAAATGAAAACCAATAAATTTCTTCAGACACTCATTTGAGAAAGTAAAGGAGTGACGGTTGTTCTGCGTTGCATAAATAATACTTTGTCTAGAACAAATAATAATTTTTTCGAGACAAATATTGTTGTTTATGCAAAGCGCTGCATGAACAAATAATGTTGTCGAAAAAACTTCAAGTAATTAAATTTTCCCAGAAACATCGTATGAAACATTATCATCCAAGATGTTTTCATCTATATCCTCCATATCCGATAGTAGTCATTATTGTCAGGAGGTAATTGCACAATGTGTATTTCACTATCATGAGTCAGTAGACTCAAAAAATCTGAGTCATTTAATAGCGCATCTATCTCATTTAGTTGTAAAAATTGCCGCTCCGCCATTACTGAAATCGTAATAAACAATGTAGTACACACTTAATAACAAATCAAGCAATGTGCCATGATCCACAAATGGGTATCGGTATTTGAAGGTCTGTAGTTTGTAAACCCAGAATAAACTAAGCCTATCGATTACGTTTATAGGTTAGGAAGAAATTATTGTGTGAAATAAACTAGTAAAAATTACCCTACATATAACAAATAACCCTACAAAAATTTTTTATTAAAACGAAAAGCAACGTACCTGTTCTGAACCGGGAAAAGTGTACGAATAATGCAAAAGTCACACTGAATTTACACCACCATACACCACTATAACCTCAACTAACCTAGGAATGTTTGCAAACATGTGATTAGATTCAACATACCAGTATTGCCAACCTACGCTCTGAAAAATTAAAAATTCCCGATTGGGACTCATGGCAGGTAATGGATTAAGTAAGTTTTTTTGCCAGAAGGATAACATGGCAGGAATTTAAATTAATCGATAATTAACAGCTGTTCAAATGTAAATAATTATCTATATAACATTTAAACAGCTGTTGGAATATTATTCAGAAGGTTATAGTGCTTTCATCTGTTAGATAAACTAAGTTTGTATAGGCTCTTTGTATACATATTCTTTAGAAATAGGTATACACTTTAGAATTCTTATTTTCTAAAGTAAGTTATACAAAGTACATTAGAACATTATTATTTTATTTAGAAATAAGAATGGGTGTTATTATCACTAAATAGGCAGCAACGTAACTGAAGTGAATGAGTTACTGTAAGTAAATTGAAATATTATGGTTTTATTTGATATAGTGTACCTATTAATATTTGAAGTCAAAATTCACAGACTGAGACCGAGTGACGGTAAGTTTATTTTTTTAATTATTGGATTATTTTTTATATTTAATTATAAATTGATTTACATAGTTAAGCTTTATCAATAAACAAATCTCATACTATTTTCTGATGTTTTTCTTTATTACTGTATCATTGTTAGTTAAAGAGATAGACATTAAATTAACATTGGTAAGTATTTTCTTAAATTACAAAATACGTTTAATAGTATGTGAAAATTAATAAAAACAGTTTTAACGATGAAGTAAAAATTGTCAATTTTAAAACTATTCTAACTAATAATATTTAGGAATAACCTTAGTAAAATCCTAATTAATCATATCAAATGTACTAATAATACAAAGGAAGTAGGGACTTAAGAAAAATATAGGCATACAAAATAAGGTATTTATTTTTGGCCGAGTTGAGGAATTATCTGTTGCGGAAAATTTGCCTTCCTTTGGTTCTTTGCTAACAAAAGGTGAACGGGAACATCATTCGTCAGAAATGCAAAACCTTTTACTCAACTTTTTATGCTGAGCGATCTTATGCTTTTATTTCAATACACATGGACATTGATCAATACGTCCTTTTAATACTTTACTAACAAAAATGTTGAAAGTATTACTAACTTTACTAACTTTTATCGAATGAACAATTCGAATACGTATGACAACCGTTACAACTGACACTTTTAGAAAGTGAAATATTTTATAAATTTGTATTTTGAAATTTTCGTTATAGTTTTAGGTATGTTTCATTCAAATAGTATACAAACTGTCTAATGAAACAACTTTTACAGACTTTTCACTAAAATGCTATTAAATTATGCAGTTGAAAAATGTACCTAATTACGCTCACTTTGAAAAATTGGTCTTGGTTGAACGTAATAATAATATTTGTTATTTCAAGGAGAGGGATGATTAAAATTGTCAAATAAATATCCAATAGGAACTACAATATTTCCTGGAAATATCATTTTCTATGAGTAAATAATTTTTTTATAAATATTACAATTATAACTATAAATACCTAAATCATCCATTTTTTAATTACATTTATTTATATTGATACTATTAGCTGTCTTTGTATGGGGCTACACCTCAAACCCCTGGTGAGGGCTACTCGTTGATTTATGTGTTATCCAAGATCAACCCATTAGATTATAATTGGCTACCCATGGGAGGTACCAAAGTGATCACGTGTGCTACCCAAGTTGATAACGGACTATTTTTCTTCGTATTAAACGCTACACTGTAAAATATATACTGTTATGAGTCATTTAAGTTGTTTATGAGGTAAATAGGGGATACCTCTACATGCTGCTCATTCCACCTCCGTCATTCATTTAATAATTCATTATTATTAACTATCAGTAAGACGCCGATCGTCAAGATATGGGCGAATATGAGGGCGGATGAGTGTCGCCATTGTTACTGAGATTGAATTTTCCTCAGAAAGATAATAGCCCAATAGCCAGGGCAGCACCTTGGCTATTGGGCAAGGTTCAACATCTTAACCTTGACTACCATCCAACATAGACAACGCAGACTTGTCTAGTATTGTCCACGTCAATAGCAACCATTGAGCGTACGCCATATAGGACTGAGAAAAAACCTATCACCTACAATCTTCCTCAACACTTTGTCCCAAAGTAGCTGGATTACAGCACCGCGCCACCATTAACCTACGCTCATGTCAACTCACTTGTGTATTTTTTGATTTTCTTGACATGCACGCCACAGATTTACAAAATGACCCTCCTTCGTCAGGTTGCACCGTCCTAAGCTCTCTAGTTCGTATGGCGGCTGGTAACAAAAGCTTACATTGGCTGGTACGATATTTATATATACCTTACTTTGTCTATCAGGGAGAGTATGCTTTGAAATCCTGCCTTACTACGCATCTAGAGAATATTTGTACCAATATTTCATGGCCCAAAGCCTGATCTTTTTTGAAAAAGTGGATGTCATTCAATGATTATGGATTTTATATTTATAAATGGACACTTTAAACCTATTCACACTGCAAAATTAGAGAAAAGGTTTGGTATTTGAAAAGAATAAAAATACAGGAAAATGTAATATTGTTTGATTAAGTTGATAAATCAGTGAATAAACCAATAAATAATGCAAAAAAGAAACATGATAAGTACGTTTAAAAATTCACAGCAAACAACAAAATATGTAATCACAGAATTAAACATTTCACGCTAAATGATCACACAATGTCCTGACCTTGTATTATGATAATATAAAACAAGGAGGGATTCTGCTGCATTGGATTCAGACAATCCTTACTAAAAGGTAGTTAATGCAGAAAAAAAGGTAGCCAGCAAAACGAAGAATCTTCTTGACTTTATCATCAAAGTAGACACGACAAACAAAGAATTTATAACTCTCTTTTTTCAACATTTTGAAAGGTGATTGGGGCAATGCACTTAGATGTAAACGTAAATTTAACTAAAGAACGAAGAAATAATATTATAATTTAATTTTCAATAAAGGTTTTGTTTAAAATATGTCATGAACATTTAAAGTCCCACGTAAAATTTCCCTATCATTTTTACGTTCTTGACACACGTCATTACGACATTTTTTTACTATCATCACATAGACGAGTTAGTTAAAATACCACTTTATTATTGATTTTTTCAAACTTATTTTCAGTTTAATTTAAAATATATTTAAGATTTGTGTTAAACAATTTTGTTAGTTGGAATGTGAAACTCGTTAGCTTCATTTCACACAATGAAAATTATAGTCCGTAATTAGGCTGAAACCCGTAAGACAAAGTACATAAATGGCAGAGTTAATAACGCAAACTTAAGGAAAGCTTGAACATAGCATATTATACTAATATAATTTGTGTCAATTAAAATCTAAAATTTTATTTTCTGTTTAAAACCTTTCTAAAGAATAGTAAATACATTTTGTTTAGATGATTCGTGCACTGAATATTTTAAATCATATTTTAAATTTTAAAAATCTGAGAAAAGACATAAAAAATAATATTTAATTATGGTTTACCAATTAACAAAAAATCGTTTGCCAGCATGGTGGCTCAGTGGATAAGGCTTCGGACTGCTGTGGGCGGCAAGTCCTAATGTTCGATTCCCCAACTGAGCTAATATTTAGCACGCCACCTGTTGAATAAAGTTCACGCACAGGCCTGTATGCCCGTGTGAACTGGCAAGTTAAGTTATAAATATATATATCGGGCCAAAACATATTTAAATATCTACTTTGGAAGTGAAGTCTCGTTCTTTAACTTTTCGACAGCAACAACGTACAAAGCGTTCATAAATTTAGTCAGCAAAACAAATCTGCAGGCCACTAAATAATATAAATTGTAATCAATAATACCCTTTATGATTAAACCAGTACTTGCTTGTTAGTCTTATAAGTATGTGGCTATAGTTGATACTAATAAGAACTTCTTATACTATTGACATTGAATGTGTTTGAATAGTTAGTATGTAATTTATTCTAATAATTAACTTAATTAAACTGAATAAATTATCGGTACAAATTGTATCTTACTGTCGGCGCAGAAATTACGAGCATCAACGTTTGAAGGTTGATTTCTAAGGAACTAAGAGCCTACATAAAATATAATTACAACAATGTTTTCCTCTTTTAATGGTTCGTTGTTACATATGATTTGTTTTTAATTTTATCACAAGTTTTAATAAGTTTTATCCTAGTTGGAACAAAAAAGCGTCGGAATTTTCACTCTACATCAAATTTACACCGTTATTACTAAAAAAAGTTACTGTATCGCATTTGTATTTTAATAACATGTAATAGGAGTGTTTTCTATAGGTTTTTAATTTTAGAATTTTAACTTTTCGAGGAAAAAGTTCTTATCGATTTCCTGAAACATTTTTTTATTGGCTTCTAGAGGTCGTAAAATTAATTACTTGGTCTTGTTGTAATTCTTATGACATGCATAGTTATGATACATTGCTTTCATATATTTAAGTAAATGCGGTGATTTTATATAGATTTAAATCAAATTAAAATAATTTTAAATTGATTTAAATAAATATAAAATCACTTCATTTACTCACACATATGAAAGGAATGTATCGTAACTATAGGCTACATTGTAGGAATTGCATTAATTAATTGTACGACCTCTAGAAAAAAAAAAAAAAAAAAGTTTCAGGAAATCGATAAGAAATTTCTTTCTCGAAAAGTTAAAATTCCAAATTTTATAAAACTTATAGAAAACATTCCTATAAAACCAGAATTAATATATAAATACAATACACTAATGGGGTTTTCAGTAATAATGGTATAAATTTAAGTGTACAGTGAAAACAAGTTGAAATTCCATTACAAAAAGTTGCAACTAGAATAAAAGTTATTAAAATTCATAATAAAATTAACAAAATCATATATCACAACGTACCATTAAACGTGGAAAACAATGGTGTGATTAGATTTTTCGTATGTCTCTTAGTTCCTTAGTAAACGACATTCAAACTCGGGTGCGCGTAATTTCTGCGCCGACAGTAATCTAATTTAAAATAAACATATCTAATATACGCACAATATGGGGCAAATCAGCCCTATAAAAGTGAGAGGCACACTGTTACAAAAATAAATTGGTTTCTGACTACTTTGGGAATTTCCACTTCGACTTTGGAGTCGTTGATCTTGAAAAAAAAAACATAATTCTCATTAATAAATTTATCCATCAGAATAGAATGCACTTCATTGGTAGTACTGGCATTACAAACTTTGAATATGTTTGACAGTACGAAGTATCATGGACAATTATTTTTGTGGATAAGGCAGAATGAAATCTAAATGTCTTTTAAATCTCTAGTTAAAAGCACTTTGTTAGTGAAAGGGAAATGTTAAGGAAAATTGCAATAAACTGCCTAATAATAATTGGCAAGAAGATCGTGAAATGAGCAAGGTTAACATTTTTACGAATAAGGAGATATACGGAATGTTTATGGATTAGAAAGGTTATACGGTAACCGATAATTATTTAATGGTTAAAGAAAAGGATGGTTAAAATAAATTAACTGACTCTATTTTGTGGCCCATAAAAAAAAAAAAAACATAAATAATAATATTTACCAAATTTTGATAAGTATAAAACTGATGTTTTTAATTTTTACTAATGTCCGCATCTTAGGTAGGAGAGATATGGGAGTTAAGATATTTTGCTTTTATCATATACCAAAATGTTTCAATAATTAGCTTAGCGCAATTTTATAAATTGACAATAGTGTGTTACAGTTCTATTGAAACTTAACATGTTTTTATTATTTAATCCACTATTTATTTCATAAAGATTTCTGTGATACAAGTTGGTATTTTAAACACCTCGTCCCTTTTATGGTTAGACTGACATTTACCATCTGATCTTTACATTTAATTCTAAAACCGAATCGGAGAGCTATGACAATTCTCGAGCTAGGAAGAACATAAGCTAGCTTGATTACATTTATTTCAAATCTTAAGAGCTAAAGACGGTAGTGAAAATATCAGAAATTAATTTGGACTCCACCCAGGTTTGGCTTTAAGAGTTCTAACGATTTTTTATGACTTAAGTGTTTTTAGTAATAGATTTAACAATAGTTTGTGTTTATGTTGGTGTAAGTATTGCGTATTTTAAATGTATATAAAAAAGTCTGCTCTTTTACATAATAAGGCTGGATTTTTTTACAGTTGTTAAAAAAGACAGTTTAAATATTTTGTTCTGTTATGTGTTTTTTTCGTTAATAGTACTCCTGTAATAGTCACGTCGCAGACCGAGGCCGAAGGCCGAGGTGACACGAGTAATGGGGTTGTACCTATCACGAATGTCCCCTAATTATAAATTTAATTAATTCAAAATCAAAATTCCGTTCTTCCAAACAGTGGAATGAGCATCCATGATATGTAGACAGAAAAATGAAAACATAACGTAAAACTGTAGAATAAACATGTCATTCAAAAAGTACAAAAAACTGCACCTTTATGACCGTAGAGTTATAATATTGGTTTGAAAAGGATTCATTTTCAAATGTCACATTAACGACGTCAAATAAACGATGCTCGGAGTTCGGAATGTTTGGTTTGCCATTTCGTTGGCGCAGAGAGTAAATAAAACGTAATCCATATGGATTGCAAATACTTGTATATCACAGATGGCAGATGGTTTTTTTTTTAGTGTTTCCATCGCTCTGAAAAAATATGAGAAATAAAGTAATATTAATATACGAGTATAAAATAAAAATGTTATTTGCTCACTCATCACGAAATCCCCTAACCCACTGAATTGATTTTGATGAAATTTGGAAGGAAGTTAGCTTTTGTGCTTTAGGGATCTACTAAGAGAGGATTTCTTGAATTCCTACGGGATGAAAACAGCCAGTCGACATTTCCTTTTTTCTATCAGAGTAACATTGTCATTAATTAAATTTAGTAATTTATTTCAAACTGCTGATAAAAAAAACATAAACATATCACAAAAGCTTAGCTAATTTGGTTTTAACTGTGAAGTATTTCCACTAACTCTGGCACGGTTGCAACACATTGCTTTGCCCCTAAAGTTGACTCATAGGGTTCTTTAGACTATAATATTTTTTTTCTAGGACAATGGCAGCAAGCTGATATTTTATTTTAATGTGATGGTTTTGAGAGAACCACGGAGGTAAGGGTAAGTAAGGGTAAGGGGTAGAGAAGTAGCCCGCAGTGAAGCAAGGGATGTCGGCTAGTAAACAAGAAAATAGTTGTTTGCAAATATGTCGGAATAATTTGACGTATTTGTTTTGGCAAAACGAAGCAAGTTATATCTGCGAAATTATTTCAGAGGTTCATTCGAATTTCCCATTCCAACTTTATAGTGGAAATAGTTAATCAATTAATTATATTATTTTTTACAAACATAATAAATAAAGTTCTATTATACTGTATGACATATATTGCTCTGAATCACGGTATTTCTGCTGAATGGATTTGAGTAAAATATTTTTCCTTCTTATTTCATCAAGGGTTTATAGTAAAAACGAATAAAAATACATGTTTTAAATTGTTTTATTGCATTGAAAACTGAGTGAGTTGAAAATGTACACCTTACTAATATGCTTAAAAAAATATTTAAATACTTTTTTTTAGTGATAGTTAGGTCAAAATTGTACTAAGGAATGGTATAGGGATATATTGGGCTTAATTGTTGTGCTCCCCAACAAGGACGAGTAGAATGTGATTATATTTATAATTTATATACTAATTGCTGTGTGACTACACTTTTTTATACTTTAATGTGTACTAATTAGGACTATGAATGTAAAATAGTGCAAAAAAAAGATAACCCATAATTTTGTTTGAATAGTCAGCATTTAAGCCACAACTCTGTTTTGTTTTGAATGAAATCCTATAAAACATTTTTCAATCAGTAGAAATGATTTTAATAGAAGATCTTTGTTCCAAATATTATTAATTATACCAAAAATATCATACCTATTTATAATTTTATCTGAATTAATATAACTAGACTTAATACTCTCGAAAAAAACTATTTAAAAAAAATATGTTTTATTGCTTATATATTTGAACTGATTCATATGTTATTCTAATGTTATTCTATCAATATTTAAATTATTATTTTTGTAATTATTTCCCAACGAGGAAAAAAATAATTCTAAATTGAATATAAAAATAAATATTATAATTTTTATTTAATAAAAAACTACCCATGTTAAATCATGTATCGACAGTAATACAATAAACTATCGGCTGGTAAATGTAAATAAAAATACACATAATCTCTCTAATAAAACAAATTAAAGTAATTTACTTAAAAAATATATATGTTCAAAGAGATTTTGTTTTCTGTTCTCAGCATTCAAATAATAGTTTATTTTATTTTAACTTGAAAAAACGAATTATTAAATAATTGTATGAAGAAAAACTTAGTAGTATAAAAATTGAGCGGTAGGAATTATTCTACCTCTCAAATTTTGGAACACAAATTGTATTTTGCTATACAATGCCATACATAATTATATATAGACATCACCAATAATATAAATTACGCAATATCTCATTTTTATTCAAATATAATCAACAAGACGTACAAATATAGAATAAAATTTGATGACTTCGTTTAGAAGCTATCGTTATTTTAATAATTCATTCGTTAAACGACCATCCAATATAATATAACTGAATTGTCATCTCAGAAATCTCTTTATAAATATTTAACAACACTTCCATGCATTAACACGTATTAAATGTATTTGTATTTGGTTCCCATGAATATTATTTAATAATCTTTACCTAATATTGATAAGTAAAGTACATAACTGATGTCTGTACGTAATTTTACGGATATCAGTACCTTAACCCTTATCAGGAGAAAGAAGGAAATGAAGACATTTTGCTTTTATAAATTTCAATAAATTATCAATTTCTTTAGCTTACAGCAATGTTTATAAATCAGCAATGTTATGCTACATTTCTATTAAAACTTATAAGTTTGGTATTATATATCCCATTACTAATTTTATGTACACTTCCGGGGATAAGTTAGTATTTTAAACATCACAACCCTTTTATGGTTAAACTGAATATTATCGATGAGAATTTCTCCCGATTAAAGATGGTCATATATCTATATCGTTAAAAAATACTTATGAACATTTTCAACGTTTAAAAACATTTTAAAGAGTTTCTTATTAAATTTAACACTAATAAGCATTTAACGGACCTTTTCCGTTAATTCACTACCACTAATTTGGTCAGGTTATGTTTGGTTAGGTTTGTTTAGGTTATGTTAGGTTTGGTTAGGTTATTTTAGGTTTAATTATGTCATGTTAGGTTTGGATTGGTTATGTTTGGTTGACCTAAGTTATCCGTTAACTAACGGAATCTTTTGCATATATACATATTTTCATGTATATATGTAGTCACAAATGCAAGTTTTCATTTGTAAATAGGAATTTACATTCAATTAACTTTCTATTAATTAAAACCACTTACTGACGGCGGGTCTGGTGGCTTAGGAAGGACCATTTTCTCATTGAATTCACAAGCTTAGTTCGAAATTATTTGTTTAGCCTTGTACACTCGAAATCAAATAATCAGTACAAGTGATAATATGTTATTTATTTAGATATACACTTCAATAGGTTAGCTTTCAATCACATGTTTAATGTTCGAAAGTCACAAATATTCAAAATAAATAGGCCTGTATGTAAATTTTGAAATGTACACATTACATTAAAAATAAGATTATTCACACATATTAGTATTCGTCAGTATGGTTTGTATGTACGTTCTCTTTGACCAAGTTGACACCTTCTTTTTACGTATGGGTGTTTCTTTTAAAACGTAACCCATGATTTGAAATGGGTTGAATTTTAATACAATACTGTACATACAATTAACAATAGACCTTCACATAGTTAATTCAGGGTTCATAATACTGTTCGAAAGCATCTTGACATAAAACAAACGATTTTGTTTTAAAATATTTCTTCACAGTTAACAATCTCTGGTATTTGCTCAAAACCATGTTTCTAACCTCAAATTAATTACATCGCACGAAACCCAAATAAAGTGAACAACAATGTAACAATGTAAATCAGTTGATAGCCAAAGAAGAAGAAGAATTAGGACTACCAACCTATGAACTTGTAATTATCTTAAAACGTAAATATCTGTATTTGTAAATAGGATTGCGTTTTAAAAGAAACACCATGTAGTTAAGTAAAGAATGTATTAGTTGAAGTGAATAAGGGTTAGGCTTGAGCTTTATAAGTGAAAGGTTGCCTACTTGAAGATTTGGTTAATGGAAATCATAGGTCCTTTTAAAACTCTTACTGATAACAGTGAAGATTGCAAAATCCTTTGATGATAATTTATTGATAGCTAGGGAACGAAGTGATATGCAGACTATCACGGATTGGAATGGCAAATATTTTCAACATATCGATATATCACAAACCAAATATCGATTTAATGACACTAATTGGTCTAACGATAGTAATGATTTAACTGTTTACAATTCAGAAAATTCGTTTAATATAAATGACTATATTATGTCATGACCAAAAATACACCGATGTTTTGCTGTCAATATTTAGAATAGCCTACTGAACGTAAAAATTAACTACATGTATATTTTTATATGAAACAAATCGTGATCTGCGGGGTGAATGAAAAACATTCAAAATAAGAATTATCACACTTTAATTATTATGTTAATTATAAAACTTTATAGTTTATATACACTTTAGTGCATTAATCTCACGTAAAGAAACTAAATAAAGTTTCTTTATATCAATACATTATTTCAACGCATGTTTTGTACGCATAAGAGGTAGTTAAAATGTGTTTTTTTCGAACGTGACGATTATCAGGAGAGAGAATTAACGTCAATAATTATTGATATGATATATCGCACCAAAATATCGATACTAATTTATCGTTATATCGAAACATATTTGTCGACATTTCCGATGTACGTTAAATCCCTAATCACGGAGCCCGTGTCATATAGCATTGTTCTGATATTCAGCTAACTATATCAGTGCTAAGAGACCTACAGCTTTACGTGGAATCCAAACTACATAAAATTGGTCTGATTTTCAGCTAACAAGCCTGATACTCAGTTTTCTTCCCCACGCAGAAAGCTGGTATTGTCCAGTTTTTTCCTTAGACAACACCTGCAACCAACCTAACGACTATCCAACAAGGGCATCCCAGATTTGTCTTGTACGGCACATGACAATGGCAACCATAGAATGGATGTTTTGCCGATATTTACAGAACTAAGCACCTGCCTTCTAGAACCTTCTGTCTAGAATTTACAAAACACTTAGCTCTATTAGGACTACATAACTAACTACAGAGTTTGTCAACGAACTCGATATTTTTTCAAATTTTGAGGCTTCTTTGGCTAAAAAAGTAGATTAATAATATATATAAAATTCATTGCTAGAGTTTACTATAAATGTGGGAGTTATGCCCATCTGTCGAATTTGCGGGGTGGGGGCTATGATGGGGAGAGAGGGGAGGGGAATACATGGCTAGTTCGTTAGTGAGTCACGATCTTTACTACTCTTAGTTTCAGCTGCGATAAAATCTAGAACAAACTTCCTCAGAGCACTAAACTGGGCACTCGGACGAACACACTTAACACGTTTTTTCTCAATTGTCTCAACCAGCTGATACAAGTTTCGTTTAATTGCTGTCAGACTGTGAAGTATGAGTGACTGCAGTGTAGTAATTATACTCGCCTTTAATTTTTACTATAAATACCATGTCGATAGTATAAATATAAGAAATGAGCGTGGATATAAAGAGGTGATATTTAATATTTACAATTAAATTATAAACCAACAGAGAATATTTCTGAAAGATGAAAGAATAACAAAATTTGCGTTTAAGAAAATGGAAATGTGTAATGAGACAAAACAAAATTTTATTAGGTACCTTTATGTTTATTGTTTAGTTACCTCTGTGAAAATTGCTGTTTTTTTAAAATATATTTTGTAAAATTTATTAATCTACAGTAAATATGACTAAATACCTATGAGGGCAATTACTTTGTATCAATTATGTTTTAAATTTTAAATAAATAACCTCACTAAGTTAGACATAGATAAAGGCACACAGCAGTTCTTCGACCATTTTTATATTCAGAACATTCTTACTTTTCTACACAGCAAAATTTCTACAGATTTAAAACTGAATGCAAAGGAAAGAGATATTAGAAATGAAAATCCTCCCTCTGTCATTTTGAGGCATTTCAATGTCCCTCAATAAATTTGACCAGTTTATTAAGACGTTTCCATTTTCATTATTATTCTTAAATATAATTTACATATTTTTTGTGTCTTCTGTCCACACAAAGTGTTGTTTGAGAGATAAGTATATTTTTCAAAAATAGGAAATCATGGTCACGACTACAATTTATGTAAAAACTGTCATTTACGTTGTAAATGATACTATCAAAACAACAATATTTAAGTAGAGATAAACTAGTAAAACACTTATTTGTCAAATGTTTGTTGTTTATTAAAATCCAAAAATGTAATATGCTGAGTTTTGCTACGTAAAAAAGTACCTGGTAGATAGCAAAACATAATCCAGTACATCCAGTGGATTTATCTGTGAAGTTATCAGCTTTCGAAAAAAATATGTTAGCGTATGCCATTCTGTTTTTAATAAATAGTTATTTATACTCTTATTTTTAAGAATTTAAGACATTATGATTAATTTTGTTATTCATTATTTATTTTAACACGCTGATCGTAGAGATATGGGCAAGTATGAGGGTCGAATGATTATGATGAGTATAGATGAATGAGTGTAGTCATTGTTACTAACTAAGGTCAACTGTTCCTCAGACAGAGCTATTTATTAATATATCAATAGCCATGTCAACTAAGGGACCTACAGCTTTAATTGGAACCCGAACCACGTCAAATTGGTCTGATTTCCAGCTAACTGTGAAGCCTGACACTCAGTTTTCTTCTGTACACAATATTTGAAACTTGAATACTATCAAACATGGACACCCCAAACGTCTCTAGTTATGACCACGTTGATAGAAACTATTGAGCGGACGCCGTGTTTGTATTAAGAGGACCGATGATAGAACATATCACCTACAATTCCTAAGTAGCTGGGTTACAACACTGCGCCACTAGTGCCGACAAAGTTTCACTACTACGAGGCAGTGTTTAAATTCTACTTATATATAAACACAATACTAAAATTATTTGCCCGTTTTAAAATGATATGGCTTGCAAAGATTTTGCAATCATCGTGAACATTCCCCCCCCCTGATAAAATACGAAAATAGATCAATATATTTTATAAACAGCTTAAACAGTCAAAAAAAGTTAGGAAAGAAATTAATTATCAAATATGAAATTGTGGTTACGTATTCATACGAAACATAACACTTGAGAGAGCAAAACTTAAATAACTACCAAATACCAAACAGGTACACGAACGTTTCACGTGAAAATAGCAAAGAGGCATTCCTCGCACAGTTTAACAATTCATTTGGCACTATTTTAGCATAGTGCAATAAACTACAACACATATACATTAAAAGAAGTCCCTGAATAACTTTTAAAAGATGATTTCACATTACGATGGCGCATATTTTAAGTCACAATTATTGCGAACTATGTTCGCACTCAAACTGATGGAAAACGCTATCATTGATGACTAGGGATGGCTGAATATATTAGGATTAGTTTTTTCGTATTAGGTGCAGAAAAGTAACTGTTACACAGAGTAACTAATATGTGGTCCAGACTAATATTAATATTTTTGTATTCCTGATATGATTCCCTGATGCTGACTGCTGGCTGGTCTTCTAGAGCAATCTTGACACAAGAAATATTATCCCTTGCTATTTCTGGTATATAAATATTAGTATGAATGCAAATGGAGATAAATTTTACAGAAATATTAGTTTAATTTCCAAAAACGTTTTTCTCATTGATGAAACGACTCTGCGACCATTTAAATAATTCCAATATTTAGATAAAACTAAGTATAATTATTTATTGTTTTATAGTTTTTTATGTAGTATTACTGCAATTTTATTAAGTTTTATGTTAATAAACCTAATTCTAGGTGAAATATTAAGAAATGTTATAGTTTTGAACAATTGTTATTTTTCCCTTATTTTATTAATTGTGTATATTAGTTTAAGCTAAACCTACTATTAATAATATTTGCGAAATCACTAATATTAAAATATTACTAATATTACAAGCACATCACGACTAGAAATATTACTGATGCTGACCTTATTGAATCAGTGTAATATGAAGAAAAATATTAGTAATATTTAATAGTAGATACTTTCAAATAATATTGTTTCTATAACTAATACAAAAGTAACTAATATCGTGAAACATTTAATACATGCCTTGATTGTTACTCAATGATGATATATTAATTAGATATTATTAATCCTCATAAATACGTTTTTATTGGAACCAGCTCTGGTTATAAAAGACGTATTAATGATTGAATGGAAGGATCAACGTGTATGGACTTTTTGTTCTCTTTTCCGTTCTGTTAGCTATTGATTCAGAGAGCAAATAATCCGAGGTAAAAATCCCTTCGAATCCTAGTGAAAGAGAATTTCTTTCAAAGAATTATATTTTTTTGAACGAATCTAATTTTTATTTAGAGATAATAATTTCTTTACTAATGATTTTGGAAATTGTAATATTTTGCAGTATAACCTAAAATATTGTAATAGGTTATACTAGAGGTATTGTAATAGGTGGTCATAACTAGAGAATACTAACTATATTTGTAACTACGCACAAGGAATATTTATATAAATTTAATATACTCGTAGAATATGATGGTTGGTAAATTTTATCAATAACTAATTAAGTTTAGTTTTCAAAGTTGAAAACAAAATTAACTACCCAACACAACCGTTTTACATTTTTCTAGGCAACTACTTTCAATGTAAAAATGAACAATGTTGAAATTTGCACATTTTCCGATTAAATATATTAAGTTTGACTGTGTTATATGTTATCATTATCAACGTAAACGCATAAATCAATAATGTATAAATTGTATAACTGTTCATACTGAAAGATAAAAATATTATCATTATCTATTTTATGTGTGATTCCTTCTCTAATTGTTAATAGAAGAAATATTATAACCATTGAACCAAATTATCACTAAAAAGGAAAATCGACAATTTGTCATGTACTACTACTGAAATGAAAATAGAGTAATTTTATATTATCACTTGGTATATATGATGTTTAATTTAAAATTTATCGTTTTACATATTTGGATACATTAAAAGCCATTGTTAAACTTAAATTTAAACACTTTTTACTTGCGTAACCAAACATAACCTAACTTATCCTTAACGCCTATCTATATACTAAAAAAATTAAATTCGTATTTTGCGTTTGATTTCCGCGGGAATATATGCGAATTTGTTTTTGGTGGCTAGTCTTAGCTCCTATTAACATTGTGCATATGACCACCATAGGTGATCATAACTTTTGCCACAAACGTAGTTTTTTCGCGTTGTTTCGGGAAATAGTTATTGTAGACAAAAATAGTTTTCAAATTCGTGTTCAGCACAACAAACTACAACAATTAAAAAAATATGAAAAAACACAGAAACATAAATTAAAAAATAACATTTTCAAAAATCTATTTTTCGATGTTTTTTTATAAAACACGATTTCCGTGGAATAAAAAAATGGTTTCTCATAAAATATACCTGATTCTAGACCACTAGTGATAAAAAAGTCAAGATTGCCGAGGTGTCTAGAAAGTGCATAAATACCGAAATTACTAAATTTAACTTTCGGAAACCATTTAAACATAGGTAGTTATAAAACTAAATTCGTTCCATTGTTAAAGAACCTATTACTATTTATGCGTATTAGGAGAGAAGAGGGAGTTAAAGTGAAATATGGCTTTTTGTATGTTAGTTACTATCACCTGCTCACGAAATAAAATAATAAAATAAATTTGAATGTCACACAACACATATTGAGGTAAGACTTCAATTTAAAAAATCGGTACAGTGCAAATTCGCTCATCGTATAAAGGCCCGAACAAAAACTTTTCCAAAGTTATCTTCAAATATTTCACAGTTAAATTTTAAATGTTTTATTTTTTTTAGGAATTAAATTTCAATCGCCAGTTGACACGGCCTACAAGCCAGTGCGTGAACTTCATTCACCGAGTAAAGTACCGTCCGTTAGCTCAGTTGGGGATTCGAACCTTGGAACACGCACTCGGTAGTTTGAAGCTGTAACTACCGAACTACCTTACTATGAAATGTATCCAAACATGAATATAAGAACATATTATACAAAGAATATATTTATACCGGTACGAATAAGTGAAGCTGATCAGCCACATGGTTAGTGACTTAGATTGGATTCGGAGATCAAACAATAAATATTGTAAAAGTTAAGATCCTGCAGAGGCTGTCGGAGACTGTCAGCCATGTTGGTTTTAATCCCATAGGAACAATGCAATTTTCTAACCGAACATACGATCACGCGTATCCAAACTAAACTGTTATTTCTAAACGGATTTTTTCCAAACAAATTGCACTTTATCAAGAATCAAATTGCGCGTTGGAATTGCTTTGTGAATTCCTAATTAGTTTTATAAAAATAAATAAAAAAATATTTAGTTTGAAGTTTTTATTTTCAACTATTTTTTAAAACTCGGCGCATGTATTCAAAATATGAAAAGCAAATCCAATATGATAACGTTTAAAATGACACCTCAAACACAACGTTTGGTCAATAAATGACGGAAAAATATGAATTCGCAGATAACACTGTTCTTATGGGATTAAAAACAACATGGCCGACAGCTTCTGCAGACCCTTAAACAAATTCGCTTAAACTAAGTAAATAAAGATCTATCGAAAACACCATATAAATCATAGAATAATTAAAAATAGTAATGTTTACTGGAGTTAATACGGATATATTGCGGAGCACAGACCAAGAGGTTTATTTCCCTCCCGAGCCATTGTCTGGCGATGAGTGTAAGGAAAACATCATCTATTTGAAACGCAAATATCCCGCTATTTGTTGGGGATCGTTTCTTTCTCTAGACTCTTGTCGTTTTCCTAAACAAATAAACCAACAGTGTTGCCACAAACATCAGAACCTAAATCTCACTTCCATTCCAGCAATTAAAAATACACAGTTTTTGTGCAAAGTTTATAATTTAAATAACTTTAATCTAATTTTGTAACAGATTTTACATGCTGTAGTATGAATCAAATCAGATAATCAAAAATAAAACTAAGAATTTCTTTCGGAAAATCGGAAAATGGCTACGATATTTTTAAACTCTTCCTCTGGTCTGAGAAAGGTGAACGTGGTTCGCCGAAATTGATCACCATACTATTTGTACTTATATACTAAATATTTGTACATTTTGTGCTTGTATTTTAATATATTTGTGCATTTTGTCCTTATATCGAAAAGTGTTGTTTGACGTCCACTTTACTGCATTTAAAATGTCCACGTGTAGAAAATTTCAAATAAGTTTAAAAATTTGTGTGTATACCAGGAAATGGTGCCTAACTAAAAATATTTTAGAAAGTGTTGAGCACGTTTTAATAGAAACTGTTAATTACAAAGAAGTGGTAGTCAGACAATGAAAATACGTTTACAGTTTGATTATAATGGTTTGTTAGGGGCTTAAGATATAAGATGAACAGTCGGCATTGAAATCACAATGGAGTGGGTATAGGCCTGTTTTAGCTATGGCATCACAAATAAACTGCCTGTACGAATATCCTATTATATTAAAAAAATATCCTATTATATAAAAGTGTGTTCGCGCTTAAATTATAGGAAAGAAAATTGGATCAGCTGGGTATCAGTTGCTATTAGTTTTATTTGGCCTATTAACCCTAGATCGTTGCTCAGCACCCCTCAGGGGTGCTGACAATATTGGGCTATAGGGTTACTCAGCGCCCCTAGGTCGCTGTCAGTTTTATAATCAAGATAGCATGATGTAAATGATACCATAGGATAGTTCTATAATCCTTGATGATATCAATCGACGAAGAAGACGGTTTTCTTTACATTTTAGATTTTTGCATAATTCATATTACTAAAAGTAATCACAGGAAATAAATTCAAACCGTATACACAAAGTCTGATCGAAAAGTTTGTCCCGGCAGCGTAAGAAATCACGAAAATAACCAACGCTTGATGAATTATAGCAGACGATTTAAGTAATACATTTTGGCTATCTTAAAATTATTCGCAAAAAATATTTATCAACCTTGAAAAGGGTTCTAATTTTGAAATTTTGATAGACATTTTCCAGCTTTTTTTAATTATTTTCAAGATTATAAATACTTAAAATAAAAATACTCTAACTATGGTTACTTTAATATAAAGAATAGTTTTTGAGAAGAAACACAGTATTTTTTATTTTACATTTCATCGATATTTAGTATTTTTTAAAGATTTGTACAAAAAGGCTTGTGGTTTGTAAAAATCAGTGAAAGTACCGTTGGAAGTTTTGTATTAGCACAGATCTTAGGTCAATTTATATAGAATTTATAGAGATAGTTAACGATTAAAATATAAGCAATAATATATGTTTATTTTCTAATATTTATACAATACCAGATAAATAAGTAAGATAAGTTTAAAACGTTTTTGTAGTTAATGTACAAACATAAAGAAATGAGTTTGTCTATTGCTCAATAAAACACTCAATATATTTACAACGATTTTAAAATCTGTCACAGTTTTTACACAAGTCCTTGATATTTGATATTCCTTTGACCAAGTGCCAAACGATAAACATTCCCTATGAGCTGAAAGGGTAAAGAAATACTGTTAGTCTCCACTTCACCAGACTACGCTGACATCTGCCACTTTACCACCACTTCTTTCATACAAATATACTGCACAAGATAGGGATATAGTTTTCTTCCATCCTTTTTTTACAATATCAATGCTTTAAGATCACGCTATTTATCAAAGTCCAAATAATATACCAACTGAATGTTTCATTTGAAAAGAGGCACTTTTATTTACAAAATGATTAGTAAATTAATGAGGGTATATAAAAGCAAGATTTTTTTAGTGGCAACATTGGTTTGGTTCCATTTTTAATTTAAGATAGACCAATAATCTATTTTGTCTAGAATTAAAATGACAATTGGACTGTAACTGACCTACGTGTTATATTTAGCACACGAAGGGGTTCCAGCAGCATAGGTGTATCGTTACACCACGACGTGCCGTACTTCACGGACGTGACAAACTTCCGCAACCGTGTTTAGTAGAAAAAATTGTAATATACAAGTTTGTATAGTTGTTTTTTATTGTTTACATTATTATTCATTGTGTAATTGTTATTATTTTTATATGAATGCAAAACGATCTAGTTTAGTCGTTATATTTAATAACTAAAACCTATTATATTAAATATAACCACTAACTGTTACTTTTTTTACAAATCATAAATGGGGAGGAAAGTTCAGTAGGCTTTAATAGGCCTATATAAATGTTATATTAGTAAATTTAATCACTTATAATTATATCATTAATTATTAAAATTACTTGAGACAGTCTTGAAATAGATTCTCTTATGTAAACTCTCCAGGAAATTAGAAGCAATTCCAATTGAAACTGGTGGTTGTTTTAAACACAGTCTTAAGTTATTTTAGGCTATAATTGCAGTTGAACACAATACTCCATACAGCGTGCCGTAAACTGAGTAAGTTGCACTTTACTCGATCCCGTGGGTTATGAATACTGAGGTCGGCGTCGTGAAATACGTAGGCTATATTTTTTAATTAAAATCCAAAATTATCCAAACCAAACGGTTGGTATGCATGTTAAAGAATGTTTCAGATGAACAGATGTGAGTGAAAGGCTTAATTTATTTAAGAAATAGGTAAATTCACTGTTAATATGCGTTTGAAATTAACCAGTAATGGACATGGCACGTTAAATAGTCAACAAAGGCACAAAACTATAGTTGCTGAAACGGACGAGCGGTCTAAGGCGTTATACTCGTACTAGAGCTAAGTACAGTGCAGAGATCGTCAGTTCGAATCCAGCTCGCGCTGGTGCTTTTTACCGTACAACTGTGAAGAGGCAATTGCCTGTGCCAGAGTGAGTGATAAACGTACTGTATTATTAAATAAATATGCCTATTCACTGATAGTATATATGATTGTATATACAGGGTGTTGAAAAGTATTTACTCAAAAGGCGCACTAACTGGCTTACAAATCGTATCTAATACCAGTTCTGTACTCTAGTATTATGGCAATGGTAGGCAAGGTTTAGTCGTTATTAGCAACTAACTTGAAAACTGTAACCTTCGAAGGGAAAGAAACTAAGTGTCCAAGCCATTGGAAATGCCACTGCAGAGGTTGATTTGTACTGTTATATCAATAATAGCTTTTTAACATAACTTTCAATTTGTTCACTCAAATACTTCATAACTGCATTTTACAACCTGTCCAATTTCCACCCAAACATCACTGCTAAGAAAGGTTAACCAGTTGCCATTTCTGATTGGTTGGTTCTTTTGACTTTAAAATTGAGGCGTCTTATTAATAGAAAAATAGGATTTAAAATGGTGTGCAACTTATCATAGCCTTTTATTTAAAAGGTTTTAATCGACCACGGGCCTTTTCCTCTAAGTTAAAACAATTACATATTTCAACAGATGATAGATGCAGTTGTATGCTTTTGATATCAATTATTACTATGGACCCATTTATGAGAAATGGAGGCGGTTCCGTACTTTTTCAATACCCTGTATACATAGGCAATTCTACGGAGAAGGTACGTTACAGACCTGTACCAAACCAATCATAAAGTTGTTACAATAGTCACATTTTTTTAATCGATAAAAGAACCGTAAATAGTGACCATATATTGTGCGTTTGCGAGTAGGAAGGCCGTTTGTATGACGTGGGAAGGCCGTTTGTATGACGTGGGAAGGCCGTTTGTATGACGTGGGAAGGTCGTTTGTATGACGTGGGAAGGCCGTTTGTATGACGTGGGAAGGCCGTTTGTATGACGTGAGAAGGCCGTTTGTATAACGTGCGAAGGCCGTTTGTATGACGTAGGAAGGCCGTTTGAATGACGTGGGAAGGTCGTTTGTATGATGTGGGAAGGCCGTTTGTATGACGTAGGAAAGCCGTTTGTATGACGTAGGAAGGCCGTTTGTATGACGTGGGAAGGCCGTTTGTATGACGTGGGAAGGCCGTTTGTATGACATGGGAAGGTCGTTTGTATGACGTGGGAAGGCCGTTTGTATGACGTAGAAAGGCCGTTTGTATGACGTAGGAAGGCCGTTTGTATGACATGGGAAGGTCGTTTGTATGACGTGGGAAGGCCGTTTGTATGACGTAGAAAGGCCGTTTGTATGACGTAGGAAGGCCGTTTGTATGACGTGGGAAGGTCGTTTGTATGACGTGGGAAGGTCGTTTGTATAACGTGGGAAGGTCGTTTGTCTGACGTAGGAAGGCCGTTTGTATGACGTAAGAAGGCCGTTTGTATGATGTGGAAAGGCCGTTTGTATGACGTGGGAAGGCCGTTTGTATGACTTAGGAGAACAAAATAGACGTTCCTTATTTCAGGTTAGTGAATAGACAGAGGGAGGATTAAAGTCTTCAGGTACCACATACTGTACGTGTATGAGTGGGTGGGTGGGTCAGTGTCACTGTTCGTGTACGGATGGGTGGGCGGGCAAAAACAGGGAAAAAAGAAGGAAACTTATTTCTCACCAGCTTTACTCTTTCACCTGATTTAGAATTGAATGACTGAAAAGTAATTTACAGAGCTAAAAAGATACGAAATAGTGCGTATTTAAGTATTTTTACTTGTATTTTAGTTATAATCTTCATTTCTTCCAGTAACAACTGATATGCCACCTGTGTAACTTAAAATTTGCTTTCTGAATTAAACGTAAATGGACATGAACCCAATTTGCTTCCATATTTAATAGGATGAACGAGGAAAACTAGTTTCATAATGTCCCATTACCTTCTACAACACCGAGACGTGAGGGTCGTTGAACGTAATAACGGAAAGGTTTCCCTAAATACGACCTTCTTTATTCATAAAAACAGTCTCTTACCTTAAGACCACAGACAGAGTGAGTTTAGACTTTACTTATTAATCATACAAAACAACTGAACGTTAAAAAATACAAATTTATTACAATATGAGTAAAAAATTTACAACATATATGATGATCGATTTCGGGAAAACCATTATACATAAGAAGATTCACAAAGGAATCGATCACCATAATACTTATATCATGATACATTTATGTTTTGTATTGTTCACTTGTTTTGTATTTCTCCCAACACGTAATATACAAATTAAGAGGCTGTTAAAAAAGTTAAAATATTTATTTCCAAAATTAATTCTATATGAACCTGTAAACAGGCTGCAACAATGTTATGAGTGCATAAAACAATTAAATTCTATAAATAAAAAAAGTAGTAAAAATAAAACAATTCTGAGATTTGTATTTTGTTCTTTTTAATTCTCGTGCCTTAATTCAAATACTTTTACACTTTAATAATCAAAGGCAAGTGTTGACCAAAAACAGTAAAATCTTGTAAATTATTCAATAAACAAAATTAAAGTAAGTATGGGATAACTTGTTCGTGTAAAGACCGAGCCATGATGCTAGGCGTGTAGAGGACGATAGCGACAATAGAATAAAATTTGTTTATCGTACATAATTTACAGATTGAAACTACCTCTACCGTTTCGAAAATAACCCAAATATAATGTCAAAAAAATAAAAATATATATATATTTATATAATTATTGTACATTCAATAAAGTACGTCAGATGGAATTTAAAATAGCTATGCATATTATCATGACAATATTATTATGAGTTGTTTAGTATTAAAGAAAAACTATTCTCTAAAAATCTAACTTAAAAATATTATTTTAGCCCTAAATTAAGCCTAGCTTACAACTAAAATTATCATAATTGTTACTATATAAAAACAAAAAACCCCTAAAATAACACTGACAGCTATATATATAAATTTTGGTAATCCACAATTGTTAATGGTTTCAATAAAAGTATTTGCTAAGACAAGAGCAATGAGTTATACCATATTCTAACCTCAATTGTATTTAATATTAAAAAAAAAAAAAAAAAAAAAAAAAAAAAAGAAAAAAAAAATAGAATATCGAAACTTAAATTCTATTAAAAAATATATAAACATTTCTTTAGAAAGTTTGAGTAGAGTAATAACTTTGAGTAACGACTTCCTTCGTGTTTTTAGCTCAGTAAAAGTGGAAGAGAAACAAGAAGGAAGTTATTATTCCTGTGTTTGTAAAATCTTTTACACCGTGGTTAATCCTGCTTACTTATCTGTTTATGTTTACCTTCTCCCTTTTACACCTTAATGTACAGTAAACACTTGCACCAAGACTTTTCAAAAAACATTTTCGTTGATTCATGTATTTGTAGTTTTGTTTTATCACTTTTCTACTATCGAATGGTGAGAGAAAGTGGCATTACTATATTTGTTTTACGTTACAAATTTTACAACAACAGACCAATTACTTATCTATTGCCCATCTCCACTGAACTGGGTGGGGGGAGGGGTCATAATTAGTGTATGTGTGGGTGGGAGGGTCAAAACCACTGTACTGTATTGAGTGGGAAGGAGAGTTACTGAGATGCAAAACAATAAATTGTAAATTAATAATTATTACGAAAGTTAAGAGCTTTTGGTATGAAATCTACAGATTAAATAATGATAACTCTGATTATGAACATAATTTGTTAAAAATTAAATTATGTTGATATAAGTATGTCACTATTAAAAAAATTACAAAATGTTCGATCAGCGCAATCATTTTTAGGATTCATATTTGTATAATTAATCTAATTACAAACATTCGTGTAAATTAATTTAAAAAGGTAGTCTTCTTATTTTTGTCGTAATTTTTGAGTTTTAGAATAAATATTCTGATTAGAATAAGCTTTACAAAGCTATATTTTCTTGTTGTCATTTATTTTCCACCCGACAAGGAAATGGAATCGTGAATAAATGAACAAACCCGTATTTCATCTCGTCCTGACACCAAGCTTTGCTTTTATCATTTACACATTTATAGACGAAAAGTAATAAAATGTTTAAGGGCTAAAAATACAAACAAAATAAGAAAAATACTATGAATATTTTCAAAATATAAATTTTATATATATATATATATATATATATATATATATAAATATTATAATATACATAAAAAGTAGGTTAAATTTATGGACGTAATAAATATTTCATATAAATGTCATTTATTTACAATTAGCGGAGTTTTTTTAATATAAATAAACAAAATACATAAATATTGATTTGATAATATCAGGTATGGAGTGAGTAGACGTAAAAACATTATTTAAATAGAATTTACCGTAATTTTTAACTCAATATATAAAAATTATTTTGTAACATCTTTGTTTGAAATTTTAAATGGACAATTTAAATTCAATTAACTTGAGTTTCTCCGAAACACTTTGTTAAATGAGGCTCACGACGTAAAGAATTTTAATCAAAAAGCTTTTAACTGAGCTGTAAAGTTAAAAATACACATTTCTTTGGATTATCCTATTGCTGTTTCTAATAGGCTAAAAAAAAGAATATTGTCAAAAGAATATAATAACATTATTGCTAGTTTATTTTCCAGTAAAGACGAGTTTAATAGTTTCTTGATCGTTCGGTTTTTTCCCAAAATATATTTAAGAGGATATTCATGATTACAGTCAATTAATATTGACAGAAATATTATTTAATTTTATGGAATAAATAATAATTGTAATTTTTTAGACAAACTGAACTCTTGGATGGTCTTGATCAATAACCAGGGCTATTCAGTAATGATATATTGTAAATAATATTAGTTATAATGTTGATATTCTTGTAAAGGGTTTAAAATTATACCAAATGTTTGTTTTATATTTCAAAATACACTATAAATGACATATTTTTATAAAAATGAAAGTTATTTTATTTATTTAAAAGTCATTTAATAAGCAACAGACACAAGCCCAAATTATGGCACTCTTTTTTTCGCAAGGTTAAATGGAATACGAAGGTACGAACTGTCTTCCAGTCAGTACTAGGTTTAAGTTGCAGTCAGAAGTTAGTTTTAAGTTTAGGTAGTCAAATGCATATTAGAGCTCACTTCTGAGTGCTACATTGCACAACGTTGAGTGAAAGAAGAGCGGTCAGCAAACATAGTATGCACGTACAGAAAGTGGTCAAATTATTCCTTATTCCTGACCACCACTTCATATATAAAGTAAATAAATGGTGAAAGTTTGTTCCAAAGAATTGGCACAAACCTTCACCCATATTAAACGCTAAAAAATAAAAACTTTGATAATTACCAGTTTGATTCCCAAACATGTTTTTCTGCCATAACTGAAAAACTAGTCAAGATAGAGTCATGCGGGTTTACTAAAATATTTTAAGTTGTAATTCACAACCTTTTTGAAAATTTAATCAAAATTGTTTTTCAGAAAGTTAAATTTTTGTATGTTTTTTGCCCATAAAAATTAAAAAAACTAAAATTTCAAAAAAATTAAAAATTGATTTGGCTAAATACACCTACATAACAAATTTCATAAAAATGTATCTGTCTGTTTGGTCTCCGGCGAACTGCACATACACAACATTTTTTTTGTTGTCGAAAAAACCACTTTTGGGTTCAGAGGACACTAAACTAGATTTTTAGACTAACTTGTAAAAACATTTGTTTTCAGATCACAATACTTTCCCTATGAGTAGATAAAAACTGAGGGTTCTGGGCTCACTTTTACCTTTGGACCCAAGATGGCGTCGGTCACGTGACTTTTCCAAGATGGTGGCTCCCATTTCCCGCCAAATTTCCTAACCTCACTTTTCCTAACCTCAAATTTCCATTTCCCGCCAAATTTCCTAACCTCACTTTTCCTAACCTCAAATTTCCCTCAAATTCCCAAATTTCCCTCCAAATTCCCACATAATACTATATAAAATTCACTGTTAACCTTGTTATACTATATAAAATACACTCTTAACCTAACTTTTTCCATGTTGTACTATATAAAATTCACTGTTAACCTTGTTATACTATATAAAATAAACTTTTTTTGTCCAATATGGCGTCTTTTTCCATGTTATACTATATAAAATGCACTTTTTTGTCCAATATGGCGTCTTTTCCCTCCCGCGCCAACTCACACACCGTGGGAAAATTCCCTCCCAAAATTCCCTCATCCAACATGGCGGCCTTTCCCTTGTTATACTATATAAAATGTACACTATTATACTATATAAAATGATTTTTTTTTCGTCCAATATGGCATCTTTTTCCTTGTTATACTATATAAAATTCACTGTTAACCTTGTTATACTATATAAAATACACTCTTAACCTAACTTTTTCCATGTTATACTATATAAAATGGACTTTTTTGTCCAATATGATGTCTTTTTCCATGTTATACTATATAAAATGAACTTTTTTTGTCCAATATGGCGTCTTTCCCTCCTCAAAATTCCCTCCCAAAATTCCTCATCCAATATGGCGGACTTTACACTATAATAAATGTGAAAAGATGACAACCGGATCCAAAATGGCGACCTTTCCTTTCGGGTACTTCCGGCGACCGTCGGCTACCTTCGTACACGTCGTCTGCTGGTCGGGCGCGCATGCGCGTTGTTACTCTGTGGATTATTTCATATACACACTATAATAAATGCAATACTCTATGTGGCTGACGTGATCGCAGCGCCCCTAGCGGCAACGTCGATCGGAGCGGACCTGGTGGCAAAACTTAGCGCATCCTTTCGGAACATGGCGCCTTCGGAAGGGAAGTCCCCGGTGGTAATTCCCCTTCTCAAATTCGGTCTTTATACTATATAAAATACACTATTAACCTTTCCCATCTCATACTATATAAAATGCTAAAGATGGCGGCCATTTACATATGTACTATATAAAATGCTTTCGTGTACTTCCGGCGACCGTCGGCTACCTTCGTACTCGTCGTCTGCTGGTCTGGCGCACACCCAAATGCCACGCTCTGATTGGTTACCTCCCTACTTTACAAGTAATCTTTCTCACACGTACTGTTAGACTACTTATTTAATTTAATTTTTCTCAAATTTTAACAAATACAAAGTTAACATACGCTCTTAGCTTTGGGTACTCATCCACGGCTTCCTACACTGTTACCTACCTATACTTATCTATCGAATCATAGTTCATCCTCAAGCCCCTACTTAACACTCTAGGCAACCCGCAATACACGTTTTAATTAAAAATCAAGGGACAGCTATTATTTATATTAATTATTTACTTCTTTTTTATTTTTATTTAATACACTGTTACATACGAGGCCAACTAGTGTACGGTGACCGGGCTTTATCGCTGTTATCACATCACTTGACCTCAAAGGTCAACCCGAGGCTGTTATCACATCCGCTTCCATTACCACAAGCATTGTTTTATATCCCGTGTCTTGCACAATCTCTTTTAATAATAACGAACACTTAATTAACATTGTATATTCTTCCTTCTGATCATTTATTAAAACAGTACTACATTGAATGACATAACTAAAAAAAAAAAAAAAAACTAAAACTCACCCATAACTCAAACATAACCTTTGAAACAGAAAAACACTAATCATACACTTCAAACATAAAAATTAATAACAACTAAAATTGCAAACAATATAATGTTCGAGCGTACTTTTAACAAGTTAAAGTAGTCAGAAAATATTCGATCAGAAAATGTATATACACAACTCCCAGAGACCCAAACACATGGAGAACCTAGAACACACAACACCCTTGATAGATCGTACCTTCCTATTCATCAAATAAGGCCCTTGATCGTCCATCACCTATCTATAAGACATCTGACTGACCACCTACCCACCCAATATACTGGACTAACTACACTCTACATACAAGACTTTTGATTGACCATCTACCCACTCAACACACACAGACCCTCGATAGGCCACCCACCTCCCCAACACATAAGACATCCGACTGACCACCTACCCACCTAATATACTAGACTAACCACAGCTTACATACAAGACCTTTGATTGACCACCTACCTACCCAACACACACAGTAACCTCGATAGACCACCCAACTTCCCAACACACAAGACATCTAACTGACCATCTACCCACCCAATATACTAGACTAACCACACTCTACATACAAGACTTTTGATCGACCATCTACCCACTCAACACACACAGACCCTCGATAGGCCACCCACCTCCCCAACACATAAGACATCCGACTGACCACCTACCCACCTAATATACTAGACTAACCACACCTTACATACAAGACCTTTGATTGACCACCAACCTACCCAATACACACAGTACCCTCGATAGGCCACCCAACTTCCCAACACATAAGACATCTAACTGACCATCTACCCACCTAATATACTAGACTAACCACACTCTACACATAGTCCTCTTGACAGACCACTCACCCCTCTTGACACATAATACATTTGACCACCTACCCACCTAATATACTAGACTAACCACACCTTACATACAAGACCTTTGATTGACCACCTACCTACCCAACACACACAGTACCCTCGATAGGCCACCCACCTTCCCAACACATAAGACATCTGACTGACCATCTACCCACCTAATATACTAGACTAACCACACCTTACATACAAGACCTTTGATTGACCACCTACCTACCCAACACACACAGTACCCTCGATAGGCCACACACCTTCCCAACACATAACACATCCGACTGACCACCTACCCACCTAATATACTAGACTAACCACACCTTACATACAATACCTTTGATTGACTACCTACCTACCCAACACACACAGTACCCTCGATAGGCCACACACCTTCCCAACACATAACACATCTGACTGACCATCTACCCACCTAATATACTAGACTAACCACACTCTACACATAGTCCTCTTGACAGACCACTCACCCCTCTCGACACATAATACATTTGACCACCTACCCACCTAATATACTAGACTAACCACACTCTACATACAAGACTTTTGATTGACCATCTACCTACTCAATACACACAAAACACTTGTTTGATCACACATCAACTTAACAAACACAACTGTCGATTGACACTCCACCTTCCCAAAGCATAAGACTTTTGAAGGACCATCGACCAAAGATACAAAAATCATGATAAACAAACCACACACCGTACATACAAGACTTTTGATTGACCATCTACCTACCCTACACACACAGTACTCTCAATAGGCCACTCACCTCCCCAACACATAAGACATGTACAAACTACCTACCAAACAGTAATACCCTTCCTATCCAGTAGTAAGACTCTCCTACCCACTTACCCTACACACAGGCATCTTTATATACCACATACCATACCAACACATAATACATTTGACAGACTACCTACTTTACATACAAGACTTACCACCTACCCAACGCACTTAGATTGCCTACTTACTAAAAACATTATTTCTTATTACCTCCTGCCTATCCAATACGTAATACCCATGATTGACCACCACTCACCTACTCAACAAACACAGTTCTCTTGATAGGCCACTCACCTCCCCAACACATAAGACATCTGACTGACCACCTACCTACTCAATATACTAGACTAACCACACTCTACATACAAGACTTTTGATTGACCACTCACCTACTAAACACACAGACGTTTGATTAAACACCCACATACTCAACACAGAGTCATGTTGATAGACCAAACCACCTTCCCCAAACATAAAACCTTTGATAGACCAACCACAAACCCTACAGTCATAACTTAAAATACCATCACACTACCAAAAAGGCAGTCTCTTTATAGACCCCCATCTACTCAATACGTGAGACACTTGGTTAACCACTCGCCTACCCAACACATAGTCCTCTTGATAGACCACTAACACCTCCCGACACATAATACATTTGACAGACCACTTACTTAATATACAAGACTGACCATACACTCTACATAGAAGACGTTTGATTATCCACTCACCTACTCAATACACACAAACACTTGTTTGATCACACACCTATTTATCAAACAGAACTGTCGACACTCACTCCACCTTCCCAAAGCCTAAGACTTTTGAATGACCACCTACCAAACATACAAAAATCATGATAAACAAACTACACACTCTGCAGACATCACTTAATATACCATCATACTACCATGAAAATAGTCCTATTGACATACCCCTTCCTATCCAATATACGTACCACACACCGTGCATACAAGACTTATATTTACCCACCCACATACTAATCAAACAAGACTCTTGATTGACAATCCATCACCGTAACATTCATGGATGACCTACCTACCAAACATACGACTTGACCACCCACAAAAAACAAGACTTTATGTTTAACCACCTATTTAACATACAAGACAAACCACACACCATACAATCATGACTTAACAGTCCGCCCACCTACCAAACACACATCTCTTGATGGACCATATGCCTACACATTACTCTTGATAGATCATCCACCTAACAATTACATAAAACCTTTGATAGACCACCAACACACATGAACAACCTACCTACGTAACATCCAACACTCTTGACCACCCACCTACTCAACACACAGCACTCTCGATAGACTACATAACTAACCATTACATAAAACCTTAGATTGACTCCCAATATTCATGAACGACCTACCTACCAAACATACAACTTTATTGACCGCTCACCTACCCATCACACATTTCTCTTGATTGTCCAATCACCCTCCCATAAAAAGACTGTTGTCAGACTATCTACTTAACATACAAGAATCTTCATTGACCATCCACCTACTCAACACACACAGTACTCTCGATAGATCACTTAACTACCCATTACATAAAACCTTAGATTGACACCCAACATTCATGGTTGACCTACCTACCAAACATACGACTTGACCACCTTCCCAAATCATAACATTCCTGAACAACCATCCTCCTAAACATACGACTTAACCACCCACAAAAACAAGACTTTATGTATAAAAACCTATTTAACATACGTACCACACACCATAAAATCATGACTTAACAGTTCACCCACCTACTCAACACACAACACCTGTGATAGATCATCCACCTAAACATTACATAAAACCTTTGATTGACTCACAATCCTAACATTCATGAACAACCATCCTACCAAACATACGACTTAACCACCCACAAAAACAAGACTTTATGTATAACCACCAATTTAACATACGTACCACACACCATAAAATCATGACTTAACAGTCCACCCACCTACTCAACACACAACACCTCTGATAGATCATCCACCTAACCATTACATAAAACCTTTGATAGACCACCAACACACATGAACAACCTACCTACCTACCTACTTAACATCCAACACTCTTGACTTACCGCCCACCTACTCAACACACAGATAGACTACGTAACTAACCATTACATAAAACCTTAGATTGACACTCAACATTCATAGAAGACCTACCTACCAAACATACAACTTGATTGACCACCTACCTACCCATCACACATTTCTCTTGATAGACCAATCACCCTCCCATAAAAAGACTTTTGTCAGACTATTTACTTAACATACAAGACTTACCACCTAATAGGCAATCTACATAAGGCTTTAGTTATCATTCCACCTATCCAACACACATGTACAAGACACCTACCAAGCTCCATAACCCTACCTATCCATTAGTAAGACTCATGATTTACCCAACACACAGTTATCTTTACAGACCAACTACTCTCCCAACACATAATATTATTGACAGACAACCTACTGTACATACAAGACTTACCACCCACCTACTCAACACACAAAAGACCAACCACACACTCTACATATGAGACTCTTGGTTAGTCGCCCGCCTACTCAACATACAACACCTCTGATACACCATTCCCTTGAATATTAGATAAAACCTGTGATATTCCACCCAATCACCAAACACACATGACTCTTAATAGACCAATCCACCTACCTCTGCACACACAATTCCTTAGGACACACCCTACACCCACCACTCATCCTACAGACAAAACTCCTAGAGAACTACCCATCCACCATAAAAACACTATCGCTTCATATAATCATGTTTTAAAATAACATTATTACACTGTAAGATAGGTTTAATATAGCTAAAGACCTAAAGTGTTACCTAAAATTCTGTTTTCTCTAGAAATATGAGAGCCGTTGGTGGGAAACATCCAAACTAAACATAGAAAATAAGAATCAGCTAGTAGTTTCATAGAAATTCTGCTATACAACTAAAAAATATGAGAAAAAGTTAGGTTTAAAAACAATGAACATAGAAAAAGTTAGGTTTAAAAACAATGAACATAGAAAAAGTTAGGTTTAAAAACAATGAACATAGACAAAGTTAGGTTAAAAAAAACGAACATAGAAAAAGTTAGGTTAAAAAAATTAACATAGAAAAGGTTAGGTTAAAAAAATTAACACAGAAAAAGTTAGGTTTAAAAAAATGAACACAGAAAAAGTTAGGTTAACAAACATCCGAAAAGTTCAGTTAAAATTACCAAACTCAAAAATGTCCCATGTACGTATGTATGGTAGGTGGTCCTTCATTTGCTTTGGTAATGTGGTCAATTCGTATGTTTGGTAGGTATGTCATCCATGAATGTTGAGTATCAATCAAAGGTTTTATGTAGTGGTTAGGTGGATTATCTATCAGAGGTGTTGTGTGTTGAGTAGGCGGGTGGGCTGTTAAGTCATGATTTTATGGTGTGTGGTACGTATGTATGGTAGGTGGTCCTTCATATGCTTTGGTAATGTGGTCAATTCGTATGTCTGGTAGGTAGGTCATCCATGAATGTTGAGTATCAATCAAAGGTTTTATGTAGTGGTTAGGTGGATTATCTATCAGAGGTGTTGTGTGTTGAGTAGGCGGGTGACTAACCAAGAGTCTCATATGTAGAGTGTGTGGTTGGTCTTTTGTGTGTTGAGTAGGTGGGTGGTAAGTCTTGTATGTACAGTAGGTTGTCTGTCAATAATATTATGTGTTGGGAGGGTAGTTGGTCTGTAAAGATAACTGTGTGTTGGGTAAATCATGAGTCTTACTAATGGATAGGTAGGGTTATGGAGCTTGGTAGGTGTCTTGTACATGTGTGTTGGATAGGTGGAATGATAACTAAAGCCTTATGTAGATTGCCTATTAGGTGTTAAGTCTTGTATGTTAAGTAAATAGTCTGACAAAAGTCTTTTTATGGGAGGGTGATTGGTCTATCAAGAGAAATGTGTGATGGGTAGGTAGGCGGTCAATCAAGTTGTATGTTTGGTAGGTAGGTCTTCTATGAATGTTGAGTGTCAATCTAAGGTTTTATGTAATGGTTAGTTACGTAGTCTATCTGTGTGTTGAGTAGGTGGGCGGTAAGTCAAGAGTGTTGGATGTTAAGTAGGTAGGTAGGTAGGTTGTTCATGTGTGTTGGTGGTCTATCAAAGGTTTTATGTAATGTTTAGGTGGATGATCTATCACAGGTGTTGTGTGTTGAGTAGGTGGGTGAACTGTTAAGTCATGATTTTATGGTGTGTGGTACGTATGTTAAATAGGTGGTTATACATAAAGTCTTGTTTTTGTGGGTGGTTAAGTCGTATGTTTAGGAGGATGGTTGTTCAGGAATGTTATACTTTGGGAAGGTGGTCAAGTCGTATGTTTGGTAGGTAGGTCAACCATGAATGTTGGGTGTCAATCTAAGGTTTTATGTAATGGGTAGTTAAGTGATCTATCGAGAGTACTGTGTGTGTTGAGTAGGTGGATGGTCAATGAAGATTCTTGTATGTTAAGTAGATAGTCTGACAACAGTCTTTTTATGGGAGGGTGATTGGACAATCAAGAGAAATGTGTGATGGGTAGGTGAGCGGTCAATAAAGTTGTATGTTTGGTAGGTAGGTCGTTCATGAATATTGGGAGTCAATCTAAGGTTTTATGTAATGGTTAGTTATGTAGTCTATCGAGAGTGCTGTGTGTTGAGTAGGTGGGTGGTCAAGAGTGTTGGATGTTACGTAGGTAGGTTGTTCATGTGTGTTGGTGGTCTATCAAAGGTTTTATGTAATTGTTAGGTGGATGATCTATCAAGAGTAATGTGTAGGCATATGGTCCATCAGGAGATGTGTGTTTGGTAGGTGGGTGGACTGTTAAGTCATGATTGTATGGTGTGTGGTTTGTCTTGTATGTTAAATAGGTGGTTAAACATAAAGTCTTGTTTTTTGTGGGTGGTCAAGTCGTATGTTTGGTAGGTAGGTCATCCATGAATGTTACGGTGATGGATTGTCAATCAAGAGTCTTGTTTGATTAGTATGTGGGTGGGTAAATATAAGTCTTGTATGCACGGTGTGTGGTACGTATATTGGATAGGTAGGGGTATGTCAATAGGACTATTTTCATGGTAGTATGATGGTATATTAAGTGATGTCTGCAGAGTGTGTAGTTTGTTTATCATGATTTTTGTATGTTTGGTAGGTGGTCATTCAAAAGTCTTATGCTTTGGGAAGGTGGAGTGAGTGTCGACAGGACTGTTTGATAAATAGGTGTGTGATCAAACAAGTGTTTTGTGTGTATTGAGTAGGTGAGTGGATAATCAAACGTCTTCTATGTAGAGTGTATGGTCAGTCTTGTATATTAAGTAAGTGGTCTGTCAAATGTATTATGTGTCAGGAGGTGTGAGTGGTCTATCAAGAGGACTATGTGTTGGGTAGGCGAGTGGTTAACCAAGTTTCTCACGTATTGAGTAGATGGGGGTCTATAAAGAGACTGCCTTTTTGGGACTGTAGGGTTTGTGGTTGGTCTATCAAAGGTTTTATGTTTGGGGAAGGTGGTTTGGTCTATCAACATGACTCTGTGTTGAGTATGTGGGTGTTTAATAAAACGTCTGTGTGTTTAGTAGGTGAGTGGTCAATCAAAAGTCTTGTATGTAGAGTGTGGTTAGTCTAGTATATTGAGTAGGTAGGTGGTCAGTCAGATGTCTTATGTGTTGGGGAGGTGAGTGGCCTATCAAGAGAACTGTGTTTGTTGAGTAGGTGAGTGGTGGTCAATCATGGGTATTACGTATTGGATAGGCAGGAGGTAATAAGAAATAATGTTTTTAGTAAGTAGGCAATCTAAGTGCGTTGGGTAGGTGGTAAGTCTTGTATGTAAAGTAGGTAGTCTGTCAAATGTATTATGTGTCGGTATGGTATGTGGTATATAAAGATGCCTGTGTGTAGGGTAAGTGGGTAGGAGAGTCTTACTACTGGATAGGAAGGGTATTACTGTTTGGTAGGTAGTTTGTACATGTCTTGTGTGTTGGGGAGGTGAGTGGCCTATCGAGAGTACTGTGTGTGTAGGGTAGGTAGATGGTCAATCAAAAGTCTTGTATGTACGGTGTGTGGTTTGTTTATCATGATTTTTGTATCTTTGGTCGATGGTCCTTCAAAAGTCTTATGCTTTGGGAAGGTGGAGTGTCAATCGACAGTTGTGTTTGTTAAGTTGATGTGTGATCAAACAAGTGTTTTGTGTGTATTGAGTAGGTAGATGGTCAATCAAAAGTCTTGTATGTAGAGTGTGGTTAGTCTAGTATATTAGGTGGGTAGGTGGTCAAATGTATTATGTGTCGAGAGGGGTGAGTGGTCTGTCAAGAGGACTATGTGTAGAGTGTGGTTAGTCTAGTATATTAGGTGGGTAGATGGTCAGTCAGATGTGTTATGTGTTGGGAAGGTGTGTGGCCTATCGAGGGTACTGTGTGTGTTGGGTAGGTAGGTAGTTAATCAAAGGTGTTGTATGTAAGGTGTGGTTAGTCTAGTATATTAGGTGGGTAGGTGGTCAGTCGGATGTGTTATGTGTTGGGAAGGTGTGTGGCCTATCGAGGGTACTGTGTGTGTTGGGTAGGTAGGTGGTCAATCAAAGGTCTTGTATGTAAGGTGTGGTTAGTCTAGTATATTAGGTGGGTAGATGGTCAGTCAGATGTCTTATGTGTTGGGAAGGTGGGTGGCCTATCGAGGGTACTGTGTGTGTTGGGTAGGTAGGTGGTCAATCAAAGGTCTTGTATGTAAGGTGTGGTTAGTCTAGTATATTAGGTGGGTAGGTGGTCAAATGTATTATGTGTCAAGAGGGGTGAGTGGTCTGTCAAGAGGACTATGTGTAGAGTGTGGTTAGTCTAGTATATTAGGTGGGTAGATGGTCAGTTAGATGTCTTATGTGTTGGGAAGTTGGGTGGCCTATCGAGGGTACTGTGTGTGTTGGGTAGGTTGGTGGTCAATCAAAGGTCTTGTATGTAAGGTGTGGTTAGTCTAGTATATTAGGTGGGTAGGTGGTCAGTCGGATGTCTTATGTGTTGGGGAGGTGGGTGGCCTATCGAGGGTTTGTGTGTGTTTAGTGGGTAGATGGTCGATCAAAAGTCTTGTATGTAGAGTGTGGTTAGTCTAGTATATTGGGTGGGTAGATGGTCAGTTAGATGTCTTGTGTGTTGGGAAGTTGGGTGGTCTATCGAGGGTACTGTGTGTGTTTAGTGGGTAGATGGTCAATCAAAAGTCTTGTATGTAGAGTGTAGTTAGTCCAATATATTGGGTGGGTAGGTGGTCAGTCAGATGTCTTATGGATAGGTGATGGATGATCAAGGGCCTTATGTGATGAATGGGAAGGTGATCTATCAAGGGTGTTGTGTGTTCTAGGTTCTCCATGTGTTTGGGTCTCTGGGAGTTGTGTATATACATTTTCTGATCGAATATTTTCTGACTACTTTAACTTGTTAAAAGTACGCTCGAACATTATATTGTTTGCAATTTTAGTTGTTATTAATTTTTATGTTTGAAGTGTATGATTAGTGTTTTTCTGTTTCAAAGGTTATGTTTGAGTTATGGGTGAGTTTTAGTTTTTTTTTTTTAGTTATGTCATCCAATGTAGTACTGTTTTAATAAATGATCAGAAGGAAGAATATACAATGTTAATTAAGTGTTCGATATTATTAAAAGAGATTGTGCAAGACACGGGATATAAAACAATGCTTGTGGTAATGGAAGCGGATGTGATAACAGCCTCGGGTTGACCTTTGAGGTCAAGTGATGTGATAACAGCGATAAAGCCCGGTCACCGTACACCAGTTGGCCTCGTATGTAACAGTGTATTAAATAAAAATAAAAAAGAAGTAAATAATTAATATAAATAATAGCTGTCCCTTGATTTTTAATTAAAACGTGTATTGCGGGTTGCCTAGAGTGTTAAGTAGGGGCTTGAGGATGAACTGTGATTCGATAGATAAGTATAGGTAGGTAACAGTGTAGGAAGCCGTGGATGAGTACCCAAAGCTAAGAGCGTATGTTAACTGTGTATTTGTTAAAATTTGAGAAAAATTAAATTAAATAAGTAGTCTAACAGTACGTGTGAGAAAGATTACTTGTAAAGTAGGGAGGTAACCAATCAGAGCGTGGCATTTGGGTGTGCGCCAGACCAGCAGACGACGAGTACGAAGGTAGCCGACGGTCGCCGGAAGTACACGAAAGCATTTTATATAGTACATAAGTAAATGGCCGCCATCTTTAGCATTTTATATAGTATGAGATGGGAAAGGTTAATAATGTATTTTATATAGTATAAAGACCGAATTTGAGAAGGGGAATTACCACCGGGGACTTCCCTTCCGAAGGCGCCATGTTCCGAAAGGATGCGCTAAGTTTTGCTACCAGGTCCGCTCCGATCGACGTTGCCGCTAGGGGCGCTGCGATCACGTCAGCCACATAGAGTATTGCATTTATTATAGTGTATATATGAAATAATCCACAGAGTAACAACGCGCATGCGCGCCCGACCAGCAGACGACGTGTACGAAGGTAGCCGACGGTCGCCGGAAGTACCCGAAAGGAAAGGTCGCCATATTGGATCTGGTTGTCATCTTTTTACATTTATTATAGTGTAAAGTCCGCCATATTGGATGAGGAATTTTGGGAGGGAATTTTTGGGAGGAGGGAAAGACGCCATATTGGACAAAAAAAGTTCATTTTATATAGTATAACATGGAAAAAGACATCATATTGGACAAAAAAGTCCATTTTATATAGTATAATATGGAAAAAGTTAGGTTAAGAGTGTATTTTATATAGTATAACAAGGTTAACAGTGAATTTTATATAGTATAACAAGGAAAAAGATGCCATATTGGACGAAAAAAAAAAATTCATTTTATATAGTATAAGAGTGTACATTTTATATGGTATAACAAGGGAAAGGCCGCCATCTTGGATGAGGGAATTTTGGGAGGGAATTTTCCCACGGTGTGAGAGTTGGCGCGGGAGGGAAAAGACGCCATATTGGACAAAAAAGTGCATTTTATATAGTATAACATGGAAAAAGACGCCATATTGGACAAAAAAAGTGTATTTTATATAGTATAACAAGGTTAACAGTGAATTTTATATAGTACAACATGGAAAAAGTTAGGTTAAGAGTGTATTTTATATAGTATAACAAGGTTAACAGTGAATTTTATATAGTATGATGTGGGAATTTGGAGGGAAATTTGGGAATTTGAGGGAAATTTGAGGTTAGGAAAAGTGAGGTTAGGAAATTTGGCGGGAAATGGAAATTTGAGGTTCGGAAAAGTGAGGTTAGGAAATTTGGCGGGAAATGGGAGCCGCCATCTTGGATGGCGTCATCAATCAGAGCTCGGGGTGGTCACGTGACCCGAAGATACCCGAACGTGGTCGCCATCTTGGAAAATCGACCCGAAGATACCCGAAAGTGAGTCTATTTCACGGGTATTTTCACTACTCCTATGATAACGCGTATGAGAGAAAGTAAAAAAAAAAATCACGTTACATATAAGTAGTTTTGCCTTTGACTAATGTACATACTCAGCAAGTTTAACGCCGTTTGCTAATTGCGTATCGCTTCAGTCATGATACAAACAAACAAACTGCAAGAGTTATAATGAAATGAGCCTCAGTATTTCTCCTTGAACTGAGGGGTGATTGGATCGTAGCACCAATGAAATTTTCAAAGTGAACTGTAGGATCGAGAACCAAACCTTTATTATGATCTTATCCAACGCTATATATAAAAAATAGTAAAAAATGACGGTACCTTAACTGGAATACAGATGAGTATGAGGAGAAGGTCGGCGGAGGCGAGGCTAGCTAGGAACACGTTCGTGGTGCTCTTCATGCGGCGATATCGACAGATGGTGAAGACTATGAGGGTGTTGCCCACCACCCCCAGGATGAAGGTGAGGCTGTACACGACCTGGACATCACCACTATTAGCATTAACTTATGTATAATGTATGCAAGTAGTGTAGTATGAGGAGAAGGTCGGTGGAGGCGAGGCTAGCTAGGAACACGTTCGTGGTGCTCTTCATGCGGCGATACCGACAGATGGTGAAGACTACGAGGGTGTTGCCCACCATCCCCAGGATGAAGGTGAGGCTGTACACGACCTGGACATCACCACGATTAGCATTAACTTATGTATAATGTATGAGGAGAAGGTCGGCGGAGGCGAGGCTAGCTAGGAACACGTTCGTGGTGCTCTTCATGCGGCGATATCGACAGATAGTGAAGACTATGAGGGTGTTGCCCACCACCCCCAGGATGAAGGTGAGGCTGTACACGACCTGGACATCACCACTATTAGCATTAACTTATGTATAATGTATGCAAGTAGTGTAGTATGAGGAGAAGGTCCGCGGAGGCGAGGCTAGCTAGGAACACGTTCGTGGTGCTCTTCATGCGGCGATACCGACAGATGGTGAAGACTATGAGGGTGTTCCCACCACCCCCAGGATGAAGGTGAGGCTGTACACGACCTGGACATCACCACTATTAGCATTAACTTATGTATAATGTATGCAAGTAGTGTAGTATGAGGAGAAGGTCCGCGGAGGCGAGGCTAGCTAGGAACACGTTCGTGGTGCTCTTCATGCGGCGATATCGACAGATGGTGAAGACTATGAGGGTGTTGCCCACCACCCCCAGGATGAAGGTGAGGCTGTACACGACCTGGACATCACCACGATTAGCGTTAACTTATGTATAATGTATGCAAGTAATGTAGTATGAGGAGAAGGTCCGCGGAGGTGAGACTAGCTAGGAACACGTTCGTGGTGCTCTTCATGCGGCGATACCGACAGATGGTGAAGACTATGAGGGTGTTGTCCACCACCCCCAGGATGAAGGTGAGGCTGTACACGACCTGGACATCACCACGATTAGCATTAACTTATGTATAATGTATGCAAGTAGTGTAGTATGAGGAGAAGGTCGGCGGAGGCGAGGCTAGCTAGGAACACGTTCGTGGTGCTCTTCATGCGGCGATATCGACAGATAGTGAAGACTATGAGGGTGTTGACTATGAAAAAGGTATTGCACACATTTTTCGGTAATTTATGGGGCTAGTCTACGTAAAATATTTGCCATAAAAATTAAAACAAAATTGAATGAAACAAGAGAAACTTAAAAACAACAGGTATAAAAACTGACATTTCAGACAGAAAACACTCTACTAAAAGTAATCAGAGGACGATAGAAAAAAGAACTGGATAAAAGAACCGTACTTCCAGTCGAATGACTGGATCCATAAGTGAATAATTAAAAATAAATAAATACAAATAATTACGCAACAAAATAATTTTAAGGATTAACATGAATATGTATATATTATTTCGGTTTAGTTAGGTTATTTTAAGTTTGATTAGGTTATGTTAAACATTTTATTAGGTTATGTAAGTTTAAGTTAAGTTTGATTAGGTTATGTTAAATTTGATTAAGTTATGTAAGGTTATGTTAAGTTTGATTAGGTTATGTTAAATTTGATTAGGTTATGTTAGGTTTGGTTATGTTATGTAAGGTTATGTTAGGCTTGGTTAGGTTATATTAGGTTAGGTTATGTTATGTTTGGTTATGTTATGTAAGGTTATGTTAGGCTTGGTTAGGTTATATTAGGTTAGGTTATGTTAGGTTTGGTTATGTTATGTAAGGTTGGCTTAGGTTATGTAAAGTTTGGTTAAGTTATGTAAGGTTTGGTTAGGTTATATTAGGTTTGGTTAGGTTATACAAAGTTTAGTTATGTTAGGATAACCTAAGTTATGGTTAGGCTAGAAAATTAAGGGAAAACATCCGAGTTTTTTCTCTAGCCAAAGAATTACATGTTCTTCTAATAATGTATGAATATAGTACCGCTGCGTTTCAATAACTTGAACACTTTTTTATTGTTGAGCTGCACATTACTTTCAATTATTAAAATTTACATAGGTCTTTCTTAGAATTGTTATGAACAGTTGTTGTTTCTTCAAAATTACTTATAATCTCTCATTAACTATTCACAAAGCTGTATATTTTCACTTCTATCATAGATAAACGAGTAGTTTATCTCAGGGCGAATGATAAGAAACGCCTGTGAACGATTGATTATACAAATTACAATGTAATTTTACATATTACATAAGATATGAGACCCTAAATATATACAATGATTATATATTTAACAAATTTGTAAAGCACATGAGAAATTATTTAGAGGTTTCGTTTTTAAACAGTTTGTGCAGACATTAAAAATTACCATTTCAGAAGATTTCCCCTTGGAGATGTAAATAATCCGTTGGAAGTGCAATGATACATTGCTGTGTTAACATTTAATTTTTTATTCAAAATATTTATAAAATCTAGAAACTAAACACTGTTGTTTATGTAAAGCTCATTCAACAATACTGAAATGCTAATAATTGTGGATATTTTTGTAAGGAAATATATTTACATATCATTGTCAGTGATTCGATGATCATTGGTTTGTTAATTTAATTACTTTATTACTTTGGTTAACTATAATAATAAGTACTAGAAACAAACATAACATTGGAAAATATATTTTTATATTATTTTTTAAATGTCGTTGATGGGATTTTAACCTACCTTGCCATGCTGGGGGACAGCCGTTCTCATTCATTCGATTTCTGAGGTAAAATAAATAGTTTTACCCAAAACTATTGTTTACCTGAAAATTTGATTAAAACAAATAACCAAAGTTTAGTAACATTCTTTTAAAGTTTTTGACGTAATCACCTAACAAATGATATAAAATCTTTAACAAAAGTTATGATTCTTTTGGATTAGTTATTTCAGTGTTATTTTGTCACCCCACTAACTAGCAAGTCTTCTTGCTAGCCCAGTGGTTAGCACTTTTGCTTCATGTGCAGAGGTTCACGGGTTCAAATCCCGGGAGGTCCACTTAACACTTTCTTGATGGGTTTGGACCATTGTCCCTAAAATACGTTAGTACCCAAAATATAAATGCCTCTGACGTAGACTGAGGAAAATCTAAAAAAAACTGATTTTAAACATTCTATTCCTCCAATGAAAACATTTTTCAGTGAAAACTTAGACAGATTCTTCTTACCCCTTTCTAAGTATATTATTTCCAGCAAACAACGCTAAATATTAAACATTATTATGAGAGCTAGAAAATAATAATCAGTTATTACCAGCGTAGGAATGAGCTCGTCCCAGTAAAAACAGCTCCAAGACTTAGGCTGCGTGTTCTCATCGTAGCTTGAGTAGTTGAAGAAACAATCATCATCAAAGTCGTAGCCGTAGTCATAGTCAGAGACATTGAACTTCTGGCCCATCACGGACACCACTCTCTGCAACAATCAAAATTAGAGTTGTAGTCGTAGTCATAGTCGGACACATTAAACTTCTGACCCATCACGGGCACCACTCTCTGCAACAATCACAATCAGAGTTGTAGCCGTAATCATAGTCGGACACATTAAACTTCTGGCCCATCACGGTCACCACTCTCTGCAACAATCACAATCAGAGTTGTAGCCGTAGTCATAGTCGGACACATTGAACTTCTGGCCCATCACGGACACCACTCTCTGGAACAATCACAATCAGAGTTATAGCCGTAGTCATAGTCGGACACATTGAACTTCTGGCCCATTACGGACACCACTCTCTGCAACAATCACAATCAGAGTTGTAGCTGTAGTCATAGTCGGACACATTGAACTTCTGGCCCATCACGGACACCACTCTCTGGAACAATCACAATCAGAGTTATAGCCGTAGTCATAGTCGGACACATTGAACTTCTGGCCCATTACGGATATCACTCTCTGCAACAATCACAATCAGAGTTGTAGCTGTAGTCATAGTCGGACACATTGAACTTCTGGCCCATTACGGATATCACTCTCTGCAACAATCACAATCAGAGTTGTAGCTGTAGTCATAGTCGGACACATTGAACTTCTGGCCCATTACGGACACCACTCTCTGGAACAATCACAATCAGAGTTGTAGCCGTAGTCATAGTCGGACGCATTAAACTTCTGACCCATCACGGACATCACTCTTTGGAACAATCACAATCAGAGTTGTAGCTGTAGTCATAGTCGGACACATTAAACTTCTGACCGATCACGGACACCACTCTCTGGAACAATCACAATCAGAGTTGTAGCCGTACTCATAGTCGGACACATTAAACTTCTGACCCATCACGGATATCACTCTCTGGAACAATCACAATCAGAGTTGTAGCCGTAGTCATAGTCGGACACATTAAACTTCTGACCCATCACGGATATCACTCTCTGGAACAATCACAATCAGAGTTGTAGCTGTAGTCATGGTCGGACACATTAAACTTCTGACCCATCACGGATATCACTCTCTGGAACAATCACAATCAGAGTTGTAGCTGTAGTCATAGTCGGACACATTAAACTTCTGGCCCATCACGGACACCACTCTCTGGAACAATCACAATCAGAGTTGTAGCCGTAGTCATAGTCGGACACATTAAACTTCTGACCCATCACGGATATCACTCTCTGGACCAATCATCATCAAATTCGTAGTCATAGTCGGCCACATTTAACTTCTGGTCCATTACGGATACCACCCTCTAGAACGATCACAATCAAAGTGAAACCAATAATCTGCAACATCAATAATTAAAAAAGACTTTTACATGCCTTATACAGATATATAAAGATATTTTAATTTACCTTTTTTTATTAAAAAAATAATTAATTTTAATCTTAAACATATTTTCTGCGTTTTCAGGGTAATGTAAATCATGAAAGAAAACTTGCTGTTGACAAAAAAGTTCGGAAGAACATAGTTTTATTTTAGTGTTTATCCTCACACTTTACCTAATTAAGAACCACACTCGGCATCCAAGTTGACTTAGATAATTATCCTGTCTGTCATCACTAACCCTTTTGATGTTATCACCTATGATTCCTGGGCTTGATCCTTGCTGCAGGATTATAATGGACGATCTGCATTAATCGAGTATTTTATCCTGCTTATAGGTCTTAACACTTAAGTATTTATGCCATGTCTTTCGATAAACTCTGAACCATCCACAGTTGCAAAACACTCTTTACGTTATGACAAATGACAAGGTTGTTGTATTTGTACATCCTGGAAAGTGAGGAATATAAATTGGGCAATACAAACTCAGCAAGTTAAGTGTAACATTCCTAGTAAAACACAGCCATGTAAATTCACCAGTAAACAGAACATATGTCTTTTGATAACATTTACCTCCACCACAACAGTTGTGATGAGTCCTTCCCAACTTGTCACTGATTGAAATAAGGAGTACTATGAAGTGTCTCTGTTTCTAGATTGATCTCCAGTCACTGATTGGTAATCTATCTTCGACCATGTCTTTAGTAAACAGGAGCTAGATAAATCAAAGAGATTCTGTCTTAGAGTGCACGTATTGGGGGTCGAGCTAATTCCTTTACAGGAGGAGTAACTTTTTATGCCCCCCCCCCAAATCCACAAATATATGTGCTTGAACTTGTCTATCTAGACTGCTTTTCCCTTAACCATAAAAAAACCCTTTCTAATGGTACATTTTTCCAAAAACCTTTATTTGTAAAAAATACATGTTCTTTTGGTACCTAAACGTCTTTTTTAAAGTTGATCTTCCAAAAGTTCAATTCACTTGCTTCATTGGAATCAGTAGTGGAACTGTTTACTGGTGAATTTACATGGGTGTGTTTTACTAGGAATTTAACACTAACTTGCTGAGTTTGTATTGCCCAATTTATATTCCTCACTTTCCAGAACTATGTACAAATACAACAACCTTGTCATTTGTCATAACGTAAAGAGTATTTTGCAAGGTCTTACAGTATATATTAACAAATATCTATAGAACGTGCCCTAATGTTTTGTTTATTTATATTTTAGATACAAGTTTTCGAAGACAACGGGTGATCGTCTTCAAGTTAGTGTTTGAATAATTTAAACTATAGTATAAAAACGAACGTTTTACGTAGATACGCTCATCCAAACAATGTTTCAACGTTTGTGACGTGCATTCCTCACAAAGCATAGAAAACACGCGTACGTCTTTTCATCCTTTCGTTCAAACACTTCACCATCCCTCGAGTCTGGTATTCAAAAATCTCCCTTGGATAACAACCAAAAACGGATACTTTGAAGTTATGTTTTGGTTTGGTAAATATTCCCTTCACATAATTTGTGTTGATTGCTCTCTAGTTTTGCACGCACTGCAAATTAACTGTCTTATTATCCTACCTGAGCTGTAATAAATTTCAAAGAATAAACTACAATATTCAAATAATGAATTTTGCATTTATATTAAGAGATCTACAATTTGTTTTAGTTCTTTTTTAATTTATCTCCACTAACTTTTTTCTTATTTAACTTTAACATACATATATCTGAAGGTTTCTAATGTTAGATGCCAAACTTACCCATACAATTGCCAAAAGTTCAAAGGCAAAACAATTATAATAACAATTATAATAATCTTAGAACTTAGGCTTAAGCGGCCGGTGTCATAATTAGAATCTACAGTTTCCGGTGACAACCGCGTCAAGATACTATCTACAATATTTACAAGATGACCAGACATTTCGCCCATACTGTGATGTGTCATCCTCAGTGGTTTCTGAGACTGAGGATGCCACATCACAGTATGGGCGAAACGTCTGGTCATCTTGTAAATATTGTATATAGTACCTTGACGCAGATGTCACCGGAAACTGTAGATTCTAATTATAATAGTAATAATAATAATAACCATAATATAAGTGAATACGTATTGCATTTTTAAGTGGAGTACTGAATTGTGAAATCATACTTTCCAGCAACAATTTATGCTATTTATTTAGCATTAAATCACAGAATAGAATACCATTTTTCATGAAATGTATAAAAAATTCCATTTTCAGATGTCTCATATATTATATTCAACATAACTGTCAATGACATATGTTCTTTGCTCAATGCACATCAGTAAAATATAGCTCAGACCTCGTACAATGTTGGTGACACCAGTGTATATACAATTCATAGAATCATGCTTTGTGCATATAATAAACCGGAATCAACGAAGGCTTAGTTACTTTTTCCTTACAGAACGCACTGCCAGTTTTTTAATCATTTGTCTCTCTGTCCTAATTTATTTCAAACAGTATTAAATTTAATAAAAAGCATGTTTGGAGTTAGAGCGTATAAAAGTGATATAAACAGGCTGATATTCGGTTTTTAATTATACTATTCACAACGTCGATTGCCGATATAGCAGTCACTGAATCTAAATTAACACTGGAATAAAAAAAGAACTATATGGTTTTTATTATATTTATTTACATTCAATTTTAAAAGTACAATTATCATTTTCCGTTGTTTTCTGGGCCAAAATACTACTTTTTAACTCACTCAGTGTGCATGCATTTTTAATTAGCTATTAAATATTTATTATCTATAATTATTATTAATTATAATCATCGGGCCATTATCATTAAAAACTTAAATTACTTTTATCACCATGATGATATAATAGCAGATGGAACAAAAATGATGATGAAATGTAGTTTTTTATTGAATTCTATTATTAGTTATACAATTAATATAATTATACTTAATGACTAAGCACTAATTACTTGTATTTAAAAGCTTAATTCGTTCCATATATTAAACCATCATATTCAATTTGTACCATGGCTTCAATAAAATAGAATAAATTGTGACAAAACGAATTAAAAGAAAGTACAAAACAAGTAATTATTTTTCTTTCGTGTAACTATATTTTAAACTATAAACTATAAAGTTATTATATATTTGTAAATATAAAATAACTATGAGTTTTAGCTCATGATTATTATTTTATACATTCACTTTTAATTATTAAGACGCCGATCGTCAAGATATGGGCGAATATGAGACGAAAATGAGTGTAGATGAACGAGTATATTCATTGTTACTAACTAAGGTTGACTGTTCCTCAGAAAGAACTATTTTTTTAATAGCCCAATAGATATGGGAACTAAGGAACCAACAGCTTTACGTGGAATCCGTACCACGTAGTGTTGGTGTGATTTTCAGCTAACTGACAAGCCTGATACTTAGTTCTCTTTCCTACACAACATCTCAACCTAGACTACCATCCAACATGGACACCCCAGACTTTTCGTATAGTGTCCACGTACATGGCAATTTATAAAAATTAATAAATAAAATTAACACTTCTTAATATAAACGCCATTTCGGTATTAAGAGAACCGAGAATTGAACCTATCACTTACAACATCCTCAATACAAAGCAGCTTCAGAGTAAAAAAATAATAATAATGAAATAAATAGTATCAGGCTACACAACACCCGAACCTTGACTACCATCCAACATAGACACCCCAGTCATCTCTAGTTGTGTCCACGTCGATGTCAACCATTGAGCTGACATCGTGTCGGTATTAAGGGTACCGAGCATAGAACGTATCGCCTACAATCTCCTCAACACATTGTCCCCAAGTAGCTGGATTACAACATTACGCCACCAGTGCCAAGACTAATCTAATTCTACATAAGAGATTGTGAAGATTAAAGCAATAAGGCATTGTTGTAATTTACACATTACTTCTTTGATACTGCAGTAGAAAGCGGGATTTTAAGTAACTGAGTCAGTATCAATATTTTTGTTTTGGGTAACTTTTTATTCTGTATTTCCTTTGACGTAATTTTAGTGATTAGGTCAATGTCTAATAATTGTAATAATAATGGTTTTTAAACCGTTATGCGAACTAGATTACAATCATGACTTTTAAGTCATTGTCTGAACAAGGAACAATCATAAGTTTCAAAAACCATTGTCTGAACAAGGAACAATCATGAGTTTTAAATCACTGTCTGAAAAAGGAACAATAATGAGTTTTAAATCACTGTCTGAACAAGGAACAATCATGAGTTTCAAAAACCATTGTCTGAACAAGGAACAATCATGAGTTTCAAAAACCATTGTCTGAACAAGGAACAATCATGAGTTTCAAAAACCATTGTCTGAACAAGGAACAATCATAAGTTTTAAATCACTGTCTGAACAAGGAACAATCATAAGATTTTTAAATATTGATCAAGGTAACAATCATGGTGTTGTAAACTTGTAGGTTGTCGACTTTTGTAGCCCTAAAGTGTCAACAGCGTTGTACTTTGTCAACGTTGACAATCATTATCTCCGTTCATTAACTAAGCTGACGGACCTTTACGGCAAGGCTCAGTGCCAGGCCTTAGTTTAGAGGAAAGGAGGAGCTGTAATAATATTGTAAGGAGGGTTGTAATACCATTGATATTCCTTAGATAAGATAAATAATACATAAAACAGATGTGAAGAGCTGCGAACAAATTCGAGTTTACTTACCGGAGTCAAATAAGAATGTATAAGTGATATTACAATTCTAGACGTCGATTGCCAATTTAGAAGTCACTCGATAATTTCTTTTAAGTTAATAAATAATATAAATAAATATGTTATATTTAATTTATGTAAGATGTATAATCAATTTTAAATTTACAATTATCATTTTATTGTTCTTTATATGCCACAAGACCAAATTTTAACTAACGTTTTGATTATATATTTATTATCTATAACTTATAAACGTAATCATTTTGAAAATTATCAGGCTATTAAAATTAAAAACTAGTATTTTCTTTTATTTCCACGGTCAGATAATAACGGATGGAGTAAAATTAAATTTACTGATACAATTACTTTTAATTATTAATATTATTACAACCAAGCTCTAATTTAACTGTTTTATGTTCTAAAATTAGATTCATGTTAAAAAATATATTTTTAATAATTGTTGCTACTAAAATATTTTGTATCTGTAAAATTAACACTTTAAATGATTCAGTTCATAGCCTCTATATTGTTTGGAATGAAGGCTGTGATTAGCAAAGACCACATCCACATAATTAACTGAAGGCTGTGATTAGCAAAGACCACATCCACATAATTAACTGAAGGCTGTGATTAGCAAAGACCACATCCACATAATTAACTGAAGGCTGTGATTAGCAAAGACCACATCCACATAATTAACTGAAGGCTGTGATTAGCAAAGACCACATCCACATAATTAACTGAAGGCTGTGATTAGCAAAGACCACATCCACATAATTAACTGAAGGCTGTGATTAGCAAAGACCACATCCACATAATTAACTGGAGGCTGTGATTAGCAAAGACCACATCCACATAATTAACTGAAGGCTGTGAATAGCAAAGACCACATCCACATAATTAACTGAAGGCTGTGATTAGCAAAGACCACATCCACAATATTAACTGAAGGCTGTGATTAGCAAAGACCACATCCACAATATTAACTGAAGGCTGTGATTAGCAAAGACCACATCCACATAATTAACTGAAGGCTGTGATTAGCAAAGACCACATCCACATAATTAACTGAAGGCTGTGATTAGCAAAGACCACATCCACATAATTAACTTAAGGCTGTGATTAGCAAAGACCACATCCACATAATTAACTGAAGGCTGTGATTAGCAAAGACCACATCCACATAATTAACTGAAGGCTGTGATTAGCAAAGACCACATCCACATAATTAACTGGAGGCTGTGATTAGCAAAGACCACATCCACATAATTAACTGAAGGCTGTGATTAGCAAAGACCACATCCACATAATTAACTGAAGGCTGTGATTAGCAAAGACCACATCCACATAATTAACTGAAGGCTGTGATTAGCAAAGACCACATCCACAATATTAACTGAAGGCTGTGATTAGCAAAGACCACATCCACAATATTAACTGAAGGCTGTGATTAGCAAAGACCACATCCACATAATTAACTGAAGGCTGTGATTAGCAAAGACCACATCCACATAATTAACTTAAGGCTGTGATTAGCAAAGACCACATCCACATAATTAACTTAAGGCTGTGATTAGCAAAGACCACATCCACATAATTAACTGAAGGCTGTGATTAGCAAAGACCACATCCACATAATTAACTGAAGGCTGTGATTAGCAAAGACCACATCCACATAATTAACTGAAGGCTGTGATTAGCAAAGACCACATCCACATAATTAACTGAAGGCTGTGATTAGCAAAGACCACATCCATATAATTAACTGAAGGCTGTGATTAGTAAAGACCACATCCACATAATTAACTGAAGGCTGTGATTAGCAAAGACCATATCCACATAATTAACTGAAGGCTGTGATTAGCAAAGACCACATCCACATAATTAAATGAAGGCTGTGATTAGCAAAGACCACATCCACATAATTAACTGAAGGCTGTGATTAGCAAAGACCACATCCACATAATTAACTGAAGGCTGTGATTAGCAAAGACCACGTCCACATAATTAACTGAAGGCTGTGATTAGCAAAGACCACGTCCACATAATTAACTGAAGGCTGTGATTAGCAAAGACCACGTCCACATAATTAACTGAAGGCTGTGATTAGCAAAGACCACGTCCACATAATTAACTGAAGGCTGTGATTAGCAAAGACCACGTCCACATAATTACTGAAGGCTGTGATTAGCAAAGACCACGTCCACATAATTAACTGAAGGCTGTGATTAGCAAAGACCACGTCCACATAATTAACTGAAGGCTGTGATTAGCAAAGACCACAGTCCACATAATTAACTGAAGGCTGTGATTAGCAAAGACCACATCCACATAATTAACTGAAGGCTGTGATTAGCAAAGACCACGTCCACATAATTAACTGAAGGCTGTGATTAGCAAAGACCACGTCCACATAATTAACTGAAGGCTGTGATTAGCAAAGACCACGTCCACATAATTAACTGAAGGCTGTGATTAGCAAAGACCACGTCCACATAATTAACTGAAGGCTGTGATTAGCAAAGACCACGTCCACATAATTAACTGAAGGCTGTGATTAGCAAAGACCACGTCCACATAATTAACTGAAGGCTGTGATTAGCAAAGACCACGTCCACATAATTAACTGAAGGCTGTGATTAGCAAAGACCACGTCCACATAATTAACTGAAGGCTGTGATTAGCAAAGACCACGTCCACATAATTAACTGAAGGCTGTGATTAGCAAAGACCACGTCCACATAATTAACTGAAGGCTGTGATTAGCAAAGACCACGTCCACATAATTAACTGAAGGCTGTGATTAGCAAAGACCACGTCCACATAATTAACTGAAGGCTGTGATTAGCAAAGACCACGTCCACATAATTAACTGAAGGCTGTGATTAGCAAAGACCACGTCCACATAATTAACTGAAGGCTGTGATTAGCAAAGACCACGTCCACATAATTAACTGAAGGCTGTGATTAGCAAAGACCACGTCCACATAATTAACTGAAGGCTGTGATTAGCAAAGACCACGTCCACATAATTAACTGAAGGCTGTGATTAGCAAAGACCACGTCCACATAATTAACTGAAGGCTGTGATTAGCAAAGACCACGTCCACATAATTAACTGAAGGCTGTGATTAGCAAAGACCACGTCCACATAATTAACTGAAGGCTGTGATTAGCAAAGACCACATCCACATAATTAACTGAAGGCTGTGATTAGCAAAGACCACGTCCACATAATTAACTGAAGGCTGTGATTAGCAAAGACCACGTCCACATAATTAACTGAAGGCTGTGATTAGCAAAGACCACGTCCACATAATTAACTGAAGGCTGTGATTAGCAAAGACCACGTCCACATAATTAACTGAAGGCTGTGATTAACAAAGACCACGTCCACATAATTAACTGAAGGCTGTGATTAACAAAGACCACGTCCACATAATTAACTGAAGGCTGTGATTAGCAAAGACCACGTCCACATAATTAACTGAAGGCTGTGATTAACAAAGACCACGTCCACATAATTAACTGAAGGCTGTGATTAGCAAAGACCACGTCCACATAATTAACTGAAGGCTGTGATTAACAAAGACCACGTCCACATAATTAACCGAAGGCTGTGATTAGCAAAGACCACGTCCACATAATTAACTGAAGGCTGTGATTAGCAAAGACCACGTCCACATAATTAACTGAAGGCTGTGATTAGCAAAGACCACGTCCACATAATTAACTGAAGGCTGTGATTAGCAAAGACCACGTCCACATAATTAACTGAAGGCTGTGATTAGCAAAGACCACGTCCACATAATTAACTGAAGGCTGTGATTAGCAAAGACCACGTCCACATAATAACTGAAGGCTGTGATTAGCAAAGACCACGTCCACATAATTAACTGAGGGCTGTGATTAACAAAGACCACGTCCACATAATTAACTGAAGGCTGTGATTAACAAAGACCACGTCCACATAATTAACTGAAGGCTGTGATTAGCAAAGACCACATCCACATAATTAACTGAAGGCTGTGATTAGCAAAGACCACATCCACATAATTAACTGAAGGCTGTGATTAGCAAAGACCACATCCACATAATTAACTGAAGGCTGTGATAGTTGGAATGAAGACCACATCCACATAATTAACTGAAGGCTGTGATTAGCAAAGACCACATCCACATAATTAACTGAAGGCTGTGATTAGCAAAGACCACATCCGCATAATTAACTGAAGGCTGTGATTAGCAAAGACCACGTCCACATAATAACTGAAGGCTGTGATTAGCAAAGACCACGTCCACATAATTAACTGAGGGCTGTGATTAACAAAGACCACGTCCACATAATTAATTGAGGGCTGTGATTAACAAAGACCACGTCCACATAATTAACTGAGGGCTGTGATTAACAAAGACCACGTCCACATAATTAACTGAAGGCTGTGATTAACAAAGACCACGTCTACATAATTAACTGAAGGCTGTGATTAGCAAAGACCACGTCCACATAATTAACTGAAGGCTGTGATTAGCAAAGACCACGTCCACATAATTAACTGAAGGCTGTGATTAGCAAAGACCACATCCACATAATTAACATTCTCATTGTTATTCTATTTTCAGTTCAATATATTTAAAATGGACAGAGAACGAAAATAAAAATTTGTAAATGTTTTTTTTTAAGTCTCTTTTTGTACATGGAGACGTTAGAAGTGTAGATTTATAAGTAATTAAAATATGTAAGCTACTCATTACTAAATTAATAAAAAATATTCTGGATATATTTAGGTTTAATTTCTAAAATCATTATTAATTCATGTCCTAAAATAAACAAAATAAATGTTACCAAGTAAATCGCACAAATTTACTCCCTTTCCCCTTGTTATGTCAGATTGTTTAAAAAATTAAAATTAAATTATGTAAAAACACACCTAAATAAAAACAGATGTTCAATTAATTACATTTATAAGGAATGTACAAACGAAAGACTTACATTATTTAAGTAAAAGTATGGAGAAAAATATTCTTCAAAAACAGCTGTTCAATTAATCACATAGCGAGATTTTATGTAAACAACCTTCAACAACTTGAAGTTGTGGCTTCCGGCGTTCGGCCTCCAGGCCCAACTTGGTAGGGTGGTAATTAAAATATTTTAAATTGTAATTTGCATCTTAACTGAAAATTTAATTGAAATTTTTATAGTAAAGTTTGACAACGTTTCCCTTTTTAACGTTTTTGCCCGTAAAAATAAGGTTATAACTAAAAAAGTAGTTAAGTTAGAAATACGGTTTTTACTAAAATAATTTAAATTGTAATTTACATCGATTTAATAAAAATCGTTAGAGTCGCTTTTGAGAATATTCAATTTTTTTATTTTTTCCCCCATAAAAATAAAAAAAAAAAATTAAAAATTAAAAAAGAGGTCTGGAGATATTGGCTAAATCCAAATTTCATAAAAATTGATCCATCAATTTGGTCTCCAGCGAACTGAACACACACAAAGACAGACACATACGGACACACACCAACTTTTTTCGAAAAAAAAAAACACTTTTTGGGTAAATGGGACCCTAAAATGGATTTTTAGACCAACTTGTAAAAAAATTCTTTTTGGACGATCACAATACTTTCTCTATGTTAACACATGTGGGAGAAAGCAAATGAAACAAAATAATACAATATATACAGATGATTAATTTAAGAAAAATAATAAAGTAATAAACATGCTGCCTGTACGCTGATGGAGAAATAGCATATTTCATAACAAGAGTGGAAAGTGGGGTTTTGCATGTTCGAGACCATATGTTTGAAGTGCGAGACTTGTCGAGCACTTCAAATGGTCGAGAACATACAAAACACTTTCACTCGAGTTTTGAACGATACTTTTCACTACACTACGGAATAAAAACAGGTGTTGTTGACTGTGGAAAATTTTCGGTTGTAAACAATGTTACTTTCGGTAGTAAACAATATACAGCTGTTGAAAATATGATGTTTCGCAAGTTGTAAACACATAACGAAAACAGCTAAACTCATAATAGTGTAGTGAAAAATAGTATTTCACACTCAAGCTCAAAACTAAATTCTATGTACATAACTATAATTAAAAACGAAATAAGGAACATTATTAATACATGAAACACAAATTATTTCAACTATAATTTATACTTTATTTCTATCCAATACCTATTTATCAAAAATCTTATGTTTATTACTTATAAGTTGCCTCAACTCAATCAAATGCATTTATTTAAAGTATAATTATTAGTTTTTGTTAATTTTAGAACATTGATATTGATTTTAGAAATTAAATTGGAATATATCCAGAATATGATTTGTTAATTTAGTAATGAGCAGTTTACATAATAAAATTTTAATTGCTTAATATGTAATAAACCATCACGAAAATGACATACCGTAATGAAATATGTGTAGATTTCCTTACAATGTGAATACTGGTACACGTTATTCTGTTTCAATAGACATATAAAAGTAAATTAATTGAAATATAAAAAAAATGCTTCCAAGCGTTGTACTTTTTTGAATCATACATAATCAGATGAATGACCTAAAATATCCCATTAATGACTCTTAGGAACGTAGCTGCATGCCTCGAATCCCTTTAAAGTTAAGGCTACAAAGTAATCCATTTTCAGAAAATATTATTGAAAGATCACTTCCTTCTTTTTGGGATAGTGCTCAAATTATGAAACTAACTACAGCGTATTAACAACTAGTTCTTCCGGTGTCAACCGCGTCAAAGGACTATTTACAATATATACAGTTCCAGACGTTTCGCCCATGCTACGATGTGGCATCCTCAGTGGTTAGGCTGAGACTGGAGGATGTAAAAAAAAAAAACAAAAAAAAAAAAAAAAAAAACTACAAAACTACAGCGTGTTGTGAAAATTGGTATATCAATATAACAATCTTTTGATTGTTAGAACAATACAAACTGGATTTAATCGTAGAGTTTGAAAAACGTAGTTAAAAATATACAGATATACCGTTATGAGTATAAAACTACGACAAAACATGTACTTGTCGTATCATGACAATCATGCACTTACAAATTTTTAAATCACAGGCTGGAGTATATAATATATTGAACAAATATACTAACGTACTCGAGAATCAAAGAAAAATATGATAAAACAAGGTATATTAATACATTTACTTAGTATCATTCGTGAAACGCAAATAGCATTTAAAAAGATTTAATGTTTTATGTCCCACAATTAAAAAAAAATTAGTGACTAGATATATTTATTTTGCCTTTTTTATAAAAATGACTGATAAATAGTCATGATTTAGAAAATGCGATATTTCATAGAATCGGTAGTTATCAGGCTATTGTAATTTCAAATTGAAACAATTATATCTCCATCATTGAATAATTATGGGCAAAACAAAAGGACGTTTTGAAAAGATTTTTATCTATAAATCGATAGTTTAAACTGTTTTCTAATAACTTATAGTGATGTTAATAGTAATTGTGATGTTCCTAAAGTATACAATTTTTGTTTTGTATTGACACACAATAAAATGTTTACTATGTTAATAGTGATTTTGACGTTCTTTTCATTTCATTTATTCAGTTTCAACCCTACTGATATATGAACATTATCATTTAATTCATGTTTAAATGTGATCAAGCATGTCTTGGAGTATAACAATAGTCTATAGATTATTATATTGTTAATACGTAATATTTGTTTGTCTATAATTGATCAAATAATATAGCATAAGTGATAATTTTTGATCTTCTTAACTATTACAAAAAAGTAAATAGTACTCATATTATAGTTCAATTTTTATAATGGTAGACTCAGGTTCCGGAAGTGGCGGTAGGCTAGAGGAGAGGAAGAGTATCATTGTAAAGGGCATCTTACAAACATTCGATGTAGGAATGACTCATCGGACTGCATTCATTGGCTTAGGTTAGTAGTGTACTGTCGAGTCTACAGTTGTAAAAATTTTACTATGCTATAGTATGACATTTGGCTGTAGTTACTAGATTGAAAAAGCAGTTCGGATAACGGTAGCTCGATATTTTTATAGGAAAGAGGAAAGCGCTTTTGCATACTAAAGTACTTCATGCGGAAACCGATTCTGGCAGTGCTCCTATCTATTCAACAGGAACACCAAATTATCCGAGATATCAAGTTTGTAATTACGACGAGCTAAGCAGTGGTAAATGTGTGGAAGGGGCGCAGTTTGTGAAAGTGGCGCAGTTTGTGGTTGAGGTGCAGTTTATTGAAGGCATGATATTTGTTGAAGGGGTGCATTTAGTTGAAAGTGTAATTTTTTGAAGAAGTATAGAAAGGACACAGGTTGTTGAACGGAGAGTTTTTTTTATTTGAGAGGTGAAGTTTTTTAATATTCTTGACGGTACGTATTTGTCGTGATGGTGTTCATTAATGATTTATTTAAAAAGCTACACATCACTAAGTTTTAAAAAAAAATGTTATATTTCGACTATACATTCTGGAGCCATTTTCAAACATTTAACAACATAAATAGTTTTTTTTAAAATATAAATTAATTAATAGATCATACGTTTTTAAAAATATTTAACAGATGATTTGATCAATGAAAATAGTTGAATATATACTATATAAATTTTGATAAAAAATGGTTTAATCACTTATTAATTTTGAATTTTGAATTTTATTTAATACTTCTGATTTAATAATAGGCAGATATATTGAACGTAAGGTGACACTAGGTTGTGAAATGCAGCTTTCTACAGCCATACATGCTCCTTCTTTTATTGTTCTTTCTTTCCATTTACTTTCTTTATATACTATACTTGCTGCTGTCCATTGCACCTTATACTCTTCCACCAAAACATGATCTAAAAGTTTAGAATAGTTTTCCAATTGATTTTTTATGCTGTTTTTGTGTTCATGTATTCTCTTTTTTAAAGGTCGAGATGTTTGTCCAAAATAATTTAAATTACATTGACAAGGAATTTTGTAAACAGCATTTTTGGTTTCTTGATTTTGATTATATGGTTTAACTTTTCTAAGTAAATTTCCAATTTTTGATCTTGTAACAAATGAAGTTCTAATATTAAATTTTTTTGATTCTTCTGATTTTTTCTGATTTTCCTTTGATATAAGGTATAACAATTGTTGTTAAAGGTTTTGATTCTGTATTATGTTTATTTGTATTACTGTACTTAAAATTTTTTGTTTGGTTTTTATAGGACTTGTTTAAGACTTTTAGTGGGTTGTCATTGTTTTTTAATTCTTGATATATCAGTTTTATTTCTTGGTCCAGTCCTTCTTCTGTTGATGAAATTTTGAATGCTCTGGTGAATAGTCCTTGTGCAATTGCATGTTTAACGTGATGTGGGATGTTTGAATGGAAATTTAGATACTGTCCATTTTATGTTGTTAAATGTTTGAAAATGGCTCCAGAATGTATAGTCGAAATATAACATTTTTTTTTAAAACTTAGTGATGTGTAGCTTTTTAAATAAATCAGTTTTTAAATATTAAGATAGGGCACTCATTGTTTATTGAAGATGCGCAGTTTTTATGAAGGTGTGATATTTGTGGATGGGATGAAGTTTGTCGTAGAGGTATATTTTGTTGAGAGTGTACATTTTTTTAAAGGTGCAGTTTGAAGGGTGCATTTTGTTGAAAGTGTACTCTTTTTAAGAAGCGCAGCTAACTCGTCATCGGTCACACAGTTGGATGGAACAAATTTGGCCGCGCTTAGAGAAAATGTCACACCCATGACATTGACTAATTAACTTTACAATATAATAAAAATTTGTATTTGTTTAATTTTTAAGTTAATTTTGAACACTTTAAGACAGTATAAAGTAACTTTTGATACCTTTTACTTCTTAAAAACTACCGAAAGTTGTTAAATATAAATAGTTTTGTTATAATTATTTCATAAATGTTGTAGTTCTGTTTGCTGTTCTAAATATTAAATGCATATATATTCATTTAATGCGCAGAATAATTAAAGCACACATGTAAAAAAAGACTATTTATTAAATTTATCAAATACAGAAAGTATAAAATTTACAAATCACATTTTCCCTATTTTTAATTCAACTATTAATATACAAATAAAAACAATTTAATTACAACTTAAAATGCTACTAAACACACGTAACTAAATGTACAAACAAAATTAAAAACTTTATAAAAAAACACACACAAAATTAAAAACAAATCTAGTCGCGTATGGAGAAAAATTATCTCCACTACTGAGACACAAACGGTTGCGTATAGAGAAAACGTCAAATTTGCCAAACGGTTAGGTGCGTTGACCCCTTCCCCCGCTGCCTCCACCACTCCTGTTTACAAGAATGAACACAAAACACGTGAAAAGGGTTTGACAAAGCATTCCTGGAAGATCAGTGTTGTAGGTTGACTATTAAAAAATGTTCGAATGTAGCAACTATTTTATAGAGATTTTGTCTCACCACGTGACTTAGAAAGGGCACCTATTGTTGCAAGGGTTTTTGTTGAAGTGGTGTATTTTATTAAAAGATTTATTTTTTATTTATTTTTTTTTTATTTGAAAAGATGCAGTTTGTTGAAGAGTTACAGTTAGTTAAAGGTGTAATATTTCTTGAAGGGGTTCATATTGTGTAAAAGGTGCAGTTTGTGGAAGAGTTACAGTTAGTTGAAGGTGTAATATTTCTTGAAGGGGTTCATATTGTGTAACAGGTGCAGTTTGTGGAAGAGTTACAATTAGTTAAAGGTGTAATAATTCTTGAAGGGGGTTCATATTGTGTAAAAGGTGCAGTTTGTTGAAGAGTTACAGTTAGTTAAAAGTGTAATATTTCTTGAAGGGGTTCATATTGTGTAAAAGGTGCAGTTTGTTGAAGAGTTACAGTTAGTTAAAGGTGTAATATTTCTTGAAGGGGTTCATATTGTGTAAAAGGTGCAGTTTGTGGAAGAGTTACAGTTAGTTGAAGGTGTAATATTTCTTGAAGGGGTTCATATTGTGTAAAAGGTGCAGTTTGTGGAAGAGTTACAGTTAGTTGAAGGTGTAATATTTCTTGAAGGGGTTCATATTGTGTAAAAGGTGCAGTTTGTGGAAGAGTTACAGTTAGTTGAAGGTGTAATATTTCTTGAAGGGGTTCATATTGTGTAAAAAGTGCAGTTTGTGGAAGAGTTACAGTTAGTTGAAGGTGTAATATTTCTTGAAGAGGTTCATATTGTGTAAAAGGTGCAGTTTGTGGAAGAGTTACAGTTAGTTAAAGGTGTAATATTTCTTGAAGGGGTTCATATTGTGTAAAAGGTGCAGTTTGTGGAAGAGTTACAGTTAGTTGAAGGTGTAATATTTCTTGAAGGGGTTCATATTGTGTAAAAGGTGCAGTTTGTGGAAGAGTTACAGTTAGTTGAAGGTGTAATATTTCTTGAAGGGGTTCATATTGTGTAAAAGGTGCAGTTTGTGGAAGAGTTACAGTTAGTTGAAGGTGTAATATTTCTTGAAGGGGTTCATATTGTGTAAAAGGTGCAGTTTGTGGAAGAGTTTCAGTTTATTAAAAGGAATATTTTTGCCAGGTTATATCCACTTATATTTTTTTTTTAGAAACTGTAAAATTCAGTCAATGGCATTTGGCGTTTATATTTATAGATTACTGTTAAATTGAACTGAATATTATATTTTTAAAGTTATAAATGTTTTAAATTGTTTCAATACTCTTAAATTTGTTAGTATGGTTGAAATTTCTTTTACAGGACACAAACTAATATTTTATAACTAAAGCAATGCCACTTTTTGTTAGCTGCAAGTTTGAAAGAAAATGCATTATACTATACTATATATAATGGTGTATATAATTTCAAACGTTTTTATAATTTGTTAATAATAACTATGTAAAACAATGTAGTAATGAGGAATGTATCCAATGTAATGTTATATTCTTTATAATTGAACCAATATTCACTGTCAAAGTGAACGTTAGGTATAGCGAATTTAGTAAATTTCTAATTGGCAATTAGTAGCCCGTCAAATTGTGTTTGTTATATATTCTAAACAAGCCAACAGTAATCTATTGTTCAATCAACTGTTATCTTCGCTAATTTAATCATTTATATGCCATAACTCATACCTCAATTTTCCTTCCCCCATTATCTCTCGATTATCCCATGAAACGTTGTAAAAAATTATATTTAAAATCCTGAATTAATTAATATGTTATTAAATAATCCAACTGGTGAAGTTGATTATTTATACAACGTTTGGTCGCGTAACTATAACGGTAACTAATATTTTGTTTATAATCAGTTTTGTTCATTGATAAGACTGCGGATTTAACCAAATACTCTTGTATTTCATTTATAATTAGAATCAATTATAAATAATTTGTTTATTAAATAAATTTATTGTAATTCAGAAAATTCATGGTGGTAAGAACATTGTCTGAACTTTAAACGGGGGGGGGGGGGGTTATTTCACACTACCAAAAACCACATTCTACACATTTACTCTACTAACGTCATTTTCAATTCCATTTACAAATAATATATGTTGAAATTAAAATTAATTTCCAAGCAAATTTATATTATTTCTAAAAATATTTTTTGGGTTTATACAAATTCAAGTAAGAAATATACTTAGTGTATTGAAAATGTTACCTACTTAACCCAGCAATGTAGCCTTACAAATAAATATAAATATTTGTTCTAAAAAGCTTCGTTCAGTGTTTTATATTTACTATTAATATTATATATGACATTTTTTAAAGGAATTACTACTCATTCCAAAAACTAAATGTTTAGTCCGTTGAGACAATTTTGCATAGTATCCTATGTGATTAATGATGCTTAGTACAAATCTAAGGATATTTCATTCACAATTGGGAAACCAAACAGCGCACGCGTGTGTCTGTGCGCGTGGGCGCGTGCGTGCGCGTGTGTGTACATGATACTTCATATTTCTAAGAAATATCAGCTAGGAGATTGAGGTCGGGGAAGGGGAAGGCCGCGGCCTTGATTGGAATGCGGAAAGCTCGTCACTAGGTTATCACATCGATGATTATCAGTCGTTTAACTGGCTTAAAGGGATTTAAATGTCCGCGCCCGTTATTACATTACTATTTTAAGTTTGACAGAATTATTAAAAATATGGTTAATGTAGTGGATACAATGTGGTTAATGTTTGCGTGTGTGCGCGCTCACGCGTGCGTGGGGGGTTCCATCAGATGACAGTCCGCTGCTTACAAATTCTAACTGAGCATCTATTATGTTAAAACCTTAGAAACCTTTTTGATCAAATTATTTTTCCCTGTTTTTTATGTCTTAAAACAATTTTTAATGTACATCTTTCTGGAACTGGTACATTATTTTTGAGTATACAAAATATATACATAAAATAAATCATTTGGGGTATATCATATCAGTTATTTATTGAGGAAAAGATACCAATTGTTTTAATTTCACTATTATTATTACAATTTTCATATTTAAAATAATAATAGACAGCTGATAATTTATATGTATTCAGTAAAAAAAAAACAGTTATGTGTGGTTACATACAAAAATGTCTGTTTTTGAGCAAGATAACCAAGAGGAGTTCAAAAATAATGTTTAATGTAGTCGTAGTCAGATTAGAGAGGGGTATCAAAAACATGTTAAAATAAATAAAATGGTTATGTTTTTTTAAGTTAATTATTAATTTTTTAAATGAAAATAACAGTAAATATTGTTTTACCTAAATAGTCTAGCATAGTAACTATTTAAATATTTTTCCTGCTGTAATTATTGAAATTGAACAGTTAAAATAGCATTTGTTTTCAAGTCAAGATTTTACAAGTCATCTTCTTTTAAATATTGTAATATGCTTTATGGTTGTATTGGAATAGTTCACTTTATTGGATGTCTGGAAATTAAATGGTTCAAAGTTTGTTTTAAATATTTGTGTGGTGTTAGGATATCCTTTCATTTGTAGGGATTAAACGGTTCAGTTTAGTAAGTTAGTAACAATAACCACATTCAATCAATGACTGACAATTATCTACATCACCATCATCATCATTATAAATCATATATATTTAATTATGTAAATGTAACGATACTCTTAAATATAGAATAGTACTAATAAAAAATAAAAATAAACAAACTTCAGATTTGGTTCAGACTGCCGATTCCGTAATATAATAGCTTATTTGGTAATAAACTATCTATTCACAATGGATATACACTTTAATGTATTTACATATTTATAGTTAATTTATTAGTCAATGAGAGGTTACATTTATTTGAAAACACAATGAGTATTAAAACAATAAAATAATTCGGGAAAGTGATTTACCTCTTTGGGACGTATTAGACTGTAAAACGTATGTAGATTTAAGTCACAAAGGAGTAATTCAGATTGTAGCTCACAATCACTTACTCGCATCCTTTCCAACCCTTTCATGTGGTCGTGTCATTAAAGGCCACAAAGTACACAATTTCTTAGAAAAAAAAATTAATTGCAAGTCAACAAAAAAAAATTCAGCAGATAGTTTAAAAATGAGTAGATTTAAACACTAACTAACTACCAGTGCAAGCAGTCTTTTTACCCTGGTGGGGCTCATACTGTTGATCACGCTTTTTTCTCCCATTTTCGTTAAAGACATTATTTAATTCTGTAACTTAAAATGTCTATGTGACTATGAGACCAGCGGTTTTCGGAGCAGCGTGCTTGCGTCTTGTGGAATTAATATGGTTAAGACTCCATTTAGTAATCGATATAAGACTATCGATTATAATTATCGATGTTGATTTTTCCTATTTGAGTCCGTTAATTATTTTATCAACAGTTTTCTTTGTTTGTTTTAATTTAATTTGTATTATTATGATTTATATGTATGTATGAATGTTATATTTGATTGTGTATTGGTTTTATTAATTTTTATCTTTTAGTTATAAACTAAACGGAAGCGCATTTTATTATTTTTTTCATACAAATAACCTGTTATAAGAGTAACCACGTATCCGGAGAAGGCGTTGGCTTATTTTATTATATATTTGTTGTGTTGTGACCCTTATGATTGGACCAATAAGTCTGTTAGGGGCACAGTGGGTTCATAATGGTCAGAAATGAACTTCATACATGTTTGTTTTAGTTTTGAACTTAGTTCTGTTTATACATTATTTTGAGGCTATTATTTATTATAATTAGTAAACATGTTTATCTTAACTTTGTTTTAATATACTGTACTTTATGAGAATGTTGTATTTATTATTTTGTGATTTCGTTTTTTCTACTGTACATTTATTTTATATGTGTTGAACGCATATTGTAAGCTGTGGAAACGAGCAGATTATTGTATAAGGCATAACACACTATATTATGTATAATTAATTGAACCCACAATAAATATGTTAGTATTATTATTTAATTTACTACGTTCACTCGGTAAGTTAAAAAAAACTTTAAAAATAGAATCCAAAATCTAAAATTAAGAACCAAACAGGCCTACCTACAAGAATGTTTAGTACCCTACAAGCTTCACACATAATGGCACAACTAAATTATATCTACTCCAAAATACACACAGAGGACCGATGCAATTATCATAAAAGAATAACACTGAACACAGTGTTACTTTATAATAAACACTGCCAATTTACTTATATCTATCTACCCCAATTAAGTTCAAAATAAACGAATAAATCATTTCATTAAACATTGATTTATGAAGCAATACATTTAAGTCTGCATTACATTTAATGATGAAACATGGAAAAGAAACTATACTCGATTTAAACAATCTTCCGACATGACTTGAGCGTGATGAGTGGCGCTTTAACGAGCTCTGACTTGCAGTGTTGCCAACTGCGTGAGACAAAATAATCAATACGAACATCCGTGATCATAAACAAACGGCTAACAGAAAGGTGTAGATAGAGAACTAAAATGTGACAGCCATGCAAGGCGTTAATGCTTTGCTATGGTTATGACTGGCTAATATCTTCATGACATTGGTCATAGAATTTAGAACCTCTTCGTAGTTCCAGCACCTGCTGTAGGAGCACTCTGATGTCAAAGTTAACAAAGTTAAAGATCGTCTTATTTCAATAAGTAAAGCAAAGTAAAGATGTCAAGTCAGGAGTTAAATAAATGAACTGTAACAACAATACTATATCTGTAACTTAGCATACACAATACTTTTATTTAAAGAAATACTTCACGCAATAAATATAATTTATAAACACAAAATACCAACAATTTTTGTATTTGTATTTAAAAAAATTTTCAACAATACGTTTATTAGTACATTTTTTTAAAATTACCAAACATGTTTTAAGTGGCAATTGAAATATTAAACTTCATATTCTTTGGGTATATTGTATTTGAAATGTACAGGAAATATAATGAAATAAACTTTAGCTCATTAACCCAACCTATCTGTAATAAAATATTTAATTTACACCTCGCAAGTTTAAGTATTTCTGTAAAAAGTTAAGCAATCATATAATTTCTGTTATTACATTTTTTTTAATAGAGTAATATCGACATTATTTTTATATATGAACTGATTATTTCAATTAAAGAAAAAAAATTACGTGACAATTATTTTTAAAGCGTATATAATATACATTAAATGATTAAGGCCCTTTTTATCCTGTTTTAGGAATTTAAAATAATGACTTATACACAAACGTGAAGCATATAATATAACGCTTATATATATTTGTATATTCACATTTTATGAAAAACTATTAAAATTAATAAAGTGCATGTTTGAAATCAGAACGTATGAATTATATAAATAGACTGATATACGTTTTTTAATTATACTTTTCATGACGTCGATTGCCAATTTATCAAAGTCACTCGATAATTTATAAAGAATATAAACACTGGAATAAAAAAAAAAAGAACTGTAAAGTTTTTATTTATATATAAGACGTATTTTTAATTTTAAAAGAAAGTACAATTATTATTTTCCCATTGTTTTCTGGGCCAAAATACTAACTTTAACTCACTCGGTTTTGAAAGATTTTGAGGTTAGGCAGCAAAATTTTACTTACATTTCAAACAAGAATTTCTATTGTACGTTTAGGTTTCTTTAATCATACAACCACAACAATTTTGTGATAGTGGGTGTACACTCCAAGTAATGTTGGGTCGGGTAATTGTATGCTTAAAAGCAAAATAGACTCAAATTTGCAATGTAAACCGACAGCAAGAAGTTTGAGGTAGGTAGACTGCTGTGGGATATGTAAACGACCCACCCCTCCCAAAAGAGCAATGGGATTTTGTGGGCAGTTGTAATATCTCCGTTGAGGCACAAAACCACACAATGACATTGCAAGACTTGCATTATTACACGATCCAAGAAAATCTGTTTTAGAGGTCTTACAAAGTGAAATAATGTAATACTAAAAGGGCTGTAAATCTCTCTATGTATTTAAAATTTATAGTTACGGTTCATATAAGTTAAGTGAAAGGGGGGTATGTATACTTCCCGATAATTTAGTTTTTCTAATAAAGTACTCTTACAATACCATGCATATTGTAAATAAACTTCACAAATAGTCCTGAGTGTAACACAAACTCATGTAAATATTTTGGGAAACTATTAAAAAGGCTCTAAACATTACTCCAAAAACAATTTCATTTCAATTTTAATAACACCAAATCCAAATATTCACAGCAACCAGTCGCAGAAAATAAATAAACAGAGGACGCATTACACAGTTCGATGACAGGACCGGCACCTTGTCAGTCCCCCCCCCCCATTATTCACCCCTAATCTACAAGGATAAACCTAGTATTTACTACAGATATTTAAAGACTTACAATAGTTTTAATCTCAATATAACTGATACTGAGGCGTTCGCTGTCGTCGCGAAAGCTACCCATCGTTCTTTGTCATCTGTTATCCACTATATAAAATAGATAAAAAATATCGCGTACACAAACACAAAACTAATCATTTAATTATGAACCCCCACCCACAGAACCATAAATTGTGTCTATATTGAAAATGATTATTTCTATTTTTATAAGCTATCGGTGGCATTTACAACAAAGTTTAAAGTTTGTTCTATTTTGGTACGAATTTATTGAAAACATTTTGAACATTCAATACTCACAAAATAAAATTTATTTTGGGTTATGACAATACAAAATAATAAAAACCAAAATTGTATGTTGACATTTTGTGCACTTTATAGAAATATATTTAAAATTTGTAACAATTTAACTCTCCATTATAATCTAAATAGCAATGTTTATATAACTTATACATTCCTGGACTTACTAATATTTATCAGTCATTTATATATATTTTTTGTTTATTAGTAGAAAGTTAAGAATTTGACATGCTATAAATGGCATTCTTTAACAAAAATACTCTACACCCCCAACGCACTAAATATGATCACGAGAACAATTTCAATTATAGACAATAGACAATGGATTTATTTTCATATACATCAAGTACAGAAATTTCGTCAAAATAAAGTTACAGAGAGATTGCAAACGATGCATCTCAGTCTCATCTAGGGGGTTTGGTTCATGTTCTATTCCCTTGCTATGTTGATGAACTCTTCCACGCTGTAGACTGGCCGATCGACTAGGAAGTCATGTAGCTCTCTCTTCAGTGCATTTCCTGTCAGCTGTCGAAGGTTCTCGGGCAGAAGGTTCGCAAGCTTCCAACCAATGTAGCAGGGTTTCTTCTCATACAGGGCCGTGCGGTGTAAAGGCAGTACATAGTTGTCAGCATTACGGGTGTTGTATGAGTGAGTGTTTTTCCTGTCTGGAGATTTAAGGTGTCAGTGTGGAGGATGACTTCCTTAATATACAGGTCTGGGACAGTGAGGATTTTCAGGGTCTGGAACGCTTGTTTGCAGCTCTGCTGTGGATCAAGATCTGCCAGAGTCCTAATTGTCTTTTTCTGTAGGATAAGTATTCTTCTTAAGTTCACAGCTGAGGTTCCTCCCCAAATGGCCAAACCGTAAGGAATATGGGACGTATAACGTAACGTAGGGAATTCCATTTGACGATAACCCTACCCCGTACTGAATTTACAGAATCTAGTACAAAACAGCTGTGTATTGCGTGTACCACTTTAATTCCTGAGGAGAGATAAGACGAATTTAAAAAATTGAGAAGAATAATTAAACTTATATTTATAATTTTAATCCTTAACTCTTTTTTAGATTATACTAACTATACTCGAAATTCACCATATGCAAATTGTTTTATTTAAATAACCACAATGCTCGATTTATATTTTGTGGTTTAAATTCAGAGTCATAACTATATACCGACTGTTTGAATGTAGATTTATGAAAAACTCTAACCTCTAAACACATTACATTGTGAATCAACTCCACTTTACTCGATTACTTACGCATACTCAAATAAATAATGTTGACAAAGACGACCGACGACGCTGTGTCAAAGAAGACGGGAAAGCAATTTTCATTTCAATTTACCAGTTTGAAGTCAAAATCAGTGTACCTTGAAATTAAGATCCTTTTAAATGTGTTCCTCATCATACTACGAAACCAAGATCTTATTAAATCAATATATTGTGTTTATATTTTATATTAATGTAATTTGTTATCAAATAAACCGCTTCATAATTTATGTTTTTTAGAGAAAGAGATCTATAAAAAATAAAGTATCTCTTGCCATAGTCACATATTCAACAGATTTAACAAGGAAAACAATTAATTATTGATTGAAATATTTAATGACTCAGTACACGTTTATTCTTTCTGAAAAGTTATATTAATGCTGAACCTGGATTTGCAATATTATTATACCTGTATAAATGAAAAACATTTGTTTTTAGTAATTTTTATACTAATTTACAATTAAAAAAGAAATATGTTTATACAATATGGGGTTAATACATACAAATAACACATTATTAATTGCTTAATAAATAAAGTGAGACTAAACTGAATCCATAGTATTTTATAATATTTTTACATCCATACTATATTATAAAAATAATTAATTACCTCAGCTTAATTTTATTTTTTTCTCTATCCAACCAACTATTACCAGCCATTTACTGTTAAGTGGTAACAAATAGTAACACTGATTACTAGCTTAACTTCACAGAGGTCCTTAACTGATAACTACAAAATCCTTTAATATAAAGTACTTATTCCATCTGTAGACTCCCGCCACTTCCATGGCGTACTGTAGTAGCAATCTACTTTAAAACTAACACTAATTAAAAACAAAGGGGACTACAAACATTATTGTAATTATCATTATTAAAAGGAGTACAATTATTGAAGATCTAACAAACTTATAATTACCTCTACAGTTTAAAATAAGCTCATTAAATAATGAAATATTATTACAGATTTAAACATTCAATTAACAAAGACTTTTCCTGAACATTTTCAAGTACAGGAATAATTTATTTTAAGAACACAATCAAGACTAACTTATATTACTGATATATCCTTTTTTTAATTTTTATAAAAAATTAAAGACACTCAAAATGTTATTATTCGTTGGTACAAATTATATCCATTAACCATGTTTCATATTTACTAATCTGACATTTCTAACTTAACTTCCGACAGTTTAGAAGAGATTTTCAAAGTACAAGTTTTCAAATGAAGATAAAATTACTCACTTTTTATATGTTTATGTATTTAAAGAGTGATACAAATTAATGGTTGAAAATATTTTATATACTGAAAATTGAACGTAAATACACGTAAGATTACTTTCCCACTTCAAGTATTATCAACTAGACAAAAAACGTATCAAGTTTTAGGTTACCTTCTCCCCAATAAATCGAGATTTTCGTCAGCTGGAGTGTATAAACCTGCAAATATATTTTTTATGTTATACTAGGGGACATCCCTGCACACTTCGCGTGAAAAACCCCGACGCTCGCTGCGCTCGATACACCTTGGCCTTCGGCCTCGGCATTTGACTGTTGATTACAATTAACATTATATTGACTGTATAACGTAAAATCACAGTATTAAGTTTATTTATAGTATTTCACTCACATTACTTGTGTTGATGCCTATTTATTAGTAAAAATACCCAATGGTATCACTTGGTTTTGATTTCATGTTTTGTTTAACAGCTGAAGATTAAACTCATACAGTAGTATAGTATTAACAATACATCAATATAGTATAATGTCAAACATACAAAATAAACATGTTTATTTATTTATAAAACAGATGTTATTAATTACTAAAAATCGACCCAATGTTATCTTTATGGAACAATCTTTAGGGGGTGGTTTCTACCCATTATGAGTACTTTATCAAGATAAAAATAGTTTAGTTGGCATAGTTAATACCTAAAGAAACAGTGTTCAACATTTCAGCTCGCTACCTACATGAAAAGTTGGAGAATTAGCGATGAGTGAGTGAGAGCTTTGTCTTTAATATGTAGACTAGGAGACACTACTGCACGATTCCTGCAATTTAAACCTGCAAATATATTTTTTATGTTATACTAGGGGACATCCCTGCACACTTCGCGTGTCAACCCCGACACTCGCTGCACTCGACACTTCGGCCTTCCTCAGCTTATAACTTTTGACTACAAATAATATTATTAAATTTTGTAAAATGTATGTAAAATCAGCGAAAGCGAGGTTTTATGTAACACGCAGCGAGCGTCGGGGTTGGCACGCGGAGCGTGCAGGGGTTTCCACAAGTATAACACAATATGAAAATATGGTTGCCAAGTTTATACACTCCAGCTAACGAAAACCTCAATAATTTATTTAAGAGAAGGTAACCTAAAAGTTAATACATTTTTGTTACAGTTGATAATATTTTTATGTATAGAAATGATAACTTTTGTTTAACACAAAAACTCACCAAAAAACTTACATAAACAAGTCACAAAGTTAATTAAAATTTAGATTTAACATGATGGTATTGTTTAAATAGAATTTATAGACAGTAAAAGAGTTCATACTGATCCATCTACCCTGGATATTATACTAAACACCTGACTTGTAACAGCAAAGATAATGGAGGGCGGTAAGTCAAAAAAGGCATTATTAAAGCTTACTTAAGAGGCCGAGAAACAATAAATGGTGCCACTTAGCACAAGGAGTCCCATGTGAGGCTGTTTGAGCTGCAGGTTGGTGATACATCTCCCCAACAAGACTTGGAAAACTGCCGGTAACATTCATGAAACCTACAGAGAAGGCTGTAAAAAGTAACAATTTTTCAATGTTATGTCATTTTGTAGAGTTTGGATACAGCCGAGATATTATAACAGGCTTGCTCTACTAGTTTGTATTTGTCTCAATTAAGCGCTGATGGTCATTCGAAATTGTTAATTCAATTATTTTATGTATGTTTGTATTTTGAAATACTTTAAATCGAATAAATATTTGGTAATTGTATTTTATTAAAGACGAAATTACACTCATTTGCCTACCTATTTTAGTTCACCGTAGATTTGTAATGCAAGGCGTACACCTGCTTAATGAACATTAATGACCAAATGTGTAAATCGGATGCCAGCCTTCCATGAAGAGACTGTAGTACCTTTGATTATACTGTATACAACTACAATATAAATAAATATATACATATATATCATGTTATAGGAATATTTGTGCCTGTAACTTTGTTAGTTAGTGAGACCCGCAACCACAGCTGGTTTAAACTGCATTACATTTACAAGGTACTACACTAGCGCTCCACAATGGACCACAAAAAACAGCTGATAATTTGTGACTCAAAATTTAACATTGGATTATATCAATGTTGGTAACACTGATTCCGAGGGGGTTTACCACACAACGTGGTTTTAATTTTACCTTTTTAATGCATCTATTTTAGATAACTTCACAACTTATAATGAACACATTTTTTAAGCCTCATAGTTGAGCTTTAAACAGTATAAAACCTAGATAAAAGTTGCAAACAAAAACGAGTAATAAAGTTTTACAATTTTATGTACCCGAGGTGCAACATTTATAACGACTAAACAAGTAACCATGCAAATTATATACATATATATATATACTGCAATTAATTATTATTGTGATCAAATGAACAAAACTAACGTTTCAAGCAACTGAGATTTTTGTTTATTTAGTATTTTAACATCATTACCTGGGGCCTGTTTCACGAAAGTTACAAATTACATATTCACCATTTCACTAATACAGGTAATTGAAGTTACAATTTCACAAGTAAAAATAAAATAAAAAGTCACATTTGTGACTAATTGTCACAAGTCAGCTGATACAGTTACAAGTTTGTTTTAATGTTTACATTTACATAGCTTTTGTAATTCTACTTTACAATTAACTGTGTTAGTAATAATAATTATATTTTTACTATCCTAAAAAGGAAGGCAACATTAATTTTTTTTAAGATTTATAATTCGTAAAGATTTTTTATTTGTATCATATTCAAACACGTAGTAACTAAAGATTACGCTATAAAAATAACTATATTATTTAACGAAAAAAAATAAAAAAAAACACTTTGGACAGTAAGTATACCCTAAAAATAGTTTAAAAACATTTGTTACGCATTTTTTGTTTACAATTATTTAATTTCTCATATTTTTCAGTAAAATTATAGCTGTAAGAAGTAATAGACAATTAGAAGAATTAGTTATATGACGTTAGTTCTTTGATAGGCTGTATTTTCTGATTGTATCATCCTTTTGACCTCATATTTGTACTGTTGTATTGGGCAAACATGGACCTTTAAAATGAGGTACTCTAGGTAGGCTTGTATTAAAAATGTTTAAGACTTCCATTTTGAGCCATCCCTTGGCTATGCAAAAACGAATAAAATATGTCTAAATGTTTGGTATAGGGACGGGTACACAACTACAAAGTTTAGTTAGTTTAAAAAAAATAGTTTTAAATTTAATAAATATATTCCATACAATTGCCCAACCCCTTATACAGTAATCATTGCAACGCGATAAATCTGCACAACATTTAATAAAGCAAAGAAATTTAGTATTTTTACAATACTTGAGTAAAAATAAGTAAAAAAAACCAAGCACAAAAGAATAAATATTGTAACAAGCCCTCTTATAAAATTTACCTATGATAGGTTAAAAATAGTTTTACATTTAACAAGTGTAGACATGTAACTTGTAACAATGTAAAAAATACAGAAGTGAATTGGTGAAAGTGTACTTGTGAATCAGTAAATTATTACTGGTTACTACTAGACTTGTAACTTTGTGTTTGTGAAACACCTGTAAAGGTTTGTAAAAATTTACTGGGGAATATGCAACTTTCGTGAAACAGGCTCCTTGGTGAAAATATTCATAATGGGTATTCACCGATCGGCTCCAAAGAGTACCTGAGGGCGTATTACTTTAAGTTTTTTTTATACATTTATATATATATTTCTAAAATATAAAATTAAAGGTTGTGTGATATATTTCACTGTGAGATCATAAGTATGAGATTACAACTATCTAATAAAGGTACACCGCTTTACTCGGCCATAAGAAATGGGAGAAAACATAGATGTTGTGTCGTGTCAAGTAAATAACACAAATAAACGAAAAAAACCCCATAAGGACTTGAAACAACACCATCGTTTGTATTAATGTGAAAACCACTTCCATAGAGATGACAGCGAAATCAAACCAAACCAGGGAATATATTGGTGATGTAAATATATTAAAACTAGCTTTTTGAGGAAGTTAAATTATTTTACAAAGGATATTTGACTGATCAAGTGGAAATGTGAATGATAAATTCAACTGAAAAATGAGTCTTGAAATTGGTTAGATACATCGCTCGCAGCTGGAGTACATTTAGGTCAGGATGGCATCTCCAACTTGTTCAACGCTTAAGGTCTATCCTTAAGTCAACGACGTAAAATATGGATGGTGATGACCCTCCCACCTACATATTCACGAACGGTGATAATATTGGCAAACAAAAACACAATCTGAAAAACACGCTAAAAAAATTTGTTTCTTTTCAAATATTTATCCACGATCACCATAACAACTAAATGTAAATAGACATTAAAATTACGTAAGTTCGTAAAACAGATTTTTGTAAATTTATTTTTGAAGTAAAACAGCTAAAATATGAGAATATTGTGTTGGTTTGTTTTATACTTAAGGGTCCAATTGACAATTTAAGTCTGCAATGTAAAGCGCACGGCAAGAAGTCCTACTGGGTAGAACGCCATAGGATATGGAAATGTAACAAATTTGATTAATGGCTTTTGGTAGGCGGCTGGTAAGCGAAATAACAGAATACATGAATATTAATATTGTTCTTGTCAAGATTAGCATAGTTTGATAGTATAAAAATACATCACTTAGGTGATTAAAGAACAGAGGAATGTAATATTAAAAGGGTTCTAATGATCAATAATCTTTTCAAATTATAATTAGGGTCCTTAATGAGTTTAAAGAGGGAGGGTGAGCTATGTAACTTATTTCTCTAAATCGTTACCCCTTTGATATTAAAGTACAAACTTTCAAATTAATATGAGTTATAATTTTACCATGCACATTTTAACTAAGGTTCACAGCTGTTTATTATTTATTATGTTAATGATTTGTAAGAAAACCTCATATATTTAATCCATATTAGGGACAGTATATGGATTAAAAGAGACTGTGAAGATGACCCCAATATTAATTTCTATTTCAAATCACATTCTATACTTTTTAAAGCAATCACTGTCATCTCTTTTAAAACTGTGTTATATTTTGGTACGATTTGATTCTAAACCCTTTCTATGATGCATTCGCGTTTTAAAAACTCAATACTTAATGTAGAAAGCTTAATTTTAGGTAAATAAGATAAAAATATGTTAAGAAATGTTACATTTCACTGTCTCCGTAGTTTGTCTAAAAGTAATATAATATTCTAAATTGTTTTTTTATTTTAAAAGATATATGAAATGATTTATCGTAATCAAGGTTGTAACGTTACTAAAAAAATAAAATAAATAGAAAATGTGCATTTAAAACTCCTTAATAGACCATATTATGGTAATTTTTGTAGATTAGTTATTACATATAAAATTATTCTACACTCTTTCAAAATTTAATTATTTAAAAACGAAAATACTTTATAATCCTAATTACAAAACATCATTAAATATTCTACAGTAAAAATATTTTATATTACGTAGCCTATTAAAGAACCTTTTTAAGGTCGTAAAAATATTTAATTATTGAAAGGGTCATTTCAGAGACTGGAAAAAATGATTGACATTTAAACATGTGTTCATTTAAATGTTTTATGGAATTAAAATTACTTATATTCATAACTATAAATAAATTAAAAATTTAAATCAAGGCAAACTTGGCACACTATAGGCTACAATTTAAACTAAAATATAGTTAAATTTTAAGACAGTGGATATCAAAGAAAGGTCTTGTATTCTACAAATTAAAACAATTACAGTACATTATTTGACTACTTTAATTTCCACGTAATACAAGCTCGGTTTTTATGATTTTTATTTAATATAAATCTTTGATAATAATTAATATAATTTTTGAAATATTGGCCCTTAAAATATTATATTACATGTTTGATTAATTTACATTTACTAATGGACCTATTTTAGTGGCGGAGGTGAATGTAAGTCCTACTCCACATTTTATAGTGTATTGTTATACTGGGTGTTTATAAAATCCCGCATTGGTTTAATATTTCCTGAACGATTGAAGATGAAGCAATGGATCTTGGTATATCAATTGCTGCGCATAAAAACCTATATTTTGAAATGACTACCGTTTTATTCCATGGCCCATAAGGAGTAGGGAGGTGAAAATCTTAAATGACCAAATAATAGATGCAATTAACGGCCTATAACAGAAAAATATAGTACCGCAAATCCGACGTCAATAAGTCCAAACTTTAAAAAATTACGCAGATTTACAGTTTTGGAAAGTTATAGTGTAGCCACAAGTCTACACTTACATCATGAATTACCTCAACTTTACTCGATTACTCACGCATACTTAAGTAAACTAGTTTAATGTGCACAAAGACTAACGACGATGGTGTAAAAGAAGATGAAAAAGCAATTTTAATTTACCTCTTTGATGTTAAAATCAGTGTACCCTGAAATTAAGGTCCTTTTAATTGCATTCCTCATTATAATGATGAACAAGTTTTTAAAGCATTTAAAAATCCATTTAAACGATCTCACTGGATTACAGACAGATAATCAAATATGTTTATTTATTTTTGAATTGAAACACTTAATAACATAACTATTAATTAAAAGAAAACATTATTACAGTTTTCTCTAAAAACGTTTTCATCACAAGATGTGTTCAAGACAATTTAAGATATATTTAAACAGAGGAAATTACTACCTTATATATTTTTATACGTCGATTTCGCATTATTCATCCGAAAAAATAGTTAAAATGACTATGCGAATATTAATCAATAAATTAAACACTTATAAAGAACTAGACAGTATGTTTTTTAACTAAAAAAATTATAATTATTCGTAAATAAAATTGGCAATGAATATAGTAAATATGTTAAAATATGCTTGAAAAAGTGAATGCTTTAAATTAACTGGAGAACAGCTTCTTACTGTCGGTGCAGAAATTATGTGCCCCCGAGCTAAAAAGTTGTTTTCTAAGGAAGTAAGAGGCCGAAAAATTGAGTTACACCATTGTTTTTCTCGTTTAATTTTACGTTATGACATGAATTTTTAAATGTGATTATAAGCTTTATTGATTGTTATCCTAGTTGGAACAAAAAAGTACTGGAATTTTTTCTAGTTTTTACTGTACATCAAATTAAAACCGTTATTACTCGAAAACCCGTTGATGTATCGCATTTATATGTTTACACCTGGTTGATGGAGAGGTTTTCTATAAGTTTTATGTAAATTTTAGAATTTTAACTTATCGAGAATTAAAGTTCTTATAAATAACTAAAACACTATTTTCTTGGCCTCTAAAGGTCGACACAATTAATTACTTGGTCTTGTTGTAATCCTTATGTCATGTTTGGTTACGATTAATTACTTTCATATGTGTAAGTAAATGCAGTGATTTTATATTGGTTTAAATAAATTTAAATTTACCAATTTAGAGTAATTTTAAATTGATTTCGATCTTTTATTTAAACGTATGAAAATAATGTATCGTAACTATACATGTCAAAAAATTACAACATCATTGATCTTACGACCTCTAGAAACCAAGAAAACAACGTTTCAGGTAATAGATAAACTGTTTTTATCGAAAAGATAAAATTCTAAAACCCATATAACTTATAGAAAACAACGAGGTATAACAATATAAATACGATACATAAACGGGTTTTAGAGTAATAACTGTGTAAATTTAATGTACAGTGAAAACTAATTAAATTTCCGGTACTTTTTTTGTTCCAACTGGGACAAAAATTACTAAAATTTATAATACAATTTTTAAATGCATATAGCCTATGGTAACGTGAAATTAAACGAGGAAAACAACGATGTGATTATATTTTTCGTAGACATCTTAGTTCCTTAGGAAACAACCTTCACACTCGAATGCACATAATTTCTGCACTGACAGTAGTAAGAAAATCGTGTATTACGAAACATGTTTCAATCATTAAAGAAAACCTATAGATAATTTCATTATGTTATAACAATTTTAAACAAATCAACCTATTTTTTTCTCAGCAGGAAACGTTAATTTTTGTTCCTACCTCCTAGTCACACAGACTCTCAAATAATTTATAAATACAAAATCCTCTTTAAAAAAAACATTAATAGGATAATTTATTTGTACTTTCTCTGAACTCCTTTTACTAATAGCATTAACAACAGTTAACAACCTACGTTAAAATTGTAATTAATTTCAAAATAGCGAAGGCTTTAAATATTTACGAGTAATTAAATTAGAAGAATCAAAAAGGCTAAAGTGCTCGTCAAACTTTTAATAGACTTAACATCTAAACACGCAGCTCATTAAACAACGAAGTCTTGTTGAGTAAATAAACACTTTTACTACTCAGATACTGTTTCTAATGAAATATAACTATTTAAAATCGGGGTATTTTTTTAAAACAACACGTATATCTGAGATATTAGTAGAATTAATTAAATATTCTATTTATACTTTCTTATAATATTCAATTCTACTAATATCTCAGATATACATGGTGTTTAAAAAATACCCCAATTTGAAATTATTATATTTAATTAGAAACAGGGACTTTAACCAATCGAATTGGATATTAAAATGCTCATAAAAGAATGAAGTTTACGAAAATGTATCATAAATGTTCAATATGTCCTCCATTTGCAGCACGAATGACATCTAGTGGATACTGATAGACACCTTACGTACAGTTTGGGACGAATTCAGCTACAGATTGGATGTCATATGTGCTGCAAATGGAGGACATATTGAACATCTATGACACATTTTGGTAAACTTCATTCTTTTGTGAGTATTTTAATGCCCAATATGTTTGGTTAAAGCCCCTGTCTCTAATTAATATAGCTATTTAAAATCGGGTCACTCTTTTTGTAGCACCCTTTATTTTGTAGGAGGATGTTTATGTTTAGGCACCTTTTGTTTAGTATAGATGTAATTGTGTACAACAGAATTGTTAAATTAATTAAGGTTAACAATAACCATCTGTTTTGTAGACATGTTAAATAACCTTTTCCAAACCGTGTGTAACAATGTGCAACAAAAATTAAGTACAGAGTGATGAAAATAGGTTGGTTTTATGAAAATTTTGCAAAGGAATTATTATTTGGGTTCTAACTGGACAAAACATAATACAGATAAAATATTTATGTACTGCTATCTCTAATAATTGTGATCTTTCATATTCTTTACGTTCTAAAATTAAACGTAAAAGAGCTTTTTAAACGACTAATTGAGAGACAACATTAAATGAAAGTTTTTTTAAATTATAAACAACTTTAAAAATTCTCAGATATTTAAAAAAATTCAATAAAACCTGTAATAAAAATAAATTATTTTATTATAGTATCTGAGAGTTTTAACATTTCTCTTGACACCCGGCTCGGCGAGCCGATGTCTGAGCGATCTATGGTGTCAGGACTTTGAGCTTGTGTTAGAGACAGCGCTGGTTCGAATACGGCCTAGACAGGAAGATATATCAGTAATATCCACCTTCTACTGTACTGGTTCGCCCTCTTACTCTGTCCGAATAAGTTCCTCGCACAGATCAATAGTCTATGAGGAATGGGCAGAGTAAGGATAAGAAAGAGATCGGCCTCTCCTTAAAGTAAATCTCCAATTAAGAAGTCAAAGAAGAAATCAAAGTTGTTTTACTTTCAAAATATTTTAAGGGAAACGTTTTAGCTTCAAAACGGAATATTTAATTTTGTTTTCCAAAGTTATGTCAGCAATAATTCATCAGATGGTAACTTCAGATGACTCAAGAAAATTCTTTAAAACGTCATGGGCAGGAAGTGTTACAACATCTGGATGCGTGTGTTAAGATGGTCTGATTTTCAATAAGTGTTAAAAAAAAAAAGAAAAAAAAAAAGAAAAACACTAAATAGCTTCAAAAACTGAGCAATGGTAAAAAACTTAACGTTAGAAAAATTTTAAATCTTAATTTTGAGGAAGACGATTTTTTGTGCTTGTATGCATGACGTTAAAACACTTCTATGGCTTCTTAATATAATTTTGAAGAAATTAGCTACTACGCCATAGGCAAATGTAGAATCATAATTTTAAAACATTGTAAAATTTCGAGGTTAAATATGATAAGAGCATATTAGAGTCTATTGAAAGAGAAACTCACTAACATTGCTCATAACTTACAAACAAGTTTTGAAAATTAGTAAAATTAAAATTGTATTCATTAATCAAAATTCAGTACATCACAGATGGGAAAATATACAGTTTGTGCAGCATGTGGCAAAGTCATAAAGCACTCAAAAGGAAATGGGTTGTAGAAAGTATTTACCAAACCAAAACGAGACCACAAAGCAGACTCTGTCGGTTCATATCCAAGAGAGGTTTGTGGAACATCAAACTCGAGAGGCGGTGAAGTGTTTGATCAAAAGGGTGAAAACACTTGTTTTCCATCTCATGTGTGGTATCCTCTTTGTCAGTAATAGCTTATTTTCTGAATAATGTACAGTCCTTAGTTTAAGCGTGTTTTCTTGTGAAAATAATAACTTAAGTATTGCAAAAAAAAAAAAAGCTCCAAAAGTTGTTATCTAAAGAGATAAAATATATAAGTATCAGGAAACTGTAGGACTTGTTGCAAAATGCTTAACATGCATGTCAGGTTTAATGTAAGCCACATACCCTTCAGCATCTAAAGCAAGTAATGTGTGTTGGAGTAAAAGAGACGATGCCATGTCAAACGAGGGGTTAAAGGACAAAGAAAGGAGTCGAAATAAGGAGGTACTAAAAGAGAATCTGGGAAAACGGGACTGGGCAGGAAATTCCCTTAGAAACCACTTAAATATACACTTATAACGAAAGTTTTTATTTTATTTTTATTTTATATTAAGTCCTTATATATTTCTTATGCAACAGCTGCTACCTAATAAGGACATGACTGAATGGAAATTTCCATACTATATTCTAAGCCTAGAAGGAATTTACAATTCTATTAATTTCAGTAGAAACTCAATAAACTGAGATGGACTTATCAGATCAATCCTACCGACAGCAAATAATACTAAATACGCTAAAGGATATCGCCAGAGGAGAACTCGAATAATGCACCTGGAAAGGAAAGGACCAGTATCAAGAATCATAGTCGTTAAAATAAATTGGAAAGATAATAGATTTGAGAGTCGGTGACCGAGCGTTCTAAGTGATCAGGACTTTAGTCTGAGGTAAAGATAACGCAGGGTGGAAACCTGTTCTTGACTAGAAGTTTTTGTCAGCAATGCTAACATTCTTCTATATCGATTCTTCTCCTTTCTCTGTTTGAATAACAATCTGTCTGTATTGCACAGACTAAAAGATAGTTTAATTAATATTAATTTTGTTGTAATGAAGTGCTACAGTTCACCGGTGGTCACGTCAGAACAGTAAAGTTTCTTATCATAATACTGCATTTAATTATATGCAACTATAGCATAAACTGAATTATCAAGGTTTTTGTTTTGCCTATTATATTACAATGAGATATTGATGATACGACATTTATAAACATTAAATAGTTTAGATATACATCTTGTTTCTAATCCAACGCCTATAAATGTAGCAAACAAGTGACGTTTCATCATAATTAGCGTGGTTCTGAATCGAGTGACGACTTACATACAATATTCTTTGCTGTCTAAGTGGAGTCTGTGACAGAAACATTTGCTCATATTATTTTACTGTTTTGTAATAGTTAATTTTGATTATGAAAGTCAAGTATGTCTAGAATAAGAATTTATGGTAGATATAAAACTTCTATTTAAAATGGTATTGTATAAGATAAACTATTGATAACTAAATTAAACTATTCATAAAGGTTCATAAATACAACTAATGTAAACAATAATTGAACACATAAAACACAATTAGTGTAAACACTAGTTGTACACATAAAACACAATTAGTGTAAACACTAGTTGTACACATAAAACACAATTAGTGTAAACACTAGTTGTACACATAAAACACAATTAGTGTAAACACTAGTTGTACACATAAAACACAATTAGTGTAAACACTAGTTGTACACATAAAAAACAATTAGTGTAAGCACTAGTTGTACACATAAAACATAATTAGTGTAAACACTAGTTGTACACATAAAACATAATTAGTGTAAACACTAGTTGTACACATTAAAAACAATTAGTGTAAGCACTAGTTGTACACATAAAACATAATTAGTGTAAACACTAGTTCTACACATAAAACACAATTAGTGTAAACACTAGTTGTACACATAAAACACAATTAGTGTAAGCACTAGTTGTACACATAAAACATAATTAGTGTAAACACTAGTTATATACATAAAACACAATTAGAGTAAACACTAGTTGTACACACAAAACACAATTAGTGTAAGAACTAGTTGTACACATAAAACATAATTAGTGTAAACACTAGTTCTACACATAAAACACAATTAGTGTAAACACTAGTTGTACACATAAAACACAATTAGTGTAAGAACTAGTTGTACACATAAAACACAATTAGTGTAAGAACTAGTTGTACACATAAAACATAATTAGTGTAAACACTAGTTGTACACATAAAACACAATTAGCGTAAACACTAGCTGTACACATAAAACATAATTAGCGTAAACACTAGTTGTACACATAAAACACAATTAGTGTAAACATTGGCTGTCACACAACGCTTTAAAAATATAGAAGCTATTATTTTCGAATCGAGATGTCCAAGAAAACTCGGCTGCCTCTTTGAAACTGTTCTATTACAAAGAAGTAAGAGTGTCCTTAAACTTGTTTGCTTACGGCAAGTTTACATTGTCAGATTTCATTTTGCTTGAAAGGCAGCAGAATATTTAGAAAACATAAAAGTAATTTCGGAGCATTTCAAATTATCTTGTTGCCAAATCTAAGAGTTTTACAACATTTAAACATAACTTTTAGATGCAGCACTTCAATTTAGTTTAAGTCTTTAAAAATATTGGTTTTTGGAGATAATAGGGACGGCAACACACTACAAATTCATAGACTCAAAACTCAATTAGACCTTTAAATATATTGATGTAATTATCGAAGTTGCACACCATTGTTATCCATAAAAACCTTTTAATTTGTTTGACTACAACTCTTTTGGTGATTATTTACGACATAGTTTCCGAAATTAGCTTAGGTTTAAGATTTTTATTGGTGACTGTTGCAGAGGTGTAGTAAACCGTAGTTAGCAATGTGTTGGAAGTCGTAACCTGAAAATTTCCATGTAAAAAAAAAAAAAAACACAAAAACAAATCTTTAGTGAACAAACTGCCAAAGCTTATCCGTGGGGGTTGTTTCTGAACCAGTCATTTTCAGGAGATTTGTTCCAGCCATAGATGGTTCCTCAAGTTTTGGCTACTTACAGCTGTCCCTCTTACCTGTTCACTTACCTAACAACACACCAAGTCCTTTAAAAGTAGAAAAGTAAATATGCCTTTTCCGATTATCGTTTAATCACTGGTACTTCCTATTTAAAGTAACTAGAGTACTATTGTTATTATATTAACAACTGACCTCTTACTAAAACAAATGGAACTATTACTAGTAACAATATTGACATTGGATATATTTCCTAGCAAAAACTCCCTTCAGTTACTAAATTCCAATACTGTCGACTTATAGAAACTAACTCTGTCTGGTTTCCAGAATTAACTATATAAGCCATGGAAATTTATTGTAAGTGTACAATTTAAGGCTAAACACAGCAATATATGACGCCGGAGGGAAATCTTCTGAAGTGGTAAATATGAAACTGAAGTGGTATAACAATGATTCCTCAAAATAATTTCTCTAGAGGTTTAGACAATTAGTTAAATTTATGAACGCTTTCAATATTTTTTGTATACTATAGAGACAATTTCACCGTAATTAGTCTAGTGAAACAACGAGCCTTCCGTATCTCTTGGCGTAAGGTAAAATTTATAAATGTTTATCTATTATACAAGTGTCAAGATAAAGGTGTGTGGATAGTCAGTGAGATTAAAAGTACTTTGAGAAGATAACTAACTTTGTATAGTAATTTATTGCAACACGGAAGTAAATTTTTCTGAAATTAAAAGTTTCAGAATAAATTGACAGTAATAAAACAAAAATGCAAGATATTCAAACTGATTGGTACATTGATTTTTATGAAGAACGTAGAAAAAACTTACATTAAATTTAAACATAGGGGACTGGCCACGAATGTTATTTGAATAAGAATTTAACCAGAATTTACTCTTATATAATACTTATTAGCAAATCAGTAAACTTACGTTACTTAAAGAAAGAAACATTTTATAACTAAACGGAGTTTATAATGTATTTTTAGTCTATACGAATTATTGTTCAACTGTTGACTACTTTTTATTGTTATTTTACTTTCATTCATATGCGTTAGCACAGACAAAGTATTGTGATCGTAAAAAAATGTTTTTACAAGGTAGTCTAAAAATCCATTTTTGGGTCCCCTGAACCCAAAAAAGTGTTTTTCCGAAAAACAAATTTTTGATGTCTGTCCGCATGTGCAGTTAACTGGAGACCAAACGGATGGATCAATTTTTATGAAATTTCGTATGTAGTTGTATTTAGCCAATATCTCAAGAAGGTTTTTTGAAATTTTAGTTTATTTTTTATTTTTATGGACAAAAACATACAAAAATAGAATTTCCTCAAAAACGGCTTTAACGATTTTGATTAAATTTTTAGGAAATATTTAAATTACAATTAAAAATAATGTAGTAAAACCCCCATGTATCTAACTTGAATAGTTTTTGAGTTATGGCAAAACAACGTATTTGGGAATCAAACTGGTAATTTTCAAAGTTTTGATTTCTTAGTGTTTAATATGGGGGAAAGTTTGTGCCAAATCTTTGGAACTATTTATTTACTATTTTTTTTTATATAGCCTTTGATAATATTGAAATAAAAGTTTGATTCTCGACCCACCAGTTCATTTTGAAGACACCATTCGTTAACTAGATGTATTATTGTTATTTTTTAATTATGAAAACATATACTTGTAAAGTCAGTGTTGTAAACATTCTTCATCATTGCTATAAACACTCATTAACATTATTGCTACTAATATCACGTTTGCCCATCGGTCCACGTTAATCACAACATTAACGAGTTGGATTTATTTGGCCCACTCTCGTTTCTCCTATTCATAATGAGTTTATCTCTCAGTCTTAACAGCATGTTCTTTCGTTTATTTTTCCTACCATCTCGTGATTTACCTTTGTCTAAGTATTTTTCTGCTTGAAATGTCACTTTATGTTATACCTGCTCCTTAAGACTAAATTTTCGTAGCTTCAACTTAATTTCTTCTTTACTGTTATAAGATACAAATACAAATGATACAAACACTCCAGTAATTAGATTTTTTTTTATTTCGTTAGGCCTTTCCGTAACAAAGTTACCATTTTCAGACACACAAATTAAATAAATTTCTTCTGTTTGTACTTACCTAATTTTTCATTCAATTCCACCAACAATTTGGTTTGCTATTTAGTAGGTTCCAATCTTTCGATATTCTCTTGGAAGTAATTTAATTTGTCTAATATTAGAATGTATGTCTGAGAATTCTTCTACTTTTCTATTACAATTCAAATAGACAGGGAGTATCTTTTGAAACGCAACCCATTGTTTGAAATAAATGTGACAAATAAAACAAATATATACATATATATAAATCATATGTTATTATTATTAACATTTATTATTACTATTTACATGATTTTAATGACATTTTTGTTTTAAAGATTTTGTTTTAAAATATTCCTCCACAGTAAACACTCTCTGGTCTTTGATCAAAACCATATTTCTAACCTCAAATTAACGATATTGCACGAAACCCAGATAAAGTGAACAACAATGCAGCAAAGTAAATCAGCTGATAGCTAAGGGAGAAGAAAAACCAGGGCTACCAACCTATGAACTTGTAATTATCTTAAACCTTAATTTTCTGTACTTGAAAATAGAGTTGACTTTTAGTAAAATCACCCTGTACATCTGGTATGTAAGTTTGTAGTTTTTTTGTTACGTGACTGTTTAAAAACTCTTTTTTAACTTTAGGTTTTAGAGTTAGTTATTTTATATTCATATCAATTTTAGTGCATATATAAAGTATTCGCAAGTTGTAAAAATCAATAATAACAACACTGTAAATACATACAATTTGGAACTTGTTACCAAACCACAAATCTTCATATTATTTTTAAAAAATTCAACTTCAGTTGCTTTTTTAAATGGATCTTGGCTAGACTATTATAACTGAAGTGTACTAACACTGAGGTCCATGCAGGAGGTGTCAGTTCCACAAAGTATAATGCTGCCGACACTGTAAGAGCTGAAAAAGTCAACTTACGAGCTTTACTCTCGAATTCAAACTCATTTATTTATTCTTAAGATATATTAATAAACATAAATACTAAAATTACTAAACAAGCTACATAAGCTTATATTTTTGAAGGTTTTATAACATTATTAAAACTGATAAATTTCTTTTCTATGCTAGTTAATGAAATTTAATTCTTTCAACTAGTCTTGTATTGCACTAATACCGATGCATTTTTTTGTTTGCTATACAATTTAAAACATTGGATTTTTAATTATAAACATTTTAATGAAAATTAGCTTTAAAATGAGAGAGAAGCGAGCTAAGTAGTAAATTTATAAATACACTATATTGGTAAAACTGTTGTACCTAATATTTTATAAATTATATGAAATATATTCGACGCTATAGTACTATATTATTTTCTACTCGTATTTGTTCGAAAAAATCACGAGACGGTGAAAATTGTTACATTAAAATTTCTGTCGAATAAGAGAGTAGTTTTAGTAAATTTATGTACTGAACGATGCATCAGGTCTGTACGTTGTACGGGTTACATACACCGCTGTGACTTGTAGAAGGTCTGAGCGATTATTTACTGATGTATACTGAACGGAGAACACGTCAGTGACAGTTATGTTGAATATAACAAATAAGACATCTGGAAAAAAAACAAAAAACAAATAAGACACACAAAATTCATGAAACACTAATACTATTTACTTATGTGACCTATTAGTATACAAAAATCACGATATTTTTGCTACACAGTGTAACTTTAGTTTTGCAAGGTTATTACTAAGAAGAATTTTGTACATAAGTTAATTTGTTTGTTTTCTTTATAACTCAAAGTGAGAATAACTTAATGCACGTCTCTGTTAGCGCAAATCCTATGAGCACAACATTAAAATGGCCAACCGTCCTAAAAGGTTATACCAAGTAGCAATAAATGTAAATTAGTACAGTAAACTCCCGATTTAACGGACTATATGGGACAGGCTCTACCATTAAAGCCGATTGTCCGTTAAATCAGAGTGAACTCACTACAAGCTGTTATGAGATTGCTACATCTTACTCAAAACTGTGATGCTGCAAGTCAATTTTAACTGAAAAATCAATAAAATATACAAATATATTATATTAAAATGATTAACCCAAAAGGTTTTTAGGATATAGTGAATAATAAATACTATCTATAAATGAAATATTTGAAGTTGCCTTAGAAAAACTACACGTTTTATAAATTAATTTTTGTATAAAAGGTCCATCAGTGTGGGGTACAGTATATGGCAATTTAGATACCGTAATACAGCTGTAAGCTGTCCGTTAAATATGAAGTCCGTTCAATCGGGGTCCGTTAAATCAAAGATTCACTGTATCATAAGTGTTAAGCATTCTGTCATTACGCAATGAAAACACACGTCTTTGTCAGCTGAGAGTGTTTCCAACAGTAATAACGACGAAAGAAGGTACAAGTACAAACTATATTATCTGTAAATTAAAATTGCATTTGAGAGGCTGGAAAAAAAAGCATTCAGATGCAATGGAGTACTTTTGCTCCTCTTAGTGTGAACTGCTCAAATAATTGTCATCTAGAATATGGTGACTTATCCTAGATATAGTTCAACAATTCCCCTCGCTTCTTTAACTAATGAAGTGTAATGCCGCTGAAGTAATGCACTAAATGTAACAGTTTAGTACAGTGAGGGAAGACATCTGTTACGTCAGCAGGTGCTCTTCCCCTCGACGTAGTTCACCATTCCCCTCACGTCCCTAGGTAATGAAGTGTAATGCCGCTGAAGTAATGGACTAAATGTGTCAGTTCAATGCAGTGAGGGAAGGCATCTGTTACGTCAACTAGTTCACCAACCCCTCACGTCCTTAGGTAATGAAGTGTAATACCGCTGAAGTAATGGACTAAATGTATCAGTTCAGTGCAGTGAGGAAAGACATCTGTTACGTCAGCAGGTGCTCTTCCCTTCAAAGTAGTTCCACCATTCCCCTCATGTCTTTAGGTAATGAAGAGTAATGCCACTGAAGTAATGGACTAAATGTGTCAGTTCAGTGCAGTGAGGGAAGACATCTGTTACGTCAGCAGGTGCTCTTCCCCTCGACGTAGTTCACCATTCCCCTCACGTCCCTAGGTAATGAAGTGTAATGCCGCTGAAGTAATGGACTAAATGTGTCAGTTCAGTGCAGTGAGGGAAGACATCTGTTACGTCAGCAGGGGCTCTTCCCCTCGACGTAGTTCAACATTCCCCTCACGTCCTTAGGTAATGAAGTGTAATGCCATTGAAGTAATGGGCTAAATGTGTCAGTTCAGTGCAGTGAGGGAAGACGTCGGTTACGTCAGCAGGTGCTCTTCCCCTCGACGTAGTTCAACATTCCCCTCACGTCCTTAGGTAATGAAGTGTAATGCCATTGAAGTAATGGACTAAATGTGTCAGTTCAGTGCAGTGAGGGAAGACATCTGTTACGTCAGCAGGGGCTCTTCCCCTCGACGTAGTTCAACATTCCCCTCACGTCCTTAGGTAATGAAGTGTAATGCCATTGAATTAATGGACTACATGTGAAATGTGTCAGTTCAGTGCATTGAGGGAAGACATCTGTTACGTCAGCAGGTGCTCTTCCCCTCGACGTAGTTCAACATTCCCCTCACGTCCCTAGGTAATGAAGTGTAATGCCGTTGAAGTAATGGACTAAATGTATCAGTTCAGTGCAGTGAGGGAAGACATCTGCTACGTCAACTAGTTCACCATTCCCATCACGTCCCTAGGTAATGAAGTGTAATGCCGCTGAAGTAATGGACTAAATGTATCAGTTCAGTGCAGTGAGGGAAGACATCTGCTACGTCAACTAGTTCACCACTCCCCTCACGTCCCTAGGTAATGAAGTGTAATGCCGCTGAAGTAATGCACTAAATGTATCAGTTCAGTGCAGTGAGGAAAGACATCTGTTACGTCAGCAGGTTCTCTTTCCCTCGACGTAGTTCACCATTCCCCTCACGTCCCTAGGTAATGAAGTGTAATGCCGCTGAAGTAATGCACTAAATGTATCAGACCCCGCCATAGAAAATGCTCAATGTCACCCACTTTTTGCAATGTACTTTACAGCATAGAAAGAGCTTTATATATTCGGTTACCTGCAATACCGTTAGGATATTGAGCAATTTTAAGTTTCTTCCAACCGAGGGAATGTGTATGTCGAATATAATACCAATAATCTTTCGACGCAAATGACTCTGTCTTAACTAATATATTATCATGAAATCTGCGACTATATTTTCAAGAATTGATTAGTTTTATTGTTTTACCTGTAATTTTTATCGGATTAAAAATAATCAGGGAGAAGAAGAAGAAATTTACTTTACTTTAAATAGTTGTGAAACTTCTGCATAACCTAAATGAACCTCATCCGACCTAATATTTACATTTGTGGTATTTAAGTTCATAATACATTACAAATCGAAATTAGCAATATTAAGAAATATTACATAAATTATAATATTATAACAAAATATAATTCTATTAATTTAGCTATTTACCTATAATTATGTAAGTGTAAGTTTATAAAGGTATATTAGTGATTAATACATACAATAATTAACTTTAAATTTTAAACTTTCATATATTTCTATAAAACTTACAATACAATAAACCTATTTTGTTTCTTACGATAAAAATATGCAGTAAGTTCTAAATATAACTACAAGATTTATAAAATTAAATGAATACTGTATAACATGCAAGTTTATTAGTAAAATTATTGATTATTCCAATTACACATAGGGGATGATAAGAGTTCATACAACACCTATACAGGGCGTTTCTTTTAAAACGAAACCCTATTTACAAGTAAAGAAAACGAAGGTTTAAGATAATTGCAAGTTCATAGGTTGGTAGACCTTGTTCTTTTTCCTTGTCTATCAGCTGATTTGATAAGTGACAGGTATCAGAAATTTAATAAGAGGAATAGCAAGAGTCACTTTGAAAAAGGTGTCCAGAAATTTACTAAGGAGGACAGAACATTGTATAAATAAATGCTAATCCTGGTTTACTTGAATACCAAACCTAAAAAAAATTGTCATTAAAATTATGTAAATATTAGTAATAAATGTTAATAATAATAAAATGTGTTATATATAATTTTATTTTTTTTTAAATTGCGTTTTAAAAGAAACCACCTGTAATTAATTAATTATTGCTTGTGTAAATTATTTTTCTTTACATTTAAGCTGAAGAATATGTTATTATGACTATAACATTGTAGATTGCTTCAATTGACAATTTCACAAACAGCCAGAAGTTTATATATGTTCAAAATGTTAATGGATAATGTTTATTTAGCATGCTCAGCCCTAACTAATAACATTAGGCAGTACGTTGAGTGAACTCTAACTCACACTACATAGTGTGAACAATTACTATGATGTACCAGACTATTTTCACTTTTATAACTAGTAATTTTTATTAGTTTGATTTAATATCAATAATTAAACAAACTAATACGATTTTTAAATACAGTAGATAAAAAAATACAGAAACAATGTTTTTATTTTATAACTTGTGAAAATCATAATAAAACGCTATGAAATTCAACATAAAAAAATAACATCAAACATATGTTAACCATTAGCATTGTTAAGAAAATTACATTAATCAAATGCTGGTGGTTTGCACGTCAAATTCCACCAAGCTTTCCAAGTACATTATTATTCAGACATATTTTATAGTGGGGCCTAATTTTTTTACATAAACAAGCTAAAATTACATTGCAGTCCTAAAACATTTAAAACAACAACAAAAATACATACCATAAGAGATGATCAGAGTCGTGAAGGGGTTTCAAGCATTAATTCTGAAACAAAATTGCACCATTTTCATTAATATACACATAAGTAATTAAAGTCATTGTATAAAGCTAACAAAGCTTCTTAAACAAAACATTCAACCCTAATTAATTAACATATTTAATTGTTGCGTTTAAAATTAAATAATCTAATAAGAAGCAAATTTCGTCTCATCGTATAGAAACAAAACTCTGTAAGGAAGAATGACTTGAAAGTATTTAATTGACATTGAAGTCTTTGGATGTATTTTTTCGTTTTATCACTTTTGAAGTCATATTACCTGTATAAACAAGTTTAAGTGGTTCCTATTTTACCAAGTGAAATTGCTGCTAAGAAGCCTTAATATGACATACACTTAACCTCTCCGACCTATAAACTCTGCCCTGGCTTAACCTTTTTCCAAAATGATAAAGCTGATTTCAGAGTCCTGTTAGCCATTATATTTTATAAACTAAACAAAATTGCTTGGAAAGATATTCCTTTAATTAAGTAAAAGATATACACTATTTTTGTACTTTTTTGAAATTTAGAGATAAAGAGAACGGAATCCAAATATCTAAAATACACGTTGTTAATTAGATTATTTTTATAAGTGATATAAAAAAAACAAACAAACTCCTTCATACATTACTATTATCAATTGTAATATAAAAAAGCCGGTCTAAGGCGTCAGGACTTTGAGATTGGGTTAGAGATAACGCTGGTTCGAGCCCGGGCTTGGACTGGAAGATCTGTCAGTAATATTCACCTTCTACTGTACTGGTTCGCCCCAGTACTCTGTCTGAATAAGATCCTCGAACAGATCGATAGTCTACGGATAATGGGCAGAGTAAGGCTATGAAGAGGAGTTTGGTTTCTCCCTAAAAAAAAAAAAATATATATATATATAAATAAATAATCCTGCCTAAAATAAAGAGCCTGACCAATATAACTTATTGAGTAATAACTTATTGAGCCTCAAAATAAAAATCTTCAAGTGCGAAATAAAATTTGCATGTTTTTTCAATCATGAATACAGCATTGTCTAAGAACATTTTAAGAAGAGCCTGGGGGTGAGTGGTCGAACGCGTAAAGCCACCCTACGTTAATTAACATATTGGGTGTTGTCGGCAATTTGTGAAACTTTATAAAAAAAATATAATAATAATAAAAATATTGGGTGTAGCACAAAATACTAACGTTTTAGATCTTATCTTAATGGTGGTTGTATATAATGTACAGTTAATAATAAATGTAAACCTATTTATTTTATTTTAAAATGTAAAACGTATAAATTTAACTATCAGGAATATCTCAAATATTAACTATATAAAAAAAACACATTTCATTTTATAAATGCACAATTCTTTATAGTCTCCCTGGACCAGAATCATATTATAACATTCTGTCTCATCAGCGTTAGATTAAGTAAACTATTAATCTTTTAGAGGAAGCTTACATGATTGTTAAAAATAATATTGTTATAGACTGTTAGAGTAAATATAAATGGTACGCCAATTAAAATAGTTCGACAAAATTATATAAGAATCGGGTCTTGAAAAATGTGCCTATGAATCGTCTTGTAAAAAACATGTGCCTTTTTAGTACCGGTAACACTAAAAGTTTAAAATAAAAAAATATTTCAATACAGTGGAACTCCAATTATCTGAACTCCAATTATCCGAATTACAGATTATCTAAATTTCTTTCAGAATGTCTTAAAAGAAATCATACAATCTTCAGTTTTTTAATTTTGTTCTAAAAAAAAACCTAAAACATAAGTACTTTTGGCTTACACTGTAGAATGTAATTAAATTGTAATTAATTATTACTGTAGAATGTAATTAAATTGTAATTAATTATGTAATAAATGCCCTCTCTCAGTTCAAATATCATTTTTATCCCATTTCAACATAAATGCATTTCATTACATACAGTAGTTAAATAAAATGTACAGGTTTTAGACGAAACCCCGATTATCCGAATATTTTACTATCCGAATAGGGTCTGGTCCCAACTAATTCGGATAATTGGAGTTATACTGTAATTTAATGTTACTTTTAATTTACAGCAAATATTATCAGTATATCTACTCTTGATTTGGGAAGGTCTCAAGTTTCAGTTCCAGTGAAAAAATATTTCACTTAGCTGATTATTGTAATTCAATTTTATTTCCCTTTGACCTGTCTCAGTAATAGTCTATTAGCCAACAGAAGATAATTTAGTCTAATTATTTATTAGGTCATTTAAACACCAATATAATGAACAATGTGGATATATTATAATTTTATTTTTAATATTTCAAATATAAAATATTTGTTTAATATAATTAATATAATTACTTTGTGTATTAATATCAAAATATTTGAGTCAATTAACGTGGTTCAAAAGCAAAGCAAATAGTAAAATATCATCCAGCTATGCCTTTTTTTTAGTTTTTTTCAATATTCTTTATAAATTTTGAACATTGTTCTTATTATTAATGAAATAAAATTCAGTAGAAGTATTAAAAAATAATGATACACATATCAACCCTGTGGAAATTGTTTCGAGAATAAAAATGTCACTTTCAAAGTTTCGGCCAATGTATTATATGAATTATTTACATTGATTAGCTGAAATAAAATACATAATACTTTGATAAAAATTAGACTCTGCATTCAATCGAATTTGATATTCAAATTAAAGTAATTATATTAATAAATTAAAAGACATATAAATAAATATAAATTTACCATCCAGCATTCCTTAGTTCTTTTTTAAACGAAAAAAACTTTCCTGAAACTGAAAATGAATCAACTAGGGTTTATTTGATTGTTATTTTACGCCATTTTATAAAAATCAACAAACTTCCTTGAAATTCTGTTCTTTTTTAATTCATTTTTGTTTCTACAAAATATGTATTGGTAAGTTATTGCTATACGCACAAAGTCTGCTGACAAGGAAAGCAGTTAATCCACCACATTTTGTCTCTTCAACCCTTAACCGGATCTCATTTACATAGTAACTAAGACCAAGTGCCAAGTTCAAACTTCTTACTGAGCAGAGTTATATAACTATCTGAGTTAAGAAACACAGAAATTCGCGCTGAACAAACTTTTGAAGCTGGGTTAAACGTGGATTCATTTTGGCCTATTAATTGTTTGCAAGTGTTTCACTTATAAGTACAATGCTTATACGTTCTTTCAACATAAGTGAAGCAGTAAGCAATGTAAATACGTTAACAATCACCTTCTTAAACAATATACCAGCAAGAAACCTTCCAAATTAGGTAATAACTGCTATTAACAACATTGGTTATGGATGTTGGAGGTGATATATTTGTTTTCATTAATTCCATTAATACAATAATTCAGGAATATATAAAATTACATGTTCAACTGTGCTAAATATTACATTGGCCAAACAGGAACAAGTTTTAATAAAAGAGTTAAAGAACATATATTAAAAAAACAAACTTGAAAATTTATCAATATTTTCTGAACATGTTTTATTCAAGAAAAACATAATATTTCACCAAATGAAAAACATTAAGAAATTATCCATCTTGAACCTAAAATTAAAAAAACTATATACTATTGAAAAATGTTACATATACAAAAACACAAAACAAAATCCATCATAGCCAAATAAATTTCACTCGAATATTATATTCCATTCATCATGAAGTTGCAAAATTATAAAATTAAACAATATCTACAACTTATCCATATACATTTTTTATTTTAAATTTTTATAGTATAAGCTGTTAAAATAATTATTCAACAATTTTAAGTATTTTATAACCTCTTGTATTTGTACAACTGAAGATGGCCTTTCGAAACAGAAATCGATTTTGATTATTAAATAATATTGCTAAGTGTTATCTTTATATATATTAATTTAAAATTTTCCACTATATATTTATTATTTTAACAACATTAGTTTTCTCCTATTTTCTCATACTCTTTCAATCGCATTGACATAATTGATCCAATAATATTCCACATTTAATCCTCTATAACATAGTCCCTAAATAAATTATTACTAAATTAATCACCATCATTGTATTTATAACTAAAATACCTACATAAATTTCACTATCGTAGCTAATGCACAATCCATGTTGACAGCGACAATATCCACCAACAGTGGTAGCTATTGGAAAGGACCCCACTCTTCGATTTCGCAATGTTTTCTGGAATATTGAGATAGTTTTTTTCTTCTTTTTTTGTGTGTAATTTACTCGTAAAACCATTGTATTTATTAAAAACACGTGTGTGTGATTGTGGTACCAGTAAATTACAATAACATCTGAGTTGAACCGTTTGTTTAGTGACATTTGACAAATATTTGTTTTTAAAACACTAAAGTCAACTGTTATTTGATATTTTCTACTTAAAAAACTATATACTTATTTAAAACAATGCCATTTATATGATTTTTACATGTTAATTACTAGTTTACATTTTACCAATTAAATCAATATTTGTTTCGAAAGACTCTACTAAATAATAAAATCCTTGTAATGAACAACATAGTAACCATCTTACAACTTATGTGTCATGTAATATCAATTTGAGAGGAACGTTTTGATCCTCATCCCTCAAATGCAAAGACAAATGACACAACATTTGAAAATCATAAGACTCTTAGCTTGGTGGTTCATGCATCCAAAATAATAACCACGATTGTGTCAAGTCGCATACAGGAAAGAGTTGAAGCTATACTATCAGAAGATCAATCCAGTTTCCGGAAAAACAGAGGAACCAGGGAAGTAATACTAGCTTTAAAACTGGCTATAGAAAAACGACTAGAAAAGAATTTATCTACCTATATAGCTTTTGTGGAAATATACAAAGCTTGCAACAATGTGAAACCAACAAAATGTTACAGGTGATGGTAAAGGCAAGAATATACTTTAAAGACCGAAGAATAATATGAAATCTTTAAAAAAAGCGAGATAGCTGTAACTGATTGAAAAACAAATCGGGAAGAAACACAGATACGGAAGGGGGTTCGGCAAGGATGTGCGTTGTCACCTATTATCTTTAATTTGTACATAGAAGAGGCGCTCAAAAAAGTAAGAGAAAATTCTCAGTCACCTTTACTAATACATGGACAGAGAATAGATAAGTTAAGATATGCTGATGATATAGCTGTCCTAGCCGAGAGGGAAGAACACCTTTTCGTTTTTCTTAAAAAAAGAAGAAAACCTTGAAGCCGTTAATTAAAATGAATACAAAAATGGGAGAAGAATATAATATGAAGATAAATAAAAACAAAATTTGAGTGCTGCCAACCAATTCTTGGATTGATCACTATTGAAGAGAAAAAAAGATTATATTAATTCTTTTTAGCATAAACAGTTTAATTTTCAAATGTTATTATTACTTAAGTTTTTCAATTAGTTTAATAATTATATATTTATTATTAGATCTACCATATTGCCAGAAAATATAAATTGTCACAGTACGTATTATTTTCATATTTGGTTAAAATTTTAAATAATTGTAAAATATCATTTTATGACAATATTTTAATTATTAAGTTTAAACTGTACTAAATTTTCATAAATTGGTTCTTGGTGAAATTAGACTGGTTTGAAAGAAAATACATTTATTAATTCCACAAATTTAATTGTTCATTGACTCATTTTCACATGGAAACAATGCCATAACAGGCCAAATTTCATTTATGTTTTTTTAAAAGTCCACAATTTCAGTATTGCATTTATGCTGTTTTTTAAAACTACATTATCAGTATGTCTGATTACTTAACATGCCAATAACTTGTACTAAACATGTTTATAATTAAATTTATAATCCATTTTCATTCCGAATATATCAAATAAACTTTAAGATATTTGGAAACAGTAATAAGACAACACTACACAAATGGATCATTTCACACTATGATGCTTTTACTAATCTGAGATCTATTTATTTTTACGTCCAAGAAAAATAAATAAATTTATTTAAATTAGATTATTTGTCTAAACACACGTTATCAAGAAGGTAATGCATATATAATGTCAACTGTATAACTGCTTGCCCATAAGTTGATTCAAATCGACTGCTTTTGTGCTTTATTGTACTGTTTAGTGTACGGACAGATAATTAATTTTGCACTGTCTTTTGGTTACGTTTTAACAAGAGAGATGACTCCATTTACAGTAGATCTGACAAAACACTGATCAGCTGTGTTTCATTACAATTAATATTAATTTAGGAAATCTTAAGGTGATAGAAAAGGCAACACGTCGTCAACAATTCAAAGGACAATATTTTAATTAATATTGATAATCATAAAATATTTCATTAGTACTATTATTTACGCTTTTTTTTATTAAACTTGACTCACTAGTTAACATGTGCGTCAAATTTATTCAACGATCGAAGTACCGGCCGTTGGCTCAGTTAGGGATTCGAACGTTGGACCACGCCCTCCACAGTCCAAAGCCTTAGCCACTGAGCCACCACACCGGCAAAAACATTATACTATTTGACACATACTTTTTTATGTTCAACCAATAAAATATTAACAACTACCTCAGAAGAATCCTGAGGATCTACTGGCCAGAATCTATTAGAAATGAAGAGTTATGGATAAAATGTGGGCAAGATCCAGTAGCAGCGCCAATCAAGACAAGAAAATTTAAGTGGATTGGACACTCTCCGAAGAGCACAATATAGCATCAGTAGACAAGCCCTTGGTTGGAACCCACAAGGAAGAAGGAGACGAGGAAGACCAAGAGTTACGTGGGGGAGAATTGTGGAAAAGGAAATAAAAAGAGAGGGCAAGAACTTAACATTAACAAATTAATAATGTGAAGAATGCGAATGGCGCACTCTTGGACCTCGTCTTCTCCTCTCTGTCCGACTCTCACGTACATCAAGATCCAGATTCGATAGTAAAAATTGACCATCATCATCCTGCCTTGAATGTCACAATCTCAGTACCTGCTTGTGAAGGTTCCATACCTGTATTTGTTCCTGACTTTAAAAAGAGCAACCTCAACAATATCTTTGCATCCATCCAGAGCTTTTCTTACTTAGACTTTCATGGCAATGTCAATGATGCCTTTTCCTTGCTAACCGAAAAGGTTAGCAAGGAAAAACAGTAGTACTAGCCAACACACCATCAAGACAAATCGGTTGTCTTTTATAAATTTATTTATAAAGGATTCAGCAGCTCGGTAACAGAGTCTCGCCACACATGGACTTCTTTGCAGACAGTGAACACCATATAAGGCGTATAGTTATAGGTTTACGTTGATATTTTTTTTGCATGTTTGTATTTCCATAGTCGTTACTTAAATTTCTACTTGCTGTTTTCTACTAAATTGCTTTTATTTTCAGTTAGCATGGTTAGTTAGTCTATATACTGTTATCATGTTCAATATTTATCGTAGTTATCTACATTCTAGTTATTCAAATCGCATGTCATATCTATTTACTCTATTGTAAAATGGTTTGTACCGTAAATAAATAAATAAATAAACTGGGGAGGTATCAAGCAAATGGATCAGAATAGTGGCAGGTGGAAGTCTTTTGTTGTCCTACGTCCTCCAAGGGATTAAAGGAAATAAGTCAAGTAAGACAGTCAATAAAATATGAATATTATTTTAACTAATTACAGTTTAAATAGTTTGTATAGTAAGAGACGGATTACAATGCATAAACTTGTTATGGTACTTAACATTACAATATATATTTTATTATTTAAGTGTTAATACGCTATTTAATATTTTACAGTTTATTTGATTTTTTTACCACTAATACAGTGATCATCAGAATGTTTATGCGTTGAGAATGATTGTGATGAGTTTGGTGATGATGATTAATGAGTGCAGTCTTTGTAACGTTGATTAACAAAATAAGTTCGCACAGTTCGTAATGAAATCCAAACCATGAAGTACTAGTCTGATTTTAATTTTCCGGTTTTCAACTGAACATTATGACACTCAATTCCATCCCCTGGCATCATCAGTTGTCACCGAATGGGCGTGATTGCGTTCTACATGAGTGTATCAAATTATGACCTTCCTGTCTTACTTGTTGTAGTGTGGGTACGAATACGTCATTGTCATCAGCAGTTGTCACCGTATGGGCGTGATTGCGTTCTACATGAGTGTATCAAATTATGACCTTCCTGTTTTACTTGTAGTGTGGGTACGAATACGTCAATGTCATCATCAGTTGTCACCGTATGGGCGTGATTGCGTTCTACATGAGTGTATCAAATTATGACCTTCCTGTTTTACTTGTAGTGTGGGTACGAATACGTCAATGTCATCATCAGTTGTCACCGTATGGGCGTGATTGCGTTCTACATGAGTGTATCAAATTATGACCTTCCTGTTTTACTTGTAGTGTGGGTACGAATACGTCAATGTCATCATCAGTTGTCACCGTATGGGCGTGATTACTTCTACATGAGTGTAACAAATTATGACCTTCCTGTCTTACTTGTTGTAGTGTGGGTACGAATACGTCAATGTCATCATCAGTTGTCACCGTATGGGCGTGATTACTTCTACATGAGTGTATCAAATTATGACCTTCCTGTCTTACTTGTTGTAGTGTGGGTACGAATACGTCAATGTCATCATCAGTTGTCACCGTATGGGCGTGATTACTTCTACATGAGTGTAACAAATTATGACCTTCCTGTTTTACTTGTAGTGTGAGTAGGAATACGTCAATGTCATCATCAGTTGTCACCGTATGGGCGTGATTACTTCTACATGAGTGTATCAAATTATGACCTTCCTGTCTTACTTGTTGTAGTGTGGGTACGAATACGTCAATGTCATCATCAGTTGTCACCGTATGGGCGTGATTGTGTTCTACATGAGTGTATAAATTATGACCTTCCTGTCTTACTTGTAGTGTGGGTACGAATACGTCAATGTCATCATCAGTTGTCACCGTATGGGCGTGATTACTTCTACATGAGTGTATCAAATTATGACCTTCCTATCTTACTTGTTGTAGTGTGGGTACGAATACGTCATTGTCATCAGCAGTTGTCACCGTATGGGCGTGATTGCGTTCTACATGAGTGTATCAAATTATGACCTTCCTGTTTTACTTAATGTAGAGTGAGTCCGAACACACGAATCGTGGTCCTTCCTCCAGGTTTATTTACTAGTGACCTTTTAACGGATGCCATATTTTTTGTTACGAAGAGGACCTACCCACAATATCCTTCACACTATTCCCCCAACCACATGGATTACAACACTAAGTCTACCACGTTGCCACTCATACAACGCAATACATCGAATACTTAAGTCTAAACAAACTATATTAGTAAAATACAAAATGTTGAAACTTAATATATAATATTGTTGTTTTGCTTATATCAGATCCTGTGTTTAATACAATATGTCTAACGAGAATTCTTAGCTACTTGTAGTTGTATTCCGTTTAGAAATTAAATATTAACTACGTACAGTAAGCCCTTCTACTGACTCTTTCCCTCCCTCGCTTTTTAATTTAATTATGGTTTTCAGTTTTTAGTGATATTTTATTTTACAGCAATAGAATTTTTCTCTTTATCATAATTTTTTTCTAGTTTCAAAAGTTATAATTAAATGATACGAAAACACAGAGAAAAAACTGAGGTCGATTTATTATAGCGGACTTATCGGAGCCCGTAATAAACATATTACAGCTAATATACATCTTTATACACCTTTAGTAACAATTATTACACTATCCTCGAGGATTTGGGAGGAATAAAGGGAGAAAGACATCCTACTATCCCCATGTTGAACTCGAGAACTTAAGGTGGTGCAATCGGTTTTCGGTGTGTTAGTTATTTCCCATTTTTTTATAAAAATAATTTTAAAATTAAAAAATCCCAGATACAGAAAAAAAAAAAAAAAACTGTTTGACCACTACATTTGAACTTTTGACCTTATGAAATGGCAGATTTAGCTAATTTTAAATCACCATTATTACAAAACCGTTCAAAATACAAATTTAATTCTTTATAACTACGATTTATATAAGTTATATAACGGAAGAGATTATGATTTGTTTCATTAAAAAATTTAATAATATTTTTTATATTCATAATTTTAAAGATAAAAAAACTATCTTAAATTACCTTTAAATTTAAAATGCTTTTAAAATTTAAAAATACAAACCATCTTATAATCCCTTTCAATTATGTGTAAATTACTTATACACATTTTTTATAAAAAATTAAATTTGTACTTTGAACGGTTTCGTCTTAATATTGATTTAAAATCAGCTAAATTCACCATTTCATAAGTTCTAATGTAGTAGTTATTTAAAAAAAATATATTTTCTTGTCTCAAGGGAAGGTACACTAACTAATTTTGATTATAAAATTGGGAAATAGTTAACACCGAAAACCTATTGCACCACCTTAATACTCGACACACATCAAGGCACTATTGGATGCGACCTCTGTTTCTTTATTCTCCGTGAAAACACTTAATTTTTAAAGAATACTTTATATTTTGTTAAGAATCAATATTAACAGTTGTTATAGAGTGTTTTAACTTATGACAATAGCACAAATTGAGTATAAATATCGTTATACACCTAGACTATCAAACTCCCAGTATTCACCTTAACATCACCACGTTCAATATATAGCTTTAGCTGAGTACATTTAGTAGTCTCACACTGTAGCTTATTACTAACTGCCAGGCAATTGTAAATGTATTTTTGATCAGAGAGGAACACATTTATCTCAATCATTCCGTTTGTACTTATGATTAATAAAATAGAGAACGCTTTTACGATACGGAATAACAATGTATTGTACGCAATCAAAACATTGCCAATAAATTTGATAACACTAAAACTCCTTCAGCAATGCAATTTAACCTTCAAGTATTTGGTAAACAAAAACTGACTAAATTGATTAATGAAGAGGTGATTATTAAAAATCGACATCTAAGTTATCTATTCCTTCAGCAGATAGAGGTGATTTAATTAACAACTAACTTTTAAAATGATATTACTAATTGCTATCAATTATACAGTATTTGATTACAGTTACTGGCGAATGAACACAGAAACTGAACTAGAAGCTCAATGAAGAAGAAAATCGTACTGTACAATAGGGAAAACGTTTTGGAAATCACAGTGTTTGTTACTAGAGAATATTTACTATTATTTTCAATTGTTAGCTAATATTGGTACAAATAAAATGTATTTAAAAAATAATATCGTAATTGCCCCTATTAGGGACAATTACGTTCATTATAGGGCCTCGAATTACGGTCGGCCTACCTTTCACACTGATCTTACAGTAGAAGCAAGTATGTGACTTCATCATCAGTTGTCACCGTATGAGCGTGATTGCGTTCTACTCGAGTATACCATGTTGGGGCCTACCTGTCTTACTAGTCGTACAGTGGATAAAAATATGACACTGTCATCATCAGTTGTCACCGTATGGGCGTGATTGCGTTCTACTCGAGTATACCATGTTGGGGCCTACCTGTCTTACTAGTCGTACAGTGGATAACAATATGACACTGTCATCATCAGTTGTCACCGTATGGGTGTGATTGCGTTCTACTCGAGTGTACCATATTACAGCATACCTGTCTTACTAGTCGTACAATGGATAAAAATATGACTCTGTCATCATCAATTGTCACCGTATGAGCATGATTGCTTTCTACTCGAGTATACCATGTTGGGGCCTACCTGTCTTACTAGTCGTACAGTGGATAAAAATATGACACTGTCATCATCAGTTGTCACCGTATGGGCGTGATTGCGTTCTACTCGAGTATACTATGTTGGGGCCTACCTGTCTTACTAGTCGTACAGTGGATAAAAATATGACACTGTCATCATCAGCTGTCACCGTATGAGCGTGACTAATTTGATATCAAATTAGGACCTTCTTGTCTTACGGGTACGAATTCGTCATTGTCATTAGAAGTTTTCGCCTAATGAGGGTGATTAGGGCCCACCTGTCTTACACGCCGTACAATGGATACGAATATTTCACTGCCAATAACAGTTGTTGACTAAAGGGGGTGATTACGTACACCCTCAGTACGTAAATAGATTGGCTTTATTTTACTTTTGATATAAGCTGTTTATGAAATAAAAATAAAAAAGGGTGTAATTTTAGAAGGGTGTACAAAATATAATATTGGACTTGTCATATTATTTGAAAACTAAGTTTTTTTCAACAGGAATAAAAGGTCAGCATTTACGCATTGGGAGATAATTTCTATAGGATAATTGTTAAAATTGTTCGTTATTTTTTTAGATGAATGACATTTATGTGATTAATATTTACTGTAACGTAATTTATGTGTGGTATTGTGCTAAATACATTTTACCACTCATTAAGTCTAAAGCATTCATGCAGTGTTTTTGTTGCAAATAACGTGAAATTTAATATGCCCAGAGAGAACTGTTTTATCTGATCATTAGAAATAAAAATATTCACGGCAATTATTTTTAGATAAGTTTATAAAAACATAATTAACTGTAATCATGTTATATCCATTTTGGCCTATTTTAAACTGCAATTTTTAAGGAAACTAATATACTTCATTCTCTGAGATTGGAGAAGTGAGAATAAGATGGCAGGGATTTACAGGAGTTATCCCAGAGGACATAAATCTTCCCTTTCCACCAGCAGGGTATCACCTGTCTTCACACATCACAGTACGCTAAAAGGCAACAGAATACTTAACATTGTACTTAATACTAACATATACTAAGAATACTTAACAGAATAAAGCAACATTGTCACGATCGACATCGAAAAGAGAAGTAAATATTACAGTACTAAATTACTCTTGAAAAAATCCATACTAATATACGTAAATCCTATACTGTTAATTGTTGTATGATTAATTAGTCGTGTAATTTGTTTCAGAGTACTCAAAGACGAATTTTAGATATTTTTTTACCATCATGATTGTTTTATAGAAAAAAAAAAAAAAAAAAATATCGAACAAGGGACAAATTGTAACCTGCCTTAATAGTAAAGGTGATGCAATCGTTTCAGCTAGTTAGTCATTTCCAATTTTATGATTACCATTTAGATAATAATTAAAATAATGTACCTCTTCTTGATACAGGAAAAATATTTTTTAAACTTTTTTAACCACTACATAAGAACTTGTGGCCTTTTGAAGTGGTGAATTTACATTACGTACGAACAGAGTGGTTAAAAAATTGTAAGACTATCTTACTAGCCAGCAACTAGGACTGGACATTCAAATAACGTTATGTGATTAAAAACACAGTAAATTCCACTACCTGCTTAGTTTAACAAAAGTTAGTTTCTTTTAAAGCAACCTTATCACGAGGAAAACTGGAATCCATCATCTGTTTACTCTTTAGACCGGGTTGTGTATAAGCTATTCAGTTTTGTAGCATCATGGAGTTCACTACAAGAGAATTTGCAGGAATGCATTTTGTTTATGGATTTTGCAACGGCAATGCACTTACTGCGCAAAGAGAGTACAGTTTAAGGTACCCAGATCGAAAAGTTCACTAGACTTCACCAGAGGTTAGTGGAAAGTGGAAAAATATTGAGCTACTCGACCACCTATACACGTATGGTGTAGTATTGAGCTACACGACCACCTATATACGTATGGTGTGGTATTGAGCTACTCGACCACACCACCCACCCACCCATACACATACAGTGGTATTGACCCGCCCACCCATACACATACAGTGGTACTGACCCACACGCCAACCCATACACATACAGTGGGTACTGACCCAACCGCCCACCCATACACATACAGTGGTATTGACCCGCCCACCCATACACATACAGTGGTACTGACCCACCCATACACATACAGTGGTACTGACCCACACGCCAACCCATACACATACAGTGGGTACTGACCCAACCACCCACCCATACACGTACAGTGGTATTGGCCCACCCGCCCACCCATACACATACAGTGGTACCTCAGAAAGTCTTCTGAGGTAGGTCCAGATAATTATGATGTAGGTGTTGAAGAATTGATTCTACATACCTTTCAAGAAAACCCAGAGAGTAGTAGTAGGGCAATTACGGCTCAACTAAATGTTTCACAGTGGAAAGTGTTGGATATTCTTCATAGAAACAAGTTTCATCCATACCACTTCACGCCTGTACAAGCACTTCAAGCTCAAGACTTCGCTCCTCGTGTTCAGTTCTGTAGATGGTTGCTCAATAGTGATATTGAGCAGTATCATTTCTTTAAAAGATCCTTTGGACAGATGAGGCCATATTTACAAGACAAGGAATCTTTAATACACATAATATGCACATGTGGGTGGAAGATAACCCAAGAGCAACCAAAGAACGATCTTTTCAAAGGAGATTTCACATTATGGTATGGGTTGGGGTAGTAGGCGAAAGCTTATTGACCCACATTTTTTCGAGGGAAACCTAAACGGGGAACGCTTTTTGGACTTTTTACAGCACAGTCTCCCTTTGCTGCTAGACCATCTCAACCAAGAAAAAAGAGACAGTCTCATTTTCCAACAAGATGGAGCTACACCGCATTTCACCGCAGAAGTGCGTCACTGGTTGACCCTCAATTATCCTACATGGATTGGACGGGGTGGGACCGTACCGTGGCCAGCTAGATCGCCGGGCCTTAGTCCCATGGGTTTCTGTGTATGGGGTTGGATGAAACAAAAAGTATATTCTGCACCTATCAACACAGAACAAGAACTGAGGGAAAGAATAACTGCGGCTGCTGAAGTAGTGCGCCAAGAAGTCTACAAAAGTGACAGTTCAACAAATGCGCAAGAGAGCATGGGCCTGCATCAGAAATGGAGGAAGGCAGTTTGAACAACTGCATCAGAAATGGAGGAAGGCAGTTTGAACAACATTTGTAAATCTTTTTCTTTTAAGTTGACCTTTTTTTCAATTATTTTTACAAATGTAATTAGTATGTCTTAATATTATGTCAAATCAAAGTATTATAATCTTTCTTGTAATAAATAGTCAAAGCTTCAAGTGCAAACTGTGTTTTAATTCAGTTTCACCTAACGTTTTCGATGACGAAATAAAATAATTAAAACCACAATCATACCACTGAAAAGAGCATTAAATTACGCAGTTTTCTGTATGGCTTGACACATTATGTCCGTTACCATAATTTAGTAACCACGCGTAAAACATTGTTTAACATTTTACAAAAACATGAATTTTTGCTTTAAATCATACTTTTAAATACCAACCTTAATTTATGCATCTTACTAGCTCATTATTCTTGTTGGAAATTTAATGTAGATTTCAAAAATGGTGTCACAGTTTAAAAAATATGATCTTTTCAGTAAGTAATAGTGCTTTTTTATGGTTAGGTCCATGATTAAAAAAAAAATCCTAATTTGAAAATACCACACTAACCATTTGGCATATATAACTGAAATTTGCGTTTTTAAGTAGCCCCAAACATGTAGTTTAAACCATTACATTTTTGAACACCAAGTACCATTCACCCTGTATAAAACTTTCAGGCTACAATTTTGTGTACATATCATTCACCTATTTAATAAAAAATTATATTTTTATAAAAGTTTTTATTATATGTTAAAGTTTAATTGTAATGACTAATATCATTGAACCTCTTGAAATTCTTGATTATCTATGCAATAAAATTATGTATAAACAAATTTCCAGAACGAAAATATTTGGTATATATAAGTCTAATATGATGAAATATGATAATATAATATGATACAAATATAAGAATGTTGAATATATTTATGTAATTGTTAGTCTATGTGTCAATAATAGTAAGTTGTTCATGCTGTAGGACACATAAGTATATTATTATTTTGTTAAATTATTAATAATATTGTAAGAAAACTTTCATTTCATTGGCCAGCGCATATTCTCTGTTTTCATATAATTTCTTTTATATAATGCAGGTAACCTAAACACAGGTTTTTCCTTCGGGGTGTCGAACTTCTTTTCATAAAAATTATTTTTAGTTTATATAAAGTGGGCAATTTAATTTATTGTTTATTACATTAGGTTTATTTTTTATCGTTGTACATATTTTTGTTTGTAAAATAAAGATACTTCTGAATTGAATTGAATAATATTTTTAGTAAAGAGAGGAATGAAATGTACACAACATTTTTTATCTCTAAAGTTTTATTCCCTAACATGTCTGAAGTAAGTTACACTTTGTTCTGTCACGTGACTTTAAAGAGCTTTTCACATTCTGACGTTGACATCTCAGATCTCTGTTCTCGTTCTGCGAAAGATTGAAAGTTATTTTATCTCATTTAAAAGATTGCCAACGTTGTCTCTTTTTTTTTGTATATGAGGCTACGAGACTGTTGCCCACATTTGACCACAAAGCTTGTTTACATGGTAAAACATTAAAAACGTAAAGTCCTAATTCTAAAAAAAACAATCTTAGTATGCATACTACACTGAAAATGCTGACTGACAAACTAAACCTTCCACAGTCAACTAAAAAGCTATGTCAATTTTACGTTTATTTTACAATTTAATATAATGCAAATCTGCTAGTCAACTGGAAAAAATAATTTAGGAACTGATCATAGATGATAGAGTAGTTCTTTTTTTATCTTATATTAAATAACTCCCATAAAAAATAATATAATAGAACTGTTGTTGTATAACACATTTTTCTTATTTATGTGTTTCTCTATTGTTTACGTTTTAGAAATTATAAAAGTTTATTACATATAAATTCATATTATTTTATAACAGTAATTGAATAATTGAGTAGTTACCATTTTATTTAGCAACAACCGATTTTAACTTTCCCGTCCATAAATATTTTAGAAACGTTCTTATTTGTTTAAAAAATCCACACCTGTATTCTATAGTTTGTCAACCTCCACATACATACAATCTTCGTAACCGACTGAATCTGGTCATCCCAAATCAAAGACCTTCCTTCTCCGACAGACACCTTTTACACAATGGCATTAAACTGTACAATCACCTCCCAAATAACCTCAAACTGGAACAAAACCTAACTACATTTAAAAGAATATTAAAACATAATCTAGTAGATTTTGTTCCTTATAGTGTTAATGATTTCTTCAATTCTATTTGGTAAAATACTGAAAATATTTTAGATTATTATCAATTAGCAGGACATGTTTATTTTACATATTTAATTACCTCGTTGTAATTATTTATTGACAAGTGTTTATGTCCAATTATGAATCTACGATACGATAAAGAAATTTGAAAAAGGTACATTTTATTGTTTTTGTTGAATAAGTTAAGTGTTTATTAAATCTTCACAAGTGAATATAAATTATTCGAATATCTTGCTGTTGACGACATATGATCCTCAGAGTTCCTTTTGTTCTTTAGAGTATACTCTCTACTTGGATTATGATATCATAATAATTAATAAACAATGACACTTGATCAAATACTTAAAAAAATTGGTTATTACACAGTGAAAATTTATCACGACAAAAGTATTTTATTTACCGGTCATGTTCTTATTCTGTTAATAATAATAATAATAATAATAGTATATTTATTTCCATGACAATTTCACTATAATTGTATTGGATAACATCAAGCTTAATGTTAATGTTAAAATTTTGCTTTTACACTTACAAACAAAGACCCTTTCAAACATACATTTCTTACATTCACTCTCTCATTCATTCGAATTTTTCCAACTCTCGCCCTGCGTCAGTCATACGCTTCTGTGATTTCCGAGTCCTGTGCCATAAACTCGTCTGTACTGTAAAATGCTTGTGCAACCAGTAATTTTTTCACACGAGTTTTAAATGCCTTTAGCACTGGAGCACTGTTAATTGAATTTGGCAGTCTGTTGACAAATTGAACTCCAGCCTGTGAAGGCAATTGTTCAAAAATCACAGTTCGTTAATTGTTAATTGTATGTGAATGTAGGCATTATATGTAATTTAAAAAGTTACTTTATGCTGACATAAAGAGAATTAATTGAGGCTTAAAGAGCAGAATAATTTCATAGATTAGGTGCATTGTTATTATTACCATTTTATACCTTAAAATTCGTATAAAGAGGTGTTTTAAGGATTATAGATATAGATAGGTATAGATATAGATAGGTACGTGATGGCTACTAAATTAATGTGATTGGTATATTATTATTTTTCAAGGAAAATAACAATATTTAGGCTATATCTCTCGAAATTACATTTACATGAACTCTATCATAGCAAAAATCAGTTCACTTTTCTTTATTTTATGAATAAATAGCATATAATTTGTTCATAATTATTTAGAATAATGTAGATTTTGCATTTATATTTTCACGTTTCTTGTACAAAATAAATATTAAATACGATATGTAATAAAATATAGTTTATTTAATGAAGGTTAAAAACAAATTCATATAATATTTCATAACAAAAATCTTTAAAAACAAATTATTACAATTATTCTGAAATAATTTTGTTAAATATTGGCTAAATATCAACGAGGGACTTAAAAATTACAGTTGTGTTTTAGAAGTCCACGCAGTTACGAGAAAATTGTGGAGAATATGAGGCGAAAGATAACTTGGCCTGGAGAGACATGGAGTAATTACATGTTTACAACTTTGATCAGCTTACAGGAAGTAATGGGAGTGATAAAGTTCCTTTGGGAAGTTTGTTTCCCGGAATTCGCGATTGCAATGTTCTGATATAATAAATGTTCTATACAGTTTGTTACATTATGTTTTCTATGATTTTTTACTGTGTAATGTTGATTATTAATATACCTACTGTTGCAGCATAATTTTTATCCTTAACAAATATTTAATAAAAACCCGCTCAACTTAAATTACAAGATTAAAAAATGTTCTTGAAGAAATAATTGTAATTGGTGTACAATTAATATTCCTACACATTTACGTATACATGTTATTTAATTGGGTAACATCTGATTTTTAGGACTAATATTTTTGCGACTCTCTTCGCACTTACGTGGGAAACTCGGATACGAGGCAGATCTTAGGTTACGTGGGAAAGGAACACTCATGTGTTTAACCATTGATAGTTTGAAATCTATCGCTCCTAATTAATTTGCTATCTCTAATTATATATATAGTTAAAAGTAGGCATCTTAAAAATTTATAGAAAGTATTTGAAACTATTTATATCATTACACAACATTTGTCTAATAAAATGAATTAAAAAGTGCTTCAAATAATCACAATACAAAACTTTATCCACATAACAAAATTGAATAGAACTTTTTATAAAATTGTTAACATAAAAAATCGCAGACGCTGTTTACTATAAAGTGCCATTACATAAAATTTTAATAATATTTATTTTTAAAAGTACCTTTTACAGAAGCTATTCACTAATTTGTGGAGTACTTTACACAAATTAATAAATTACTTATAGTTCCCTGAGTGTACATTATTTATAAAAATTTTTATTTATACAAACTTTTATTTGTAAATTATTTATACAAACTCATAGAAACTTTATATTCATCAATAAGAAGAAGATGTAGGTTAGCCAACTGTTAGAAAAGTAATGAAAGTATAAAGTTGTCTACATTTTTGTCACTTATTTCGGTTTACAATGTTCTGGCAGATTTTACTGTAAAATAAAACTTTTTCAAATTTAATATGTATTGTATTTTTATGGCTTAAAAATTGTGTCCGATCAACTAAACTTCACCTTCGAAAAGAAAAGCTTCAGTCAAAATCCAATATGTCACTAAGTTTTTTAGTATATTTGCTCTTTCTACATACCACTGACAAGTTCACAAGTATTCACATCTTTGAAGAAGTTTTAAATCATTTTGACTACTCTTGATCCTAAATTCAAAAACTTCAAAGTAGTAAGTTTGGTGAACCTTCCCAAAGATCAAAGTTGGTATAATAAAATATTTTCTTCCTGCTATCTTTTCACAACTTGTACCCAAAAAGTGATGAAACAATCTTCACAGTAATTTTAAAGTTATAAAATAAAATTTACTCTTCAGCATTTCCTCAATATTTTCCCTTCTGACGTATATTTATTTTTTTTCAGAGAGGAAGTATTATCAGAATTATTTATTATTCATGTTCATGTAGATATGTTAAAGTATTTTAACACCGTTACACCTTTAACAGCAGAATTGTGTTTGGTTAGTCTAAGTTTTGTGAGTCATAAAACACATTCGCTACTTACTCGTGCACCCATAAAGTTAAGCTTGTAAAGCTAAGACTGTCAATCAGTTAAGTCTGAGAATGCAAAATAAAAATAAGAAAATTAACAAATAAAAATAATAAAAACTGCCTTTGTAATGTTGGACAGATTAATAATGCCCAACTTACGGGAAGATTTTGATAAAGACACGGAAAATCACTTAGCTGTACGCCAAACAAGCTCTTTACTCTATAATCTATACCTTTATGATTTGTGAATTAAAGGTTCCAGGTTATTTTAATTTATTTAATACTTTTTAATAATTATACAACAAAAACTTAATTTTAAATGTTATTGATATTGTTTGCTTTATGGTTCTGTGGCAAGCAGACGTACATTAATGTTATTACATTGTGTTATACAAATTTCTAGATTTTAGTGATATATTAACAAGGCATTTTTTATAATGTATTTACATTTTATGAAGATTTAATATACTTCGTAATTTCACAACATAAACCTGCACTAATAGAATTTTATAGTAGAACTATATACAAGGTTATTAAAACGTTTGTTATAGAGATAACATTTGATGCAAATGACACAGCTGGGTCTCCAAAATCACCAAATTTAAATAACTAAAGAAACAGGAAAGTTTATTTATATCTCAGTGGTTTTATCATTAAATCAGCTTGTTTTAATTGTATTCATTTTACGTAGACTGTCCACGTAATTTACAGAACAACTTATCTACGGAGACCTATTAAACCAATAAATTATTTAAAATTAAAGTAATTGAAAACTTAGATAAAAAAACAAACAAAAACCTCCAAAACTATAATAATTAATGAACATTTAAATAGCGATAGGAGTGGCCAGTTAAAAAACCAAAATAACGATTGCACTATTCTGCACGTGAGTGTTCGTGCGTGCGTGACAATGGACATGTTAGGTCCATTAGCCGGTACATGGTATAGTCGATAGTATCGAGTTATAGGTGATTCTTACATTCTTACATATGAGTTGCTGACACAACGTTGTGCGCATTTTAAGGTGAATATCAATCATGATATGAGTGTAGGATGAGTGTAGTCTTGTTACTAACTGAGATCAACTGTTCCTCAGAAAGAGCAATTCATTAATAGCCCAACATCCAGGGCAACTAAGGGACCTACTGATTTACGTGGAATCCGAACCACGTAGTGCTGGTCTGATTTTCAGCTAATTGACAAGCCTGATACTCAATTATCTCCCCCACACAACATCCGCACAATGATAATCACCCAACATGGACACCCCAGACTTCTCTAGTAGTGTCCACTCCGATAGTAACCATTGAGCGGACTCCATGTCGGTATTAAGAGGACCGAGCATCCAACCTATCGCCTACAGTCTCTCAAACAGCTACTTTGTCCCCATGTAGCTAGGTTACCGCACTGCTCCACCAGCGCCGACCAATATAATGTGATACCAAATATCAAGGAAAGTTCGAAAGCCTGCTAAAGATAATCGTAGTCATATAGTGCGTATTGTTTACACTGGAAAATTATCATTTAAGCACAAATTATGTACTTAAATTTATTACATTAACATACAGGAAGATATTATTTTGTGAAACCCTCATTAATAATATTTCTAGTAACGTTATTTTAACTGTACACAAACATTACGGATATGTAGTGGCTATTTATTGAGATATTTTAGTCCTTAATTACATGTCCACACTAAACCAAAGCTAAAATCAAAGGCGTTTAACAACAAAATAGGGAAGTCCTCCAGTTTTTACTTTATTATTAATTATTAAATCAACTAATTATCAAGGAAAATTTATATTCAGTAGTACAGTTAACATCCTTGAGGTTGAATGAATAATTTTACTTGTAACCATTAAAAAATAAATAAAATGGTAAACAATTACTAAAATGTATAAAATTACTATGATTTAGATGACACTTAGAGCTGAAACAAGTAAACAGCAGGCATAAGTGGTGCAGTGATGTAACCCAGCTACTTGGGGACAAAGTGTTTAAGGAGACTGTAGGTAATAGGTTCTATGCCCAGTCTTCTTAATACCGACACGGCGTCCGCTCAGTGGTTTTCATCGACGTGATCACTACTATAGTCCGAATAAAATAACTTTGGTACTGGCGGAACGGCCTCACGCCACTTGTCTGAAATGACAAAACTCTGAGCTTTAATTTGCTGTCAAACTTAAAATAAGTAAGCAACAATTTTCAAACTAATTGTATAGTGTACACCATTTTATATTCTTTAAGGAAAAATTATGCTGGAAATTTTTCTAGAGCTAATTTGCTTTTTAAAGTGATATTTGTATTTAAAAACACGTTTTTATGAGTGAAATTACGCGTGAGTCGTCTTTAACCTGTTACTGTTGCGAGAATAATAATAATGAAATAATGTCTTGTGGATGGATGACAGTTTGATTCATTGTGATTAGTTTGGTATAAGTCTCATTTAATAATTCAAACAGGTTAGTGAGAAATTAATTCTTTTGTAAACCTTTGCAAACTCGGTAATGACAAACGCTAGACAAAATCTGTTTAAACCTAAATTAATTGTGTTATTTAAGTGACACTAAAATCTTACTCTCGTATTAAATAGAATTTTCTTGAACTAGGAAGAAAGATTCAGGAGTTTTCAAAACTAGATTGTCAACAAGGCGGTGGTGATACCACACGCACAATGAACAGTCACTGGCTCAGCTCTGGCCTCTTCAATTGCAAACAAATCTTGTCAATTACACCAATAGAACATTACCTAAAATTTGAAAGAGCCTAAATATTAGAATTGCAATAAACACTGATAATTATATATACACTGAATCCTATAGCATTATTGTCACATCTAAATAAAAAAATTGTAATATCACTAAAACTAGTAATCAAAATAAACTAGTGATTAAACTATACTAAGCACTGTCCAATCAATAAAGAAATGAACACGAACACACCTCAAAGTCAAAAGTCAACTAACTTACCTTATTTATTACTGGAGAAACATTTCTTATCTGAAAATATCGTCGATCGGAATTTGTTTTACGCTTGGGCTGAATATTTAGTCTACACTTTCCCTTGAGCAGAGTATACCTTACGCGTCCGACACAGCCTTGATGTAAACGAACTATGCGTTTACTTCATCAACTCTTCATTCTTTTTCCACATGTTTTATTAGTACCACAGTATTATTTTAGTAACACATAAATAACACAGTTAATGTTTGCTCAAAGAAATTTTGTATAGCGTTTTTCGTTTCAGAGTTTGCAAGGGTCTACAAAAAAATTAATTTCTCATTAACCTGTTAAAATTATTAAATGAGACTTATACCAAACTAATCACAATAAATTAAACTGTCATCCATCCACAAGACATTATTTTATTATTATTATTCTCGCAACAGTGACAGATTAAAGACGACTCACGCGCAATTTCACTCATAAAAACGTGTTTTTAAATACAAATATCACTTTAAAAAGCAAATTAGCTCTAGAAAAATCTCCAGCATAATTTTTCCTTAAAGAATATAAAATGTTGTACACTATACAATTAGTTTAAAAATTATTGCTTACTTATTTTACGTTTGACAGCAAGTTAAAGCTCAGAGTTTTGTCATTTCAGACCAGTGGCGTGAGGCTGTTCCGCCAGTACCAAAGTTATTTTATTCGAACTATAGAAAAGACTGGAGTGTCCATGTTGGATGGTAGTCAAGGTTCGGATGTTGTGTAGGGAAGAGAACTGAGTATGCTACTTATCAATTATCTGAAAATCAGACCAATTCTACGTGGTTCGGATTCCACGTAATCTGTAGGTCCTTTAGTTTTCCGGCTATTGGGCTATTAATAAATGGTCCTTTCTGAGGAACAGTCGACCTTAGTTAGTAACGAAGACTACACTCGTTCCTCTACACTTATCACACACATTCGCCCGTCATATTCACCCTTATCTTACGACCTCTTATCAATGAGTGAATAATAATAAAGAATTATGAACTTGATAAATAATTGCTCGTATTAGCCTGTATTTTATTACCTTTATTTTGCTGTATATATACGAAAGCTATGGGGGAAAACTTATACTGCTATAACAGTAGGCAAATTTATCCTGATGTCAGACTAACCAAATCTTACATAAATACCCTGTTATACGGGTCATTCTCTTGTGAAATGGCCATTATATCATGTTATAGACACGCGATAGTAAATTATCGAGGCAAATCGATGAGGCTGCTAAAGATAATCGTGGTGACACATTGTAGACGTAGGCCTACGTAGGTGGAGTGGGGGTAGGGTGGTGGTGTAAAGTTGTAAGGGATTAACGCCCAATAAATAAATAAATAAAATTTGTATTGCGTAGTAACAATTTTTAACATCGTCAACATAATATAATTATAATATATAAAATGTATTGAAATTCTAAAACGAAACAACAAATGGTCATTCACACCACATTCAAATACATATATTTCTAACATTCATACAACCACAATCACACTGCCTTCCTGTCCTGATATTTAATCTTCCCAGCGACTCATGGCACGGATTTCGTTAAGATTTCATTATTTACTATGGATTTTAGTAGTCCACTGCGAAATCCACAAGAACATTGAAGTTAGGATACACTAATGAAAAATAATACTTAAACATAAAAAATACACTTAAAAAATAAATAAGGACTCATTTGTACCTTCTAAAACTGTACAGCGAATTGTAAAACACATACTTCAAATTGGAATCTTCGAATCATTTTTACAGATTTGCACATGGTACTGTATCCACTAATTTATATATTTTACTTTGTATACGTAAAGTACATTATAAATAGTCTTTTTCCTGTAAAAACTAAATCCTAGATAGGTTCTGATCCTAGCGTATCAGATTAGAGTAAAGCACATATATTATTAATTAATATTGTAGGATTATATCAGTTTTCATTTCTCCGCGATTTTAATACCATATTTTAAGCATGTCTTATGTTTGTGTATCAAGAGAATATTCAAGGTATACTTATAGTTTTGAAGTACCTTTTATTTTTAGCACAGTAATGAGAAAGTACCAACAGATATTTCATCGATAATAAATTAAGAGTGCCCCATTAAAAATAAGTAATATCAGATACGCTGATTAAACGAGTCTCTTATATTAGTTTGTTGTAAATAGACATAGACATAATCTTAATTGTGTTTGAAAAACATTTTTTATATTACATGAGTCATAGTTATATTATTGTTTAATTTATTCTAAAGTTAAATCATTTAATAAAATACTAGACTGCGAAGCATTTTATACGTATTTAAAACTCTGGATATATTTCGTTAATTCACTATTAATGAATTAGGATATGTTAGGTTTGGTTATGTTAGGTTAACTTAGTTACGATTATGGAAGTAAACTAACGGAAAAGATCCAACTCTTTGTAAGAGAATAAAATGTAATAATAGGAATATATAAAAAGTAAAAAAACGTTCTTTAACTACAATGTTAACCTGAAGTGTTCAAAGCATTTAAAATTTTTCTCAAACTTTCGTAAAAGAAGGAAGTAGAGCTCAGATGTCCGAAGAGTGCATTTAAGATGTTTAAAACTTACGTAAAAGGACGTCTAGTAACAACTTACGTAACAGGACGTCTAGTAACAACTTACGTAACAGGACGTCTAGTAACAACTTACGTAACAGGACGTCTAGTAACAACTTACGTAACAGGACGTCTAGTAACAACTTACGTAACAGGACGTCTAGTAACAACTTACGTAACAGGACGTCTAGTAACAACTTACCTCAGCCAAATGAAGGAAAACAGGAAAGTTTGTATAAACATTTAATTACAGAAGTTTTGCATTTTAGTATTAAATGTCAAGTTCTGAGTATGTTTGTTCTCTAGGTAAAGCAAATGTTTAAATATTTAAAGGATTCAAGAAAATTAAGTTCAACCGATCACGTCTTGAATTGAGATTCGATCAAAACAAATAATATTTATGTCATGGAAGTATTTTGATATAGAAAGTTACAAAACATTTTTATGATAAAAGCAAACTATTATTAAAAGTACAGATCGATTTCTTTCACAATCAGCCTTGTAAGCGTTTTATTTTTACCTCACCATAATTTCATAAATATACCGGGATATGCATTAAAATGGATACCATCTTCTTCGTAATGGTCAATAATCAACAGATCATTATATAATTCATACACAAAACCACGTGTATGGGCGGGCGGGTGGGTTAGGTTAGATTAGGTTAGGTTAGGTTAGGTTAGGTCATATAACCAATACACCGAATATGATTAAGTTGCACTTAGTATGTATACTTAACTTTTTAATAGATGAAACTTTTTTTATTACTTTCAGTTATAAATGTTACATTTAAAAGTAAATTATTTGTATTTATTTAACTAAACTGGATACAGAACATACATAAGAGCCATATGAACTTTTACAGTAATACCATCCATGCATAATTGGGTGGTGCGCCGTTTGTGCACGGGTAAATGGTGGGCCATGTCATCATTCATGTATTTATATGAAAATAACAAATTATTCGAATATTATAAATTGATCTATTTGTAATTTACGAGTATGGTTTGTTATTTAACCATTCTTTGTTAAATCCTTTTGATAATCAGTTATTGATAAATAAGTAAGTATTGACAACACCATGCAATGCAATTAACTGTATTTAAATATACTCCTTTTTTACTATAAATCAGTGTGCAAAGACAGACGATGGCCGCCTGTTGCTGAGGAAAGATTTATATCCTGTAGGATAACCCCAGTAAATCCCTTCACCCCTTATTCCTGCTCTCACATTTTTAAATTTAAAAGTGTGAAGGTAATTTCACTAGAGCTACATAAAAAAGAGCATAAAAGAGAAAAAAATATACTAAGATTTTAGCAATATAAATGTGCACAAATTAGTACAGTAACTTACTAAAGTTACAGCCAAACTGAAACTTGAAAGTGTAAGCTATAAAATTAGACAATATTGTAAATAATTTTAAAATAAGAAAGGTCCTCTCCCATTACAAATTCCTTAGAACCCCAGTATTTTTCAGTTTTCTTTGATATTTTAAAATTATATTTATACTTCTTTTAAAATTTATCTATCCATTGTCATTGTTGTAACTATTTATATCCCATGTTAATTTATCAGTTGTGTTTCTTATTGAGATTTTGTTTAATTCATCAATCAATTTTTCCTAATTTAATATTCGCTAGATATATAAGTAATAAAAATATTTGTTTAAATTAAGTATACAATACATTACTGTCAACTCTCAATTTGGCTAGAGAGTTTATTAAGGACAATGTGTATTTGTGTACTCGTATTTGATGTAATAATTGATACAATAACACTTTATAAAATTGAGATAATTTGTTTAGTGTTCTATTTTAGTATACACGTTTTTTATTGTTGTCAAAAAATAACATTTTATTTGTGTAATAATTAAATAAAAAATAATAATGATATAACATTTTTGTTTGTTACAATAAAACTCCATGAATTTCTTGGTGTAAATCAGGAGTAAAAGGTACTTAATTTTAATTAGATGTAGTAAAAATAAACTATCCAATTGTTATTTGTTTATTCATCTAAAACAATTTAAACAAAAGGCAGTAATTATTCTTGACAATTGAGTACCTGACACTGTTACAATAGCGTGAAATTACTAACTTAATAAACCCTTTTCAAAAGGCTGACATATTAAGGTCAGTTTTGAAATAATTAGGCAGTGAGCTACATAGTTTGGTTCTATTAATACAAAAGACCAGACTTTCCTTTAAATTTATATACTAATAAATTCGTATCCTCTTATCTGATTCAGTTTTTTAATCTTTTAAATCGTGAAAAATTAATATTTAGAGAAAACAAATTACAAGGCTTTTGACTAACGTTTGAAAATTTAACCAATCTGTAAGATAAAAAAATTAAAAATATTATTTTATTCTTAATATTATACCTGTATTAGATTTCGGTTTTCAAAGAAAATATTGTTATACTAAAACTGTTAATATAAGAATATACTATTGCATATCCCACAGAATATTCTGCTATTCACCTTCTTCAAAACTTTAAAGTCATAATTGGCTTACAATACTTACTTAGTGTAACTTTGTTATTGAAACATTTACCCATAGCTGAGACGTCTCATTTCAACAGTTTTTATAATTTTATAAATAATTTAAAAATGCTTTAAAGCCTTATAAATAATACGTGAAGCCATTTTTTGTCAACGTGAATCCTCCCTTATTTCTTGACCAATTTAAACGATTTCTGTTCGTATAAATTTGCCTCTGTTCGTAGGTGTGGAATATGGTCTTAATTTTTAATTATTTTCACCCTGAAGGACATGGGAAGCCCTCAAAGTACGTTTCTTGGCCATAAGAATAACATGGAGAGAGATTAAAATGAACACAACAGAACATATGTTAAAATGTAAATATTGATTTATAAAAATCTTTAACAGCTGTTGAAATGTTAACAATGTTGTTTGTTATGGTCAGTAAGTTAGATTTGACATAACGATAAACCAGGGAAGGATGTATAGAACATGTTTAAAATAGGTTCAGTCACATCATCGGGTGTTTATATGTATCAAAGCTAGTAATAGGTATCAAAGCTAGTATTATGAGTGAGATGTTGTAAATAAATTTAATATTGTGATTTTATATTTTATACAGTTAACGTACTATTATTTGTAGAGAAAATTCACAGCCGAGACCAAAGGCAGAGGTGTAACGAGCGCAGCAAGCGACGGAGTTGGCACGCGAAGCGTGCAGGGGTGTCCCCTAGTTTACTAATAATGTTAAAACAAGTTACTAAAATGTATGTCGTTATTTTGTCAATCTCAAGCTTATGTTATTGTTTTCAAATAGTCATTTTTGAAGGCAATCTAATTTATGTAAATTGACAATACTTTGAATGTTTTCCTCTTCATTTTTATTTTCCATTTTACGTAATCCTGTTTACTCATGTTTTATAAGTTTTTTGTGGATTTGAGTTAAATACGCTCTCTATAGTTAGTAGCTAATACTTAAACAATGTAAATTAAGATATATTTTTTAATATTTGAACAATACTATATTAGAAAAGTATATTTAATTTTACTGACAAAAATAAATCGACATTACCGAACGTGTATGGGTTGGTGGGTGGGTAGAAGTCTTTGCCGTAATTGTTAATGGTCATTTTATATTTATTTAAAACCACAATGATGATTTTTTTGTAAAGGAGAGACCGATCTCTTTTATAACCTTTCTCATAGACTATAGATATGTGCGTGAACTTATCAGTCATAATAAGAGGGACAAACAGTACACTACAAGGTGAGTATTACTGATAAAAGGTTACAGTCAAGGCCATATTTCAAACCTGCACTATCCCTAACGGATACTGCTCATGTATGGATCACTTCTTATCTATCTGATAGGAGTCAAGCTGTAAAACTACCATATATTGACAATCATGGCTACATACATTCGGTGCGATTGCAGGATTCTCAACAGCAGCTGTATCTAGCGGAGTCCTCAGGGCTCTGTACTCTGCCCTATGCTCTTCTCATTTTTATAGACGATCTTCCTACATCAGTTCATGCCTCACATGTTTGTTTACTTGATGATGACACGTCACAATCATTGCCTGCTCCAAGCCTTCCTGAGCTGGAGGTAAACGCATTTGAAGAGTCTAACGCACTTTTGCAGGTCTTTTGGCAATGCCTTAAAGAACTACTTGATAGATAATCATTACTACAACGTTAGGGATTATCTCTGATGATAAGCGTATGCTTATACTAATGTTAGGCATAAGTGTAAGTAATAAATAGTTGTGCTATGTTTTTTTTTTTTTGCTTATCTAAACCATTTTGTTTACTACAAAAAAAGAAAGAAAATTGTGACGCTTTTATGCAGTTGTGTAGCTGTTTTTAAATGTTTTTATTTGATTCGCCAAATCCAACTTGGATAACAGATATTTCCTAAGTTTAACAAATGCGTAAAATAAACTGTGACAAGGACATATCTCCAATCGCGGCGATCGGCTACTTACGATTCTTGCACGGGTGCACCAGGGTTGTCCTGTTTATTATCAATCAGAATTTATTTACTTAATTAATAGCTTTGATTAAACTAACTATAAAGAAAGATTTACAAAATAATTATATGAAGAAAATATGTAGCTAGTTCTGTTTTTTGCTTATAAGAATCTTAGTCACCGCAAGACTACTATGTAATTACCGCATTAAAGCACATGCTAATCGTAGTGCACAATTATGTGAGCCGTTCTGGAACAGTAAACGTAATAATCCCCAGCCCATTGTGGGGGTAGGCAGAGACTGGAACTGACAATGACAAACTCGTCCATTGTGCCAGTTATGTTATTCCTGACAAACCACGTTAATTTCAATGAGGTTAAAAATATAACACAATATTAATTTTTTTTTTTTGATTCAACATAGACAGTGGTATTACTGTATTTTCAAGTTTTTATTTTTAATAAAGGCAAGTTTTTCTCTCATTTTAATATACACTTGCAATAACAACTGATGTTATAAGTGATGTAGATTTAGTATTTAAAAGGTAAACTGGAATGCTAAAGGTGAACGTAATGACCCATTAGGCGTCAACTGCTAATGACAGTGACATACTCTATCCATTGTACTGTGCCGTGTCACATTTCAACTCATTTCATGGATTGTCGTCTCCCTCCTTGTTATAATAGTGTGTGTGTCTTCTTTTGTTTGTTCTCTATAACTCGGTGTTTTGCTTGGGTCTTTGGTTTGGCTCAACCAGCGTTCTTTCGTGTTTTGTCGTCGCAACGTTCCCTCTAGCGGCTAATTCACTTTCCAGCTCCAAGGTCCAGGTGGGGAAGCCAATCATACCCAGGGGAGGCTGTCCCTCACCCTACCAAGTGACACTATTCCGGATTTTTGCCACCTTCTGGTCTTGTAACACTTCGAAGAAAGGTTACACTATTACGAGCAACACGGGTAATCGGCATACTCAGAATAAATGTAATCACCAACATTAGGTAACAACTGCTCATGACAGTGACATACTCGTATATACTATTAATACGACGAGCAACAAAGGTAGGGTGGGGTACTCAATTGAACGTAATCAACCCCATTAGGTGACAACTGCTCATGATAGTGACATACTAGTATCTACTGTTAGTACGACGAGCAACGAAGGTAGGGCGGGGTACTCAAGTGAACGTAATCAACCCCATTAGGTGACAACTGCTCATGATAGTGACATACTAGTATATACTATTAATACGACGAGCAACAAAGGTAGGGTGGGGTACTCAATTGAACGTAATCAACCCCATTAGGTGACAACTGCTCATGATAGTGACATACTAGTATCTACTGTTAGTACGACGAGCAACGAAGGTAGGGCGGGGTACTCAAGTGAACGTAATCAACCCCATTAGGTGACAACTGCTCATGATAGTGACATACTAGTATCTACTGTTAGTACGACGAGCAACGAAGGTAGGGACAACTGCTCATGATAGTGACATACTAGTATCTACTGTTAGTACGACGAGCAACGGAAGGTAGGGCGGGGTACTCAAGTGAACGTAATCAACCCCATTAGGTGACAACTGCTCATGATAGTGACATACTAGTATCTACTGTTAGTACGACGAGCAACGAAGGGTAGGGCGGGGTACCTCAAAGTGAACGTAATCAACCCCATTAGGTGACAACTGCTCATGATAGTGACATACTAGTATCTACTGTTAGTACGACGAGAATACAGGTAGAATTGGGATACTCAGATTAAACGTAATCACCAACATTAGGTGACAACTGCTCATGATAGTGACATACTAGTATCTACTGTTAGTACGACGAGCAACAAAGGTAGGGCGGGGTACTCAAGTGAACGTAATCAACCCCATTAGGTGACAACTGCTCATGATAGTGACATACTAGTATCTACTGTTAGTACGACGAGAATTACAGGTAGATTGGGATACTCAGATTAAACGTAATCACCAACATTAGGTGACAACCGCTCATGATAGTGACATACTAGTATCTACTGTTAGTACGACGAGAATCACAGGTAGATTGGGATACTCAAAGTAAACGTAATCACCAACATTAGGTGACAACTGCTCATGATAGTGACATACTAGTATCTACTGTTAGTACGACGAGCAACAAAGGTAGGGCGGGGTACTCAAGTAAACGTAATCAACCCCATTAGGTGACAACTGCTCATGATAGTGACATACTAGTATCTACTGTTAGTACGACGAGAATTACAGGTAGATTGGGATACTCAGATTAAACGTATCACCAACATTAGGTGACAACCGCTCATGATAGTGACATACTAGTATCTACTGTTAGTACGACGAGAATCACAGGTAGATTGGGATACTCAGAGTAAACGTAATCCCCAACATTAGGTGACAACTGCTCATGACAGTGACATACTAGTATCTACTGTTAGTACGACGAGAATTACAGGTAGATTGGGATACTCAGATTAAACGTAATCACCAACATTAGGTGACAACTGCTCATGATAGTGACATACTAGTATCTACTGTTAGTACGACGAGCAACAAAGGTAGGGCGGGGTACTCAAGTGAACGTAATCAACCCTATTAGGGTGACAACTGCTCATGATAGTGACATACTAGTATCTACAACACAGGTAGGGTGGGGCACTCAAGTGAACGTAGTCACCAACATTAGGTGACAACTGCTCATGATAGTGACATACTAGTATCTACTGTTAGTACGACGAGCAACACAGGTAGGGTGGGGCACTCAAGTGAACGTAATCACCAACATTAGGTGACAACTGCTCATGATAGTGACATACTAGTATCTACTGTTAGTACGACGAGCAACACAGGTAGGATGGGGCACTCAAGTGAACGTAATCACCAACATTAGGTGACAACTGCTCATGATAGTGACATACTAGTATCTACTGTTAGTACGACGAGCAACGAAGGTAGGGCGGGGTACTCAAGTGAACGTAATCACCAACATTAGGTGGCAACTACTCATGCCAGTGACATACTAGTATCTACTGTTAGTACGACGAGCAACACAGGTAGGGCGGGGTACTCAAGTGAACGTAATCACCAACATTAGGTGACAACTACTCATGACAGTGACATACTAGTATCTACTGTTAGTACGACGAGCAACGCAGGTAGGGCGGGGTACTCAAGTGAACGTAATCACTTCCATTAGGTGGCAACTGCTCATGATAGTGACATACTAGTATCTACTGTTAGTACGACGAGCAACGCAGGTAGGGCGGGGTACTCAAGTGAACGTAATCACCAACATTAGGTGACAACTACTCATGACAGTGACATACTAGTATCTACTGTTAGTACGACGAGCAACGCAGGTAGGGCGGGGTACTCAAGTGAACGTAATCACCAACATTAGGTGACAACTACTCATGACAGTGACATACTAGTATCTACTGTTAGTACGACGAGCAACAAAGGTAGGGTGGGGTACTCAAGTGAACGTAATCACCAACATTAGGTAACAACTGGTCATGACAGTGACATACTAGTATCTACTGTTAGTACGACGAGAATCACAGGTAGATTGGGATACTCAGAGTAAACGTAATCACCAACATTAGGTGACAACTGCTCATGATAGTGACATACTATTATCTACTGTTAGTACGACGAGAATCTCAGGTAGATTGTGTACCGGGTCTTTGACCGGTACATTTCGGTTTTTTTTGTTGTCTGCCAGGCTGCCTGAGATCGCTCACGCTCTGCGTTCTGCGTACGTTGGTAGCCGTTGGCCCAGTTCCGTTTCGTTCCGTGTTCCAGCAGCTTCGGTCAGGTTGGCCTGTCTGTTCAGTCTAGATTGTTCTAGAAGAGTTCTACTCGGCCGAACCTCCTTTCCATGTTTGGCTAGACAAACTAAAACGTAAGTGTTCATTTTGTAAGTTTTAATATCTAATCACCCTTTTGGTGAAAATACTTTTGTTTCATTGAAAATATTAATCGTTCTTACTTGTGTATTCAGAGTTTTGTTAAATTTGGTTTCTTTGTCTAGATGTGTTAACCTAGGTTTGACCCATGTGCTCCATGTTAATTTTTACCGTTAATTACCGTTAATGCTTTTTATATCTGCCTTTATTTTCAATTGTAATTCTGTATAATGTTTATTGAGCCTTTTTACAGTTGTAGTTACCGATTTACCATATTTTTTGTTCTTTGCCAATAACCTAGCCTAGCTGTACTCTTTGATTTTCATGTTCTAACATATTTCTCCTGTTTCAATAGCCTAGTTCTCAGTTTATCATTTTTAGTTCCATATACGTCTTTTATAATTTGTTAACTTGTAATTGATTTTAAATCTGAGTTTGCCCACCTAATTATTCTTAGCCTAAAGTTAACCTTTCATTTTCTAGTTTGCTCCACTGTCTTGTTTGCTCTTCATGTTCAGTTTTGTTAAATCATGCACCCTTATATTTAGTGGTTATGTGTAATATATTGTTGTGATGGCTGGACTGTTTTAATGTGCTGTGGTCTGGTTGCAGTCCAGGGTCCTTGAGTAGGACGTTTCAACCCTCAGCCGGTCGTCCGGGCAAAGTTCTACCATCTGCACTGCTAGCCTGGCCTGAGGACCATGTTGAAGCCTGGAGTCGCTAGCTACCCGCTCTACGTCTTGGGTACATACATAAGTCTTCTGTCCTCAGGTCAGTGTATTCCATTTTGGTTTCCCGGCGGCTGAGCTGGGGGTTTTGGTTGGTGCATCGATTAAAAGAAAGAAAAAAAACAAGTGCTATATAAAAGAAAAAAAAGTTTATGGATTTGTATGCGGCCTAGGCCTAACACTCGAACAGTGATTTTAGGAAACACAGCCATGGGGTTTCAATTTTTTTTTTTTTTTTTAATCGAAAAGAAGGGTTTTTAAAATATAAAAAAAATTTTGTGTTAATATTTATTATTGTTGTTAATCTTTAGTTTATTTTATTGTTATAGTTATTCAAATTTTTTATATTTTGTTAGGCCCTACTGTTAAATTATAGTATTATTTATTTATATGTTTAGGCCTAGTTATTGTTATTTATTTTTTGGGTTACGTGTATTAGGGGTGTTTGGAAGTGAATTTTTACTCGAACGGTACCGTGTTATATTTTCTTTTAAATTATTTAATTTTTAAACTTTCACCAAAAGGGGATTATTGTTCTTTTGCTTAACTTTTAATTCGGAGCTGCCCAGGGATTCCGGCTTACTCCCTGGCCCGGTGGAATCAAGGGATGTGTGGGCTGAATTGCCGGTTTAAATGTTGTGATCCAAAAGTTTTCTAAATTTTCACTTTTATTTGGGGCTTAATATTTTCTTACGTTTTGGGGTGTCTCCGGCTAAACTGCAGATAGGCCATACAGTTGATTAATTGTTCAATTTTGGGTATTTGTAGAGTTTGTGGTATTTATAGCGTTTGTTATTATTGTGTAGTATCTTGGTAATTTTAGTGTTTGTTATTATTTATTTAAGTGAAAATTTATATTGTGGCCTTCTGCCTTTTATGTGGTGGCCCTCTGCCGTTTTTGATTATTTTTCTTGCTTGCCTGGAAATAAAAGTAGTTTTGCTCAGCTGCCGAGTTTTATTTTGGACCCTCCAACTGCCACCCGTGATCCCATCGCTCGACTTGGTTTGAGCCATCCCCCGGTTGGCACGCTTTCCAGCTTTGGTGGGGGGGATGGGTCTCAATTGGTAGCAGAGCGTGGTTGCCTATAATAAAAAAAAAAAAAAAAAAAAAAAAATTAATTCTTTCTTGGTTGTTGACGGTGGGTGTTTGCCAGTTAGTAGGCCATGGTTGGCCGACCTACCGTCAAGGTGTCTTGGTATTGTAAAAAAAAAAAAAAAAAAAAAAAAAAAAAAAAAAAAAAAAAAATAATAAATAGAAATTATTTAAAAAGCAAAACAATTAGAAAATCCTAATAAATAATTTAACTTTGTATTAAAAAAAAAAAAAAAAAAAAAAAAAAAAAAAAAACCTAGGCAATCCGCTTGGTTACTTTGTTGAATGGGTTTCATGGGTGGATTGGAGTGGATTCTGAGAACTGCACGCTGCGCGAAACAATGCACAGCTGATGCAGCTCCCGAAAGGTCGAAGGAACACCAGCAAAAACCAATCTGCACCGTTCTTCGGGAGAAATGCCATCCAGGATGACACGAACGGTGTCAGCTTCAGAAAGGGTGAGGCGCAACGCTTGACGAGCTTCCTTGACTGAAGAGACATAGGCTGCCAGAGACTCGCCCCTACCCTGCGACCGATAAAATCTGTCCATTACCATCCTCTCCCTGAGTCGAATGGGAAGAAACGATGAAAGTAACTCTCGATGGAACGAGTCCACCGAGGCATCACTGGCCAAGACAGAACTCAGCAACTCCCCAACGGGACCTCTACAATAAGGGAAAACCAGACGAAGCAAGTCCCCAGCCTGCATGCCGGGCATCTCACTAAGTCTGAGAAAGGCCCCCAGAAACTTAAGAAGCTCCTCAGGATCCATCCCATCGATCACAGGGAGATTCTGGATCATGGGCGTGAGAGGGTTAGGCAGCTTGTGGTAGCTCAGCTGCAGAAGAGCAGGTGAACCCAAAGAAGTAGTAGGAACGGCAGCTGGAGCCGAACCACAAGCGACCTCAACAGAAACGCCTGCAGGCTCAGAAGGAACCTCAGGCACAGTGAGAGCCGGTGTCTCAGCCTGCGGCCTCGACACGTTAGGCGAAAGTGCGAAAGCAGGCCGCTGACCCAGCCCCGTAGGAGTCGTGGACCCGGAGAGTGCCTGAAAAATCTCATCCAGCCTAGACACACTCTCCAAGATCCACGCCCTATCCGATGGCTCCAACCCCGGTGCCCGGTTGACCAGCCTTAAACGGGCAAGCAGATGACCCAGACGTGCAAGGCGGCAGGCCCGGTCACGACCCACTGGAGGTTCCAACTGCAAATCCTCTAACACCCCTTCCCAATCTTCCACCTTCCGTTTACAAATCCCCAACTCATCACCAACCTCCAGCAGGTCAGACCAATCCACCGCCGTACCCGCGGACAACTGCTCCCGCAGCAACCTCCGGAGATTCAAAACATCCCCTTCCGGAGTCACACCCCGCGACCTCAATTCGAAAATCAACTCCTCCTTGACCAGGAGCGCAACATTCTGCAGATAGGCCATCTCGCAAAACAAAATTCTCAACAGTACACAAAAAACGACAACTCCAGGGTCCAAGACGAACTAAACCCTCAGCCTACCGAGCCACTGCCGACCACTCCAATCCACCCATGAAACCCATTCAACAAAGTAACCAAGCGGATTGCCTAGGTTTTTTTTTTTTTTTTTTTTTTTTTTTTAATACAAAGTTAAATTATTTATTAGGATTTTCTAATTGTTTTGCTTTTTAAATAATTTCAATTTATTTTTTTTTTTTTTTTTTTTTTTTTTTTTTTTTTTTTTTTTTTTTTTTTTTACAATACCAAGACACCTTGACGGTAGGTCGGCCAACCATGGCCTACTAACTGGCAAACACCCACCGTCAACAACCAAGAAAGAATTAATTTTTTTTTTTTTTTTTTATTATAGGCAACCACGCTCTGCTACCAATTGAGAGCCATCCCCCGGTTGGCACGCTTTCCAGCTTTGGTGGGGGGGATGGGTCTTGGGTACATACATAAGTCTTCTGTACCCAAGACGTAGAGCGGGTACAGAAGAGTGCAGTTCTCTGCCGTTTTTGATTATTTTTCTTGCTTGCCTGGAAATAAAAGTAGTTTTGCTCAGCTGCCGAGTTTTATTTTGGACCCTCCAACTGCCACCCGTGATCCCATCGCTCGACTTGGTTTGAGCCATCCCCCGGTTGGCACGCTTTCCAGCTTTGGTGGGGGGGATGGGTCTCAATTGGGATACTCAGAGTAAACGTAATCACCAACATTAAGTGGCAACTACTCATGCCAGTGACATACTAGTATCTACTGTTAGTACGACGAGCAACAAAGGTAGGGTGGGGTACTCAAGTGAACGTAATCACCAACATTAGGTAACAACTGGTCATGACAGTGACATACTAGTATCTACTGTTAGTACGACGAGAATCACAGGTAGATTGGGATACTCAGAGTAAACGTAATCACCAACATTAGGTGACAACTGCTCATGATAGTGACATACTAGTATCTACTGTTAGTACGACGAGAATCACAGGTAGATTGGGATACTTAGAGTAAACGTAATCACCAACATTAGGTGACAACCGCTCATGATAGTGACATACTAGTATCTACTGTAAGTACGACGAGCAACAAAGGTAGGGTGGGGTACTCAAGTGAACGTAATCACCAACATTAGGTAACAACTGGTCATGACAGTGACATACTAGTATCTACTATTAGTACGACGAGAATCACAGGTAGATTGGGATACTCAGAGTAAACGTAATCACCAACATTAGGTGACAACCGCTCATGATAGTGACATACTAGTATCTACTGTTAGTACGACGAGAATCACAGGTAGATTGGGATACCCAGAGTAAACGTAATCACCAACATTAGGTGACAACCGCTCATGATAGTGACATACTAGTATCTACTGTTAGTACGACGAGAATCACAGGTAGATTGGGATACTCAGAGTAAACGTAATCACCAACATTAGGTGACAACTGCTCATGATAGTGACATACTAGTATCTACTGTTAGTACGACGAGAATCACAGGTAGATTGGGATACCCAGAGTAAACGTAATCACCAACATTAGGTGACAACCGCTCATGATAGTGACATACTAGTATCTACTGTTAGTACGACGAGAATCACTGGTAGATTGGGATACTCAGAGTAAACGCAATCACCAACATTAGGTGACAACCGCTCATGACAGTGACATACTAGTATCTACTGTTAGTACGACGAGAATCACAGGTAGATTGGGATAATCAGAGTAAACGTAATCACCAACATTAGGTGACAACCGCTCATGATAGTGACATACTAGTATCTACTGTTAGTACGACGAGAATCACAGGTAGATTGGGATACTCAGAGTAAACGTAATCACCAACATTAGGTGACAACCGCTCATGATAGTGACATACTAGTATCTACTGTTAGTACGACGAGAATCACAGGTAGATTGTGATAATCAGAGTAAACGTAATCACCAACATTAGGTGACAACCGCTCATGATAGTGACATACTATTATCTACTGTTAGTACGACGAGAATCACAGGTAGATTGGGATACTCAGAGTAAACGTAATCACCAACATTAGGTGACAACCGCTCATGACAGTGACATACTAGTATCTACTGTTAGTACGACGAGAATCACAGGTACATTGGGATACTCAGAGTAAACGTAATCACCAACATTAGGTGACAACTGCTCATGATAGTGACATACTAGTATCTACTGTTAGTACGACGAGAATCACAGGTAGATTGTGATAATCAGAGTAAACGTAATCACCAACATTAGGTGACAACCGCTCATGATAGTGACATACTATTATCTACTGTTAGTACGACGAGAATCACAGGTAGATTGGGATACTCAGAGTAAACGTAATCACCAACATTAGGTGACAACCGCTCATGACAGTGACATACTAGTATCTACTGTTAGTACGACGAGAATCACAGGTACATTGGGATACTCAGAGTAAACGTAATCACCAACATTAGGTGACAACTGCTCATGATAGTGACATACCAGTATCTAATGTTAGTACGACGACGATCACAGGTAGATTGGGATACTCAGAGTAAACGTAATTACCAACATTAGGTGACAACTGCTCATGATAGTGACATACTAGTATCTACTGTTAGTACGACGAGAATCACAGGTAGATTGTGATAATCAGAGTAAACGTAATCACCAACATTAGGTGACAACCGCTCATCATAGTGACATACTAGTATCTACTGTTAGTACGACGAGAATCACTGGTAGATTGGGATACTCAGAGTAAACGTAATCACCAACATTAGGTGACAACCGCTCATTACAGTGACATACTAGTATCTACTGTTAGTACGACGAGCAACACAGGTAGATTGGGATACTCAAGTAAACATAATCACCAACATTAGGTGACAACTGCTCATGACAATGACATACTAGTATCTACTGTTAGTACGACGAGCAACGCAGGTAGGGTGGGGCACTCAAGTGAACGTAATCACCAACATTAGGTGACAACTGCTCATGATAGTGACATACTAGTATCTACTGTTAGTACGACGAGCAACACAGGTAGGGTGGGGCACTCAAGTGAACGTAATCACCAACATTAGGTGACAACTGCTCATGACAGTGACATACACGTATCTACTGCATGACGAGCAACAAAGGGAGTTTGGGATACTCAAGTAAACGTAATCACCCCCATTAGGTGACAACCACTCATGACAGTGACATACTCGTATCTACTGTTAGTACGACGAGAATCACTGGTAGATTGGGATACTCAGAGTAAACGTAATCACCAACATTAGGTGACAACCGCTCATAACAGTGACATACTAGTATCTACTGTTAGCACGACGAGCAACAAAGGGAGTTTGGGATACTCAAGTGAACGTAATCACCCCCTTTAGGTGACAACCGCTCATGACAGTGACATACTCGTATCTACTGTTAGCACGACGAGCGACACAGGGAGTTTGGGATACTCAAGTGAACGTAATCACCCCCTTTAGGTGACAACCACTCATGACAGTGACATACTCGTATCTACTGTTAGCACGACGAGCGACACAGGGAGTTTGGGATACTCAAGTGAACGTAATCACCCCCTTTAGGTGACAACCGCTCATGACAGTGACATACTCGTATCTACTGTTAGCACGACGAGCGACACAGGGAGTTTGGGATACTCAAGTGAACGTAATCACCCCCTTTAGGTGACAACCACTCATGACAGTGACATACTCGTATCTACTGTTAGCACGACGAGCGACACAGGGAGTTTGGGATACTCAAGTGAACGTAATCACCCCCTTTAGGTGACAACCACTCATGACAGTGACATACTCGTATCTACTGTTAGCACGACGAGCGACACAGGGAGTTTGGGATACTCAAGTGAACGTAATCACCCCCATTAGGTGACAACCACTCATGACAGTGACATACTCGTATCTACTGTTAGCACGACGAGCGACACAGGGAGTTTGGGATACTCAAGTGAACGTAATCACCCCCTTTAGGTGACAACCACTCATGACAGTGACATACTCGTATCTACTGTTAGTACGACGAGCAACACAGGTAGGGTGGGGCACTCAAGTGAACGTAATCACCCCCTTTAGGTGACAACCACTCATGACAGTGACATACTTGTATCTACTGTTAGCACGACGAGCGACACAGGGAGTTTGGGATACTCAAGTGAACGTAATCACCCCCATTAGGTGACAACCACTCATGACAGTGACATACTCGTATCTACTCCAGGACCCGATGGACATGTACGAGTGTGTTTGCTCTAACCTCAGTCATTCACTGTGAACGTAATATTAAACTTTTATTTTATTACTCTAGCTTATGTGGATAATGAAGTTGTCAGTACAACAACTGTATTATATAACTTATTTCTGTCTCGTTTTATATTTGAAATTTAAAATAAGTATTACTAACTTATTACTGTACCTCAATAAGTTGTCCGTAAAGTACATACTTTACGGACAGAAGAGTAATATGTTTTACAGAGCCTACAAGTTGAAAACGTTATCAATATTTATAAAAAGTTCCTGTACTGGGGGGTTTTCTCGTGTATTCCCGTTTGGACTTCACTGGTTACCAACCATGAATACGAGGAATGTTAATTTTTTAATTAACATTAATGAAACATATATTCATATTTATATTTAATATCGAGTCGTGCTATGTTACTGACTAAAGAAATAAATAATAAAATATGAATTTTTATTAAACGTTTCCCATCAATACACAAAATATTTTAAGTGGACTTTTATAACAGTTTAACTACGATAGTTAATGCTTTAGATTTACATTCTAAAGCAAAATATGCTAACTTAAAAGCAGTTAAACCTTTTTTGCAAGAAGTACTGTTTCTGGAGTAAAGGCGAGACAATTTTACAAGAAAAATACAGTACATAAACTCAAAATATACTATCGTTTTTTGCACGTCACAAAATTATTACTACAGCTGTAAAATGTTTCAATTAAAATATAAATAATTTTGATTCAATTTTTTTGTTAAAATAAAATTAAAGAAGAAAATTAGCGTATATAATTGTTCCGATTCCAATTGTTTTTCTAAATGAGCAAAGGAGATTAACTGTCACAAAAAACATAAGTGAAGGATAGGAAATGAGGCGAGGAGAAGCATTAGTATAGGTTACTACGGTAATGACCAAGACTAAGCAACTAAACTAGTCTAGCTCGGGTGTCTTGTTTGGCCCGAGGTCTCAACCTAACTAACTATAGAAGGAAGAGCTTCCTATGTTAGGAAAATAAACAAAAACATACAACACTTTGAATATTGTTTGAAACTTCATATTTTCTAGATACAGTATAACGTCTTTGCTAATGTACATCAGTTCACAGCTATTATGCAGTGAAGGAATAAGAGTTCGTTTTATACGGATTTTCCATCTTGTTAATAATATTATGTATGGGCTAAATAAAGGTTAATATTTAATTAGATATCAACAAATATTCAAATTACATTAAAAAACAAGACCTCAATCCGATTTTTTACAAAATTGTATTACTTTAATGTTCCAAATAAGATTCAACTAACTACAGACCAATTTCTAAAACCTCTAGACGGCCGAAATTTAAAAAAAATTGTGTACTCATAATTTTGGTGGGTTACTTGTTTGAAACGTATCTTAAACAATTTGTAATATGCTAAAAAAGCATTATATAAAATAAATACATGTTCAAAACCAGTACAATTAAGAATTTTTATAATAATGACTTTCAAAGTTTACAAAATGGAAAGTGGGTATGTGAGAATCATATTTCAACTGGTACATTTCATAATTTATTTGATCGACTAAAAGAAAAACAATACACTCGATATATATATTTATATATATGATAATTGTTGACATCTACATTACAAACGGTCTGTATTGGTTATATGTTAATCCATTTCATAGTGAAATATCAATAATTCAACAACAACCAGTCTCACTCTGCTGGGAACCAAATTATATTTATATAATATTTTTTATTTGCATCAAATAAATAATTAAAAATATATGAAATAAAGTTAAACTAGGGGGCACGCCTGCACGCTTCGCGTGCCAACCCCGTTACTCGCCGCACTTTGGACACATCGGCCTTCGGCCCCGGATTTTGACTACATTAGTAGGTAAACTTTATAAACTGTATCTCATAAAATAATAGTATTACATTTATTTACAGTATCTCACTCACATTAATTGCGTTGTTACTTATTTAATAGTATTAACACCAAATGATATTACTTAGAAGATTTCAAACTTGTTCATTTTATTGTTTTTTGTTTAACAGCTGAAGATTAATAAAATAAATAAAATAACTGCATTAGATTACCATTGAGAACTATAAGTCCAGTAGAGTAGAGCCCTACAATTGAATGTAATTAAAAATCAAGCTTACAACATTTCTTGGATTTATATTATGAAATATCTAACCCCCTAAATATTACGAACACAATTGTTTGCATTCCAACAGCTGCTAAACCTTTTTGGCAATTATTATTTACACTTTAACAGCTGTCATTTTTTTGATTAATTCAAATGTCCCTTCATGTTATTCTTATGGCCAAAAAACGTCTTTTGAGGGATTTCCATACCCTCCAGGGTAAAAATATCGAAGAATAAAGACCTTATTACACAGCTACGAATAAAGACAAATTATTTGACACCTCAAACGTTTAAATTTGTCTAGAAATAAGGGAAGCGTTGCGTTGATAAAATACGGCTTCACGTATTATATATAAGAATTATAAATCGATTCACTTAACTTTATTGAGAAGATAAATTCATAACGATATTTATATTTAATTGAAAAACCAAAGTGTTAACATCAAACCAGTAAACCTTCTTGATCCAAATGAAAGTGTTATATTCAATAAATACGCCCCTTTCACTCCCTCGCGTCACTTCACGTATTCCCAACAGATGTAATCAGTGTAGCGAGGCACAGATCATATGTACGTGCCGACTGGCTCTGTGATTACTGATTGAATGTGACTAAATCTGCATGTAGAGATACAGATGTATTTAATAATTGCGCCCCTTTCACTCTCTTGCGTCACTTCACGTATTCCCAACAGATGTAATCACTGTAACGAGGCACAGATCATATGTACGTGCCGACTGGCTCTGTGATTACTGATTGCATGTGACTAAATCAGCATGTAGAGACACAGATGTATTTAATAATTGCGCCCCTTTCACTCTCTTGCGTCACTTCACGTATTCCCAACAGATGTAATCAGTGTAGCGAGGCACGGATCACATGTACGTGCCGACTGGCTCTGTGATTACTGATTGAATGCGACTAAAACTTTGTATACAGTTGTATTTAATATATGAAAATCTAGCTTTGTATGTAAACTTTATTTAGTTAGTTACATGATATTATATTATTTATATATATAAAAGAATAAGCCCTGAATCATTCATCGCTAATTCTCCACTTCCCATGTAGGTAGAGAGCTGAAATTTTGTACACTGTTTCTTTAGCTTTAAATAGGACAACTAAAGTAGTTTCATCTCGATAAAATACTCTTAACGGGTATAAACCACCCCTAAATGATTGTTTCATAAGGATCGTTGGGTTGATTTAAATAAATTAGCAACATCTATGTTTTGTACATAAATAAACATACTTATTTTTTATGAATAACATTTCTATCGATGTATTTTTAATATTATACTACGAATAGAATCTATATTTTCCGTTGACAACCGTGTCAAGGTGCTATCTACATCATTTACTAAGTAACCAGACGTTTCACCTATACTGTGATGTGGCATCCCCAGTTGTATCTGAGACTGAGTCGGCGAATGACCTTCCAGCTTTTATAACACTTGGTGGGGTGGGGACTGGTTTGGCAGGTACGCTGGAGAGGTGCTGAGGAAAGACTCACGTGTCCTACGTCCATTGGCCGAAGAAAATCAACATGACCGACTCTACCATTTTATTTTAATTTACTTAAAATGTATTCGGAAGCCGTATACTTTCATCCTGATTACCTGATTAAAATTATTTTTTCTTTTGTATATATCTATACCTTCCCTTACGATTCTCGGGTAATAATGCGGGATGTTGGCAAGGACTTTAGTTTGGTCAAATAAAATTCCATGACCAGTTGAAATAAATTCCTTGTGGAAATTAACCTCTTGGTTTCTCCTATGTAGGAGAAACTCGCAACTCTAAGGTATTTCATATACTCCAGGCATAGCTAATAGAATTTGATTTTTACTGGTCTCAGAAAATTCTTCAGTTTGTTTGGTCGCTTGTAAATGGTTTTTGTATTTTCTTTATTTAATATTTTCCGTTGTTCCCTTTATGTAAGGTAGATATGCCTTTTTTGAGGTATCCTTATCTTATCTTGTCACTATCCTATTTTCTTGTTGTTTGCTCTTTAGCTGCTTTGCAATAGTATTATTGATTTCTCTTCCTGAATACCCATTCTGTTTTGATGTTAACTGTAATATTTGCCTTTCTTTCTTCCTTATTTGGTCTTTCTTCCAGACTATGAAATATGAATAGCTCGACTAACCAAAGTGTTTAAAACTGCATTCTTCTGTGCTGGGTGGTGATGGAAAGCAACATTTAAATATCTATTAGTATGTATAGGTTTCCGGTATACCAAGTGACCAATTCGTCCATCTCTTCTTCTTACAGTTGAAAGCAGACTTCCGTTATTCTTAATTTCCATTGTAAACTTGATATAAGGGTGAATAGTATTAATATGGTGCAAAAAAATAATCCAATCTCACTCTACCATGAGGCGTATCTACTTGGTGCGTATCTACCAAGTACCATGTGGTATCCAATCTACCGCATTATCTACCATGAGGCGACCACACAGTCCATACATCATCTACTTAATAAATACCATTTATTGCATGAAAACATTACATGAAATGTATTGTAATCGTCCCTATATCTAAAATTTATTCCACTCATACACAACATTTGCCACCATTCAGACATACAAATCAGACACACTTTCCAACACATTCATACGAAAAAGTATCCCTCTCAGCTAGAATACTCAGGTTAATTTTTCTAGGTCTCCAAGGTGTGTGCCATGAACTCGTCTGAGCTATAGAATGCTTCTGCAATCAACTTGGTTTTCAGACGAGTTTTAAACGCTTTGAGCGTATGGGCACACTTAATTTCATTTGGAAGCTTGTTGACAAAGTGAACTCCTGCCTGCGAGGGCAAACGTTCATAAGCTACCGTCCTGTGCCTTGCAGTACGGTAGTCATCCCTGCCCCTAGTCGCATAAGAGTGTACTTATCGATACCATGCCTTGGGTTTCAAAATTGACGTTTCCAGTGGCTTCTTGCCAAATATTTCCATATAGAGATTAGCTGAAACTGGTGATAGCTGCCACTTCAGTCTGCTCTTAGAACTTCCCATCGAAGAAGAAATAAGTCGATGAGAGCCATAGTTCAGCTAGCTCCGCTAAATCGTTGTTAAGAATTTCCTTAATTGTTTCAATGGTTTCGGGTATTAGAACCTTGGTGAACAGTGATTCTACATCGAAACATACAAGTATGTCGAAAGTATCTGTTTCTGTTGGCTGATAAGGCAGATAAAATGTACAGAACCTCTAACAAACGACCCAGTTTTTGCCTACATATTCATTTAGTTGTTTAGATATAAACTTGACTAAATTGTAAGTAGGTTATCCCATGGAACTTACTATAGGTCTCATCGGTATATATTCTTTGTGTAACTTGGGCAATCCGTACAATAGTGGTGGCCTTGGGTCAGAATTTATTAAATATCTTGTTGTCAAAATTAACGTCTGGTTACTTTGTAAATAATGTACACAATTCTCAGGTAAGAGAGATAGCAAGTGCATACACTTATGTTCGATATAATTTAACATTAGTAGACGCAGTTCCAGTTAGCGAATATAACTAAGGAGATACTCTAGACTAGCTCAGGGCTGTCGTCAGGGTAATGAGTTTAAGCTTAGGCCTCAAGTAAGGGAGATAACAAGTGTATACACTGATGTTCGATGAATTTTAACATTAGTAGACGCAGTTCCAGGTAGCGACTATGACTGTATGTGTAATACCACTATACGTGTATGGGTGGCCGGGTGGGTCAATACCACTGTACGTGTGTAGGTGGGCGGGTGGGTCAATAACACTGTACGTGTATGGGAGGGCGGGTGGGTCAAAGCACTGTACGTGTATGGGTGGGCGTGTGGGTATTGATACCACTGTACGTGTATGGGTGGGGGGGTGGGTCAATACCAAGTTCAGTAGCACTTTTTAGCTTACATTTGTACTCCTTCCTACGTACTCGTGGAGCAGGAATTACATCACGTATAAATTTGGACAGATTATTCAATAGAATAATGTCTTACTTAAGACTAGCCAGCTCAACTGTGTACCAGTCCTTAGTATGAGTCTTGGATACATGGTTACTTATATTATATAACTAAGGAGATACTCTAGACTAGCTCAGGGCTGTCGTTAGGTTAATGAGGTTAAAGTCAAAGGTTTCAAGTAAGGGAGATAACAAGTGCATACACTGATGTTCGAGGTCTTTTAACATTAGTAGACGCAGTTCCACTTAGCGACTATGACTAAGGAGATACTCTAGACTAGCTCAGGGCTCTCGTCAGGGTAATGAGGTTAAGTTTAGGCCTCAAGTAAGGGAGATAACAAGTGTATACACTGATGTTCGACGTATTTTAACATTGGTAGACGCAGTTACAGTTAGCTAATATGAGTAAGGAGATACTCTAGACTAGCTCAGGGCTCTCGTCAGGGTAATGAGGTTAAGTTTAGGCCTCAAGTAAGGGAGATAAAAAATGTATACACTGATGTTCGAGGTCTTTTAACATTAGTAGACGCAGTTACAGTTAGCTAATATGAGTAAGGAGATACTCTAGACTAGCTCAGGGCTCTCGTTAGGTTAATGAGGTTAAAGTCAAAGGTCTCAAGTAAGGGAGATAACAAGTGCATACACTGATGTTCGAGGTCTTTTAACATTAGTAGACGCAGTTAGAGTTAGCTAATATGAGTAAGGAGATACTCTAGACTAGTTCAGGGCTCTCATTAGGTTAATGAGGTTAAAGTCAAAGGTCTCAAGTAAGGGAGATAACAAGTGCATACACTGATGTTCGAGGTCTTTTAACATTAGTAGACGCAGTTACAGTTAGCTAATATGAGTAAGGAGATACTCTAGACTAACTCAGGGCTCTCGTCAGGTTAATGAGGTTAAGTTTAGGCCTCAAGTAAGGGAGATAACAAGTGCATACACTGATGTTCGAGGTCTTTTAACATTAGTAGACGCAGTTACAGTTAGCTAATATGAGTAAGGAGATACTCTAGACTAACTCAGGGCTCTCGTCAGGTTAATGAGGTTAAGTTTAGGCCTCAAGTAAGGGAGATAACAAGTGTATACACTGATGTTCGACGTATTTTAACATTAGTAGACGCAGTTACAGTTAGCGAATACGACTAAGGAGATACTCTAGACTAGCTCAGGGCTGTCGTTAGGTTAATGGGGTTAAGTCAAAGGTTTCAAATAACGGAGTAAACAAATGCATACACTCACGTTTATTAAAATTTCATGAATAATTCAAATATTACTTATTCTAAAAAGTACATTTATGAGTAAACTTGTATTACACAACCAGTTTACTGTTGTAAACGTCCAACACTTGATATCATCGTCATGGGCAATTCCAAAAAAATACACAATGCCAGTGTTGGTGGCTGAGGTTTGAATTTTGAACTAATGTTGGGAGAATTAAGCATGATGTAGCCAAAAATCGGATTATTATTATGTGGTTCGGATTCTATGATATGCCATCTGGGTTCTGGTTTAACTGATTGTTGTGATTCACTAAGAAATCCTTTTTACGGAGCTGTCAACTTTAATAACAAAGACTCTAATCGTTAACCTAAACATTATATTTAGGCCTATTCTAAAGCCCTTCTGTATTTTACGGCTCACGTATTAGTAATACAAGCATGTCAATTACTAAGCTGCGATGGGTGCAAATATGCATACAAGTTACGTAATATTCATATATGTTAATCGCAAGCTCTTGAAGAACGTACTAAGCTTGATATTACTGACAGAGTTAACAATATGAAAGACCCGTTGGAATATGTCTTAGCTAATTTTTTTGGTAAAAAATTATTATTATTAATATTTGCCGATTTTTTATTTTACTTAATAATTTTATTTTATTTTACTTTACTTTATTTTATTTTACTAATTTTATTTTACTTACCTAATTTATTCTCTACAGTCCTTCCGAATTTGAGAGTTTAACTATCAATAGCGTTAAAGATTTGTTCTCAGTAATATTGTTGTAATATTCACCTTCTTTACAACAGCCTTACGTAAACTATATCATTGTATGTTTAATTGTCATATAAAATACACGTGTTGTAAATTGTATGATATAAAAATTATTTATATTATATGAATTAACACATATAAAAATTATCGATGTTAATTCCCATAACTTTATACTATCGGACCATATCGTAAACAAGTTTATCGATGTTTATAATAAACATTAAAAATAATTTAGAAGTAAATTTTTCCAATTTCGACAAGACATTGCCTTTCATGGCATCACTGTACTTAGTAAAATAGTAGTCTTTAAGAAAAGAACCAGTTAATGTTATCATCAGTTTTTTTAACGCCATCAAAACAAACTTACAAAACACAATAATCACAACAGTACGGGTATTGGTGGGTAGGTGGGTCAATACTAAAGTTATATATCCAGTGACCCACCCACCAACCTATACACGTAGGGTATTGAACAATCCGCCCACCCACTCACATACGGTGCTAGAAAGGAGCTATAACAAAAACACGCACCGTGCGATTGAAATGGAAAATCAAGTTTTAGCTCGTTAACGAAAGGAAAAAAAACACTATCCCACTAAAGAAAGTCTGCTCATCTGCTATTAGACTAACCGCTTTCCTAATGATAGCCCTGCGGTAGCTTGGTAGTCTGGGAAACGACCGCCTTAAACGATCCAAGTACCTCGTACCAAGACTTGCTCCCCTAGGGTTTGAATTTTGAATCCATTACACTGTCTAAAAGATGCCACTAAGTGATAACCACTATCCAAAACAATTATTTATATTTTCTATAATGATATTATGGAAATAATGTTAATTGGTAAGTATTTGGGAAAAATACTGGGAATAGAAAAAAGAACATTTAAATAAATTATTGGCTGGAGTAAGTCATCAACGTGTACACTATGTTACTTGAAATACGTAAAAGTATATTGATTTTTCTCATTATTGATTATTTATTGATATTTGGAATATTTCTTAGATTGTTTTATTAGGATACTGTTTCAGGATATTGCTATAGGGTCATCTGATATTAGGAAAACATATTTTCATGGCTTAATGCGTAATACCATTAATATATGTTTATTGGTTATAACACTTTAAAAATAGTTCATTTCAATAATTTTACAAATATTTTATCATATTTATTGTACAGTAAATATTTATCACAGCCATACAATTAATTGGACTTTGCAACAAACATTTCAGTTGTAAGTAAAGGAATCAAGGGATGAGATCGTACGTTACTTTTTTCTGGAAACTGTTTTTTACTGAAAATGGTTAAACGCTCACTTGAAGACGCTGCTACAGGCCTCACCATACTGAATCTGAAGAATTATTTCCAAATTTTGTGATACTGAATTTATAAGTATGTAGGTTTTTTATAAAATTCTAAAGTTTGTCAAGTACTAGATTCATATAGGCCTACACTTGTGATGAGCACAGTAAAAAGAATTGAGTTTATGTGAGTAAATTTGTTGTGTACAAACAAGTTCAAAAATAGAAAAAAAATAGGAAGGGAAATTATATATAAGGGTGTAAAAAATATGTTTATTTATTTTTTTATTTATTCATAAGACGCCGATCGTCAAGATATGGGCGAATATGGATTTCGAATGAGTGTGATGAGTGTAAATGAGCGAATGAAGTCATTGTTACAAACTAAGGCCGACTATTCCTTAGAAAGTGTCTTTAATTAATAGCCCAATGACAAATGAACAGCCGGTGGTTATCAGCTGATCCTTATCAAAATGTATTGACTCTGATTGGGATCGAACTGAGAAACCTTTAGCACATGAAGCTGGGATTGAACCAACTACGCTACCGACCAATTAGTAGTAAAGTAAAAAGAGATTCTATAGTCATGGTGTGACGAGACTGTTTATAAATGTTCATAGGATTAAAATCATTGAATGTTCGTAAAATACAAAACATATATGTATTTGAATGAATTAACATGAAATAATAAAGTAACATTTATTTTCTGAGGGAATAAAATATGTATATAACAAAGCATCATGTGATGAACCTAAAAATTATATTAATATTTCCGATAATTTAATGAAAATCTTTTGTTTAGCTAATGTTTTTAGTTCAGAATTTTATAGAACACACAGTTGTCATAGTTACTGAATATTTAAATAAGTTGTGACTAATTGGAAAAAAGAGACAATGCTGAAAGAGAAGGTGAAGTTACTGGAAAATATGATGAAACCAAAGAGGAAATATCACCAGACGTCAACACCAGGAGTGTAAGGGTGTCACGTGACACGACTCTGTAACTTACACAATCTAAAGGAAACGACCACTTGGTGTCAATAACTTTTATGACACAAGTCTCGGTTTTGAGTCCTTTCATATAAGAAGAAAATAGAATTTTCAAGTGTTTAAAGTTAGCATACAAAATTACAATTAATATTGAAAACTTTAAGAGAGTATTTTAATAAAGTAGTTTGGAATTACACTAAAATTGTCAAATTTTATTGATTGCATGTAATCAAGATTTTTTTCGAATCTGACATTTTAACAGAAAGTATTATGTTTTAACTTCTATTGATAGGCCGCTTAGACAACGACTTAGTGGTACTCGTAGTGGTACTAGTGAGATGAACTGAGTGGTGGAAGTGAGATAGATAACTACTATTTATATTGACACATTAACATAATGGCAACTACCATAATAAAAAGTTTTTATTAGTTTTTATCATATTTATGAAGAACAAATAACATTTCCTACTTCATTCGTAGAATGCACCTTACTTTTTTGTTCTTAAAATGAAAATAACAACCAACAAACTCTTATGATTTACCTAATTTCTTACATAATTAGAGCCTAAGTACCCACCATACGGATCCTCAAGCTACAGATGCAATCCTTGTACGAGTATAAATTCTAAATTTGTTACAAAGAACTAACAACAAAAACAGGAAAATAAACTTTATTTTGCTTCAAGAATACAAATTCCCTGTTTGTTTGTCAGTCCTTTGTTACTAACAAAGAACTCAGTAAGATAACGTAAAGTAACTAATATATATAACTCTGTAGTGATAAATCTAATTTTTATCACTAAAATGTATTTCCAATTGTAGGATTATTTATCAATAAATTTTAACTTTTACATAGGTTTTCACAAATAAACCAGAACTATTACTTATACTGTTTTATGCATAATTTCCTACAAATGTTCCTTAAAATGTATTATAAAATATAAATGTTACATATATTTAAACCATCCTTAACCAATAAATTAAAATTATTAATGGCGTATTATGATGTTTATAATCCATTTATTTATTAATTTAAATATAAAAGTTCGAAGCTGAATATTTATCGAAGACCAAAGAGGAGTAAAGTTGTGTTATATTAAATGTAGCAGGAAAAGTGTCTTATAAAATATAAGGAATTGCGTTTAAATTGTTAGCAAATTTATCTTCCTTGCACTGTGATCGGTAGATAAATTGATGGGGACCGAAAACAGGACCTTGTTGACAAAGAGGGATTTATGTTCTAAGGGATTCCCATTTACTCCCCTTCCTATCAATGGGATATTGATAACCTTCAAAATACGGACACGTTTTCAATAATATTCTTGTGTAAGTTAAGGGATTTAAAAAAGTACTTAAGCGTTGGTTTTTAATGTTATTACGCGTGTATGAGAAAATGTTCATGTCTTGTAACTCACTTATTACTTTTTGTTTTAATAAATTACTAGGGGACACCCCTGTACGCATTGCGTGCCAACCCCATCACTTGCTGCACTCGTGACACTCAGAATTCGGCCTCGGTATTTGACTAAAATATTAGTGGTTAAATTGTAGCTTCATGTGCTAAAGGTTCTCAATTCGATCCCAATCAGAGTCGTAACACATTTTGAGAAGGATCAGCTGATAATCACCGGCTGTTCATTTGTCATTGGGCTATTAATTAATGACACTTTCTAAGGAATAGTCGGCCTTAGTTTGTAACAATGACTACACTCGCTCATCTACACTCATCACACTCATTCGAAATCCATATTCGCCCATATCTTGACGATTGGCGTCTTATGAATATATAAAAATAAATAAATAAATATTAAGTAAAGCCATATGAAGTAAACAAATGAATCAAGATATTATTTGATAGCGAAGATAAATAAACAAAAGGATAAATAATAGTTCTATAACAATAACATTTTGGAATAAGTTTGGAAGCCAGTGGGGCGGAATTCTGAGGTCGGAGGGAAAATCCTGTCTTAGTGATTCTCTAAAGCCTTAGTGACCCATGTACCAAATCTCAATATAATCGGCCTTGTAGTTTTGGAGATTTCGTGATGAGTGTGTCATTGTATATATCCGCTCACGTCTATGAATGTCCGCATACAAATATCCTCAGACTCAACCAATTTGGGAGATAAAAAGCCCAAAGGGAAAGGCTTGATCTACTGAGTGTTTTTATACCAAAACTTACTATCTACCTCAATAAGAACCTGAGATATACTGTATATGTTTAAGTGAAAACACCTTGGAAAATAATAAATCAGCGTTTGAGTACAACTTGAGTAAGGTCACACTTAAGTTAAATCAAATTCTTTGTGCCTTATCTGTGTACTAATACTTTTCATTAAAAAAAGATTGAAAAAGATCGACCGGAGAGAACGTGCGGACGAACTCGGAATAGAGTTGCCAAATCTTTTAAATGATAGGTAGAAACCAATTATTTTTTATACTTAAAAATGTAGAAGGGATTTAAAGAATGTACGTAATATGTAAAAGATTTTTACATAGAGCATCAAAATCTCCTTACCATAACTTAAAACAATTTTAGGAATAAAAAAAAGTACAAAATACTTGCGGGTAAAAGTTAAAACTATGTAAGTTGACAAATAAAACAATCATCTTTATTACTATAGACAATATTTACATTGTATTGCTTGCGTCATTAATTTGTCATTAAGATGTATTATCATTCATTCAACACTAAAACTTCATCAATTCAACATTCATTGATTCACTCACTCTTAATCACACATGTCTGTCTTAATGTACGACATTTAATGGCCCTAGCGGTAAGTTAAAAACTTATCAACAGAGTAGAACGCTTTACACACCAAAAGATGTTTCAATCTAACTTTAAATCTAAACATATTTATATTTATAATGAGCATAGCAAAAATATTTAATTAAACAACAAGTAATTTACGTTGGTAACAATAAGCGTTAATAGATTGTAACAACGTTTATTTATTAATTAATTAATCAAAATTTAAAAATTATGTAACCGTACCAAACAAAATATGTAGAATATATTCTTTTTTTTCGTTACTGGAATGATTTTGTATACATGAAAACGTTATGTCGAGACTACATATTAACGTTCAATATAATAAGTTGTGAAGAGATATCAAATGAATCCTGGGTGACAAACCATTGAACCATTTTTAACCTTCTGTTATTATTTTGAATTTGTATTTTTCAAACAAATAAACCATATATTGATTATTTTTATGTGTTTATTTCCTAGTGTTTAATAAAATGTGTATACTATTATTAAATGCTGTCACTAATGAGTGTTTTGGTTGGAAGAGTCGTCAACGATGTACTGGAAGACTAAAACGATCAGTACTCGTCTCCACTACGATGAAAAGAAAAACGATGTAAAATAGTATTTCAAGTATATTAAAGCATGTAAATAATTAATTCCTTACGAAATTTTTCTTCTGTGTTTTTCAATTATTGGATATATAAATTTGTCAAAGATAAACTTAATTAGTTTATTATATTATTAGTTAATTTATTATTCTGTATGTTATCATTTTGTACACCAAACATTTTAGCCATCCGATAAGGAGGGTCCTTGAATATTAATATTAAACCTTATTAAATCACAATAGGACCAACTTATAATAAGTAGATATTTCATTTGACACAACATAAGTTTTTAACACTCCCGATATTGTTTAATTAGATCTGTTATTTCTGATATTAATTAAAACATGCAAAATAAATTTTAGAAAATAAAAATACGTTAAATAGTTGGATTACTTTTAAAACTTGAAAACTAAGTTTGAAAAATATGAAAAGTAATCTTTCACACTCAGGCGTGTTTAGTTGAAAGATTGCTTTGTTAATGTTGTTGGACAGAGCAATTTCCAACACTTGTCATAATTATGATGAGGAAAAGAGATAAAACTGGAATAATTTGTTATAGCATACTGTAAGTTTGTTGATTGGTTTTTTTATCTCATAAATTTATAAATAAGTTAAATTTATTACTTAAAAACTAACTGTAAAAACTTTGTAATTTTCTTATAGTAATAAAAATGTGAATTAAAAAAATTTATAACATCTAATGTGAGTACGCACTTCATTGTTACATGAAATATTTTATAATAAAACACTGGAGGGATAAGTAAACTTTAAATGTCTATTTGTATGTCCTGCATCAAGGAAAATGATAGATATTTAATCTATATTCCTTTTTCAATAGGATTATTTCGAAAACAGTTAACTTGGTATATTAATCTTTAATTTACGTAGTCTTTTACAATTTCCGACGCCAGTTAAGTAGTTTATACATTTTAAGTTATTTAATTCAAAAGAATTAGTTACATTCAATTATTATCTTAAAAATGTTAATGTAACAATGTTAATGTAACAAGGCATCCATTACTTTTTATTCCATTACTTTGAGTATAGTAGTAAAATTGCCTTTTTAACAATTCAAGAAACTTCTCATGAAACATTTATTATGCTAAACAAAGGCAATAAAGAATAACGCCATTTCACCATACTGTCATGGCTACAGAGTTTATTTGCTAGCACTGTGATGAATATTTATTCCTGTAAACCATTTTATGCATGAACAAGTTAAGTGTAATTTTTACCAAGTAAACTGAACAATTTTGTGTTATACTATCGTATGAATTATGTTTACTCGGTAACCAAGCTTGTTTTTAGAAAATGTTCAGTTAATTTAAACAATAGTTGATTGCACCTGTATGGTCATGGAATACTATTATAATAATTAACCTTTCTTAGTGGTCTTGACCGGAGGGTCCCGACATTATCGTAAGATAAAGGCATCAAGCGTGGCTGTTCTTTGGATGGGTGACTTTGGAGCGATCCCGTCCTTGCACGCAGCCCGCCTGCCCGGTCACTGGTGTTGGTTCGGAAGTCACCCTTAAGCCGTTGGTCCCCAGGCAAGTTAGGGATTCTAAATCCTAACTTCGCCTGATAAAATAAGACATCCTTTAACTTTGACTTCCTTCTTCCCTGCCTCCCAGAACAGGTCCTAGGACTGTTCATCCCAACTTAATCTACATAAATACATTATTTACGTTTATCTACTTGCAAACACTGCCATCACTATCAATTTGGTATGATTGATGATATCTTATACCACCCAGGAATATCATGGCTTGTATAAGATCTTGTAGTAAAAGAAAAGTCAGCTTCTAAAATGCAAGCTGGTTGACTTTTTTTTACTTTTTCCCATGTATGTTATCGTAAAGAAAGTATTGTGATCACCAAACAAACACTTTTTTTACAAGTTGGTCTAAAAATCCATTTTATGGTACCTTGTTTAAAAATAAAAACGTGTTTTTTCGGAAAAGAATGTTGGTGCCTGCCCGTATGCATGTATGTCCAGTTCGCTTGATACCAAATGGATGGATAACTGTTTATGTTACGTAATTTTTATCAAAAACGGATCCAACAGTTTTGATTACATTTTTAGAAAGGACGTGAATTACAATTTTAAATATTTTAGTAAAAACTACATGTCTTTAACTTGACTGGTTTTTGATTCATAACATTTTTTCCCGGGCACAAACATTTAAAAATTCAGTTATATCAAGCTTTATTTTAACGATTTTGATTAAATTTTGAGTTAAAGATGCAAATTACAATTTAAAATTTTTACTTACCACCCCACTAAGTTGGGGCTGGAGGCCGAAAGCCGGAAACCACAACTAAAGTTGTTGAAGGTTGTTTACATAAAATCTGACTGTGATTAATTAAACGGTGGTTTTTGAAAATTATTTTTTCCTATCATTTTATTTAAATAAAATAAGTGTTTGATTTGTACATTAATTAGAAATGTAATTGATATAGTATCTATTTTTATGTAGGTGTGTTTTTAGATCGTTTAAGTTTCATTTTTTAAACAAACTGACATAACAAAGGGAAAGGGAGAAAGTTTGTGCCAGTTACCTGGTACCATTTATTAAACAAATGTTAATAATTTATCTTAGGTCAACGTTCTGATCCCTAATTCAATACACTACGACGGTTTTTATTCAAGGTGTACACAGTTATGCAATACCCTTGCTTCGCTACAGGGTGGTTCTCTAGCTTGCTTACCCTTCCCTCTGTGGTTCTCGCTAAACCATCACACCAGTCTGCTGCCATTGAAAATAGATAGCTTAATTTTATAGTCTAGAAAACCCTTTAAATCTACTTTAGTAGAGTTCAAAGTAGTTCAATGTAGTAAGAATTAGCAGAAATTACCTTAGAAATTTTACAAAGAAAACCGAATTGGCTAATCTTTAGTGTCATGCAAATGTTTTTTCAATCATGTGCTTTAAATAAATTATTAAGTAAAAATTATGAATGAACAAAATTTAAATAAATTACTAAATAAAAATTAGTGCCAATGTTATTTTTATGCTAAAAAGGAAACTTTAAGGGGCAGTTTCTACTCTTCAGCAATATACTTTGATAAAATACAGATAATTTGATAAAATACAGATACTTTGATAAAATACAGATACTTTGATAAAATACAAAGGATACTTTGATAAAATCCTTTCCAGTTGACCTTTATGATACGTAGTATCTCTCTTCAAATTTTATAAAAACCTGTTCAGTTGTTCTGGAAATTTCGTGATCAGTGGGTTCATTGGTTTTGGATTAAAAACAGTAACTGAAATATTGTAATATTTTTATTTTATCCAATATGCGTTAGCATAGAGAAAGTATTGTGATCGTCCAACAAGTTTTTTAAGAGTTGGTCTAAAAATACATTTTAGGGTCCCCTGAACCCAAAAAGAATTTTTTTCGAAAACAAAATGTTTGATGTCTGTCCGTATGTGTGTCTGTGCACTTCGCTAGAGAACAAAAGGATGGATCGATTTTACCGAAATTTGGTATGTAAGTGTATTTAGCCAATGTATCCGAAAAAATTTTTCATGGCCAAAAAACATACAAAAGTGCAATTTTCTCAAAAACAACTCTAACGATTTGAATTAAATTTTCAGAAAAGATGTGGATTAGTATTTAAGTATTTTATTAAAAATTGCATGTCTCTAACTTGACTAGTTTTTGAGTTACAGCAAAAACATACTTGGGATTCAAACTAGTAATTTTCAAAGTTTTGATATTTTAGTGTTTAATATGGGGGAAGAAAATTTGTGCAAATTCTTTGGAAACATTTATTTTGTTTTTAAGTTAGAGGTCCCGAATTTTGATTAAAGTGATTTAAGTTGTCAAATACAAATAATTTAAAAGTAAACCCATCAAAATAAAAGATACAAATGAGATTTCGCTAAATGGTTTTCGTACTTAAACTGCTTCTTAAAATAAACAGATACCAAGGTCTTATAGTTTGAACAGGTTTCCCAAGAAAGTCTCAATGTTTAAAAAACAAATTATTTCTTTCCAGAAACAAGGCATAAGTGTTGGTAGGTATGTCACTGATATTGAATGAACACAGTTAGGGTTATCATGAACTAATAAAATTTATGTTTTTAAGAGCATCAAAATGTCAGCACGTGTAGTTTTTATAACACAATAAGGCGCGAGACTATATATCTAACTTATATTGTGACACTTAATAGAAAATTAATTTTCTCTTACCATCAAAAGGCTGTTATAAGTTGTCATATACTCTGACGTCACAAGATTTACACTTCAAACGTTAACATCTACAGATCTTTGGCTATAAGTAGACTGAACCTGAACGTTAGTTCCTCTCATTAGATGTTCCGTTCCTGTCTATCTTCCTGTAATGTCATCTCTAAGTGGATTGTGTCTGAAGAGGAGATTTACAATGTTGTAACGATGTAATCATGCCTACCTTGTAAATTACCAAATTCGATTTATATGAGTCTCTCTTAATATTTGTTGTACCAATTTTGTTCGCAAAAGAACATATATATATATATATTTTTTTTGTAAGTGGTAAAAATTACATTCAAATTCAATCTATTTATGAAACAACTACTTTTTCTGTCAAAAATTCGTATACAGTATTTTGGTAAGTGGTAAGAACTATATTTATTTTATAGCTACCTTATTATCTAAAACAAGCCACGTCCGGACGAACTTTATTTGGCTCCAAGGAATTTTAATTTTTTAATTTTTTTTAGTGTTTTCGACCATTAGAAATCGATTGGTATCGGTCTCAATCCTGGGGAAATTCTTATTTCTGCCCCAGAGGCTTTTATACTTTTCGTGTTATCGACTTCTAGCAGAAAAAAACAATATGGAACCATTATCGACTTGTAGCAGAAAATGGGGTATCAAACTATACGTATTTAGATCCTAAATCACATTATGGAAGAGATAACATTTTAGAGCTCCTACCCCCCCCCCCCCCAATAAAAAATATGCTCAAAAAGCCAAAACTGGCTAAGGTTAAACTAATATACCCAAGTGGGTTATAAAATAAAGGTATCCTTCTCATAATTACTAATATAACATCAGATTTGAGATGAACCTATGTTTATGGGCTATACTGCCCCAAAACCAAAAATCATACTCATACTGGTCAAGAATCCTGGCGAGGCCGTACGCCGATCTTCCTCACGAGGCTACAAACCCAGATCCACAAATGCATTTTGTATGATAGTTAAAATATGTTTTATTAAATATATTTATATAATCACGTTTATTCACATAATTAAATTGCCTTCGGACGGAAAGTTATCTTATTATTATTGATTTATAATTATTATGTATTTCTTAATCGGTATATATATGTTGGTCGAAATATAATACAAGTGAACGTCATACAATACAGGTTTGTTATAATGTAAGTAAATGTACCAATATTATGGCTGTCGATTTCGCTAAACCAAGAAATATTTTAATACAAAATTGATCGTCATAATATTTATAAATATTGTACTTACATAGTAACAATTTTGTATTTAGTGACTGAAAATAGAATTTTAGCCATACAGGGTGTCCAGCTTCGACTGTCGTATATTTTAGAGGATTGTTTGTCAGGTCAATACATGTATCCTATTTCGATTGCCTGTGTCTATATGTGTTTTTTAGAAAAATTTTAATACCTCAAAAACAGTTTGACATAAAATACAAAATTTTTCAATGAAAGTTGATATTAAAAAAATCAAGTAGAAAGGCTGACTGTCTAAAATTATGAGTTTCGAAATGGTGTTTCATGCAGATCCACTCAGCTGTTGCCAGGAAGGAGGGAAAGTGCCGGAACCAGCTGATCGTCTGCAATGTATCGATTATTGCTTATAATGTAATATAAACTTCCAGTTTTCGACTGAAAGTAAGTCACCTGACTTACACGCCCTCTATAATTATTCCTGGATACAACACATGCCCACGCGACACCTTTGGACCAGTTAATTTAGAACGATGACATCTTATAAGCACAGATTGATTAGGACATGCTGATCTGATTTTATTACTATAAAAATTAACCTCTGTTGTTGATGTTAGTTTAACTTCGAAATTAATTTAGGGTAAAACAAATACTAACAAAGAAAATTTAGTTTATTATAATAAATTATTCCAATAGTAAAAGAACACTTGAAATACATAATGTATGTGGTGATAATGAATATTAATAGTCAATATGTTTATCTTATCTCAATTATGTTTGTTTGTTGTTATTTTGTTCACATATTTGTTGTTTATTTAATGGCACGATATTATGCCTATGCTTAATATCGTACCATTATGTTTAAATATGTTGCATTGTCTAAATGATGAATTTACGCTATTTATTGTCGACTTTCTTATAGTTGGTTTTCATTGTTATTGCTATTTTATGTTATTGTTTACTATGCTATAGCTTATTATGTTATTATTTATATGTTGTAGTTTATTATGCTATTCTTTATCATGTTATTGCAGTGATTATAGTCGGCTGCATTTTATAGCAACTGTGTTCTAATAGTGAAACAATTGATAGTGTAGTGTCTTTGCGTGTTGGTAGTAGTGCAACTGTATATTTTGTTATATTACGCTTAGTTTATTTATTTATTGTGAATATTGTTAATTGTTTGGTTTTCTGATATCATCAACTCACGCTATTAAATTATAGATTTTTGTTTAAACTCTTGATAAGTTGAGCTTGTTTGTTGACTGTTGTTGAGGTTTCCTGCTTACCAACTTGGACTATTGTTGTATCTTACTTTTATATCTAGCCAACGTATATATTAATTTATTTTTTGTTTGACATTTTTAGCTATTTGATTGCTTAATATTTATATATATATATAAAAAGAACTACACTTAGCAATCTTTTCTTGATTTTTTTAATGTTTAAAATCGATTTCGGTCTCGAAAGACCATCATCAGTTTAACATAGAAAACAAATAGGGTTATAAATATATCTTTAGAATAATTAATTTACCAGCTGATATTATATCTTACATTTTAACTCCTGACCAAAAATTATTTTGTAGAACAATAAAACCAAATGCTCCCAAACTTTACGGTCAACCCAAAATCCACAAAGAACAAGAACCAATCAGACCAATTGTCAATGCAATGAACTCTCCTGCTCACAAACTTGCAAAAACCCTCAACAATATAGTAAAAAATGAAATAGCACTTGAAAATAACTGCTCCCTTAAAAACACAACAGACTTAATCGACAAAATTAAAAATACATATTGCCCTGATAATCATATCCTAATTTCATTTGACATTAAAGATTTATACACAAACATCCCTGTAGAAGAGAGTTTAACCATTCTTGAAGAAAATTTAACAAAACAAAATAAATTAGACAGCAAGAAAATTCAAGAAATCATCAAATTAACAAAAATTACTCTTAAACAAAATTACTTTCAATATAACGATAAAATTTATTCCCAAGATAAAGGATTGGCCATGGGATCACCACTTTCAAGCATCATAGCAGACATTTTCCTAAATTATATTGAAAATAAATACATTCTCAACCCTGAAATAAACCCTTACGCCAAGAAAATTATATATTATCATAGATATGCTGATGACATTCTTTGTCTATTCAACGGAAACCAAAGACAAATAGATCTATTAGAAATCTTTCTGAACAAAATTCATCCTAACTTAAAATTTACAACAGAAATAGAAAAATCTAACAGCATAAACTTTCTTGACCTTACCATAACTAAAAAAGATAACAAACACCAATTCAAAATTTATCGTAAACCAACATCAACAAATCAAATAATTCACAATACATCCAATCATCCAACTTCACACAAATTAGCAGCCTTCCACAGTATGATTCATAGACTACTGAATACACCTCTTACAGAAGAAGATTACCAAGAAGAAATCAACATTATCAAACAAATTGCTGTCGATAATGGATATCAAGCAAATTTAATAAGTAAATTAATTAATAAACACAGCAAGAAAACACTTGATTCTAAAACTAAAGAAAAAAATAACTACATTCAAATGACCTATCATGGAGATATTAACAAATCTTTACATAACATATTCTCCAAACAAGGATATAAAATTACATATAGAACGAAGAACAGTATCAAACATATACTACAGCATAACTACTCTACTAAAAATAATGAAAACAAATACAATAATTCTGGAATTTATAAAATTAAATGTTCAACTTGTCCTAAATATTACATTGGCCAAACAGGAAGAAGTTTTAATAGAAGATTCAAAGAACATATACCAAAAAACAAACATCAAAATTTATCAACATTTGCTGAACATTTAATACAAGAAAACCATAATATTACATCAATTGAAGAAAATTTAGACATTATACATTTTGCACCTAAAAGTAAAAAACTAGATGCCATCGAAAAATTTTACATATACAAAAACACAAAAGAAAACCCATCATTATTACTCAACGATCAAATAAAATTTCACTCAAATATTATGTTTGATTCTATCATGAAGATACAAAATTATAAAATTTAACAAGATCTACAACTTATCCATCTACATTTTTATTTAAATTTTTATAATATCAGCTGTTAAATTAATTATTCTAAAGATATATTTATAACCCTATTTGTTTTCTATGTTAAACTGATGATGGTCTTTCAAGACCGAAATCGATTTTAAACATTAAAAAAATCAAGAAAAGATTGCTAAGTGTAGTTCTTTTTATATATATATATATATATATAAATATTAAGCAATCAAATAGCTAAAAATGTCAAACAATACAAAGTATCACGCTAACTTAGCTTACCAATACAGAAAAACCAAATTGAAACTACTGAATGTCATTGAAGATATCCATTTCAACCAACATTGCCTTCACAATAATATCATACCTAATTATGTTCAAGTCAATATAAAAAATAAATCCGAAGCAGCACAAATTACAAAATCAAAAGCTGAAAAGATATGGTTAAAAGAAGAGGTTCACCAATTATACATAAAAAAATGTAAGTTAAATGAACAATTATTAAAACTACACTACACACTATTTGAATGTTTACACTTTATTGAAATTGAAAATCTAATGACACAAATTAATGATTGGGTAAATTTAGAAATCAAAAAGAAGAAATTAATTCATACCAACAAATTACTTAAACTATCAAAACAAAACCAATCTAAGATACATCAATATTCTAATCACAAATTCTATCCTAGATTAATTAACAAAACACAAATTGAATTTGATCAAGCTGAAATTAACATTTTAGAAAAAGGTTTCAATTATTGTATTCAAGAAAACAACAATGCAAAACTTCTCATTGAAACTGAAAGTTCAATTGAAAGTCTTCCTTTAGAAATTCAAAACAATACAAGAATTCTTGCACATGAAAAAATCATCAAATACACTAATAAACCAACATACAATACATATAACCACGAGAAAAGTACCATACTCAATATATCAAAGAAGTTAAAAGAAGATAATGCAACAGCCGTCAAAGCAGATAAAGGTAATACAATAGTAATTGTTAATAAAGACGAACACCATATGAAAATTATAGATTTCATCACCAACAACAATATAAAAGAATTACATAAAGATCCTACAGAAACATACCACAACAAAATAAAATCTGCTATCAACAAATCTTACATTTTAACTCCTGACCAAAAATTATTTTGTAGAACAATAAAACCAAATGCTCCCAAACTTTACGGTCAACCCAAAATCCACAAAGACCAAGAACCAATCAGACCAATTGTCAATGCAATGAACTCTCCTGCTCACAAACTTGCAAAAACCCTCAACAATATAGTAAAAAATGAAATAGCACTTGAAAATAACTGCTCCCTTAAAAACACAACAGACTTAATCGACAAAATTAAAAATACATATTGCCCTGATAATCATATCCTAATTTCATTTGACATTAAAGATTTATACACAAACATCCCTGTAGAAGAGAGTTTTACTGATACCCTGTAGAGTTTACTGATAGTGGTGGGGGGGTACCCGTACAAAGCGAACGAGAGTGATCGGTTCTAATTCATTCCAACATTGGCTAATCCAGCCGATAACATCCAACAAATCGATCTGCTTCAGTTTAGCTAGCAACTCGTGACCTTCATCCATGGCCTCGCCCGCCCACCCATACACATACAGAGAGGTTACCCACCCACCCACCCATACACATACAGAGGTGATTACCCACCCGCTCACCCATACACGTACATGGTGATGGATCATATTTATATACATACAATAGTAATGACCCACCCTCCCACCCATACACGTACAGTGGTATTTTTAGTTATGGTAAGGTCAAGAATTCTTGAATTCTTGAAAGAATTTAACAAAACAAAATAAATTAGACAGCAAGAAAATTCAAGAAATCATCAAATTAACAAAAATTACTCTTAAACAAAATTACTTTCAATATAACGATAAAATTTATTCCCAAGATAAAGGATTGGCCATGGGATCACCACTTTCAAGCATCATAGCAGACATTTTCCTAAATTATATTGAAAATAAATACATTCTCAACCCTGAAATAAACCCTTACGCCAAGAAAATTATATATTATCATAGATATGCTGATGACATTCTTTGTCTATTCAACGGAAACCAAAGACAAATAGATCTATTAGAAATCTTTCTGAACAAAATTCATCCTAACTTAAAATTTACAACAGAAATAGAAAAATCTAACAGCATAAACTTTCTTGACCTTACCATAACTAAAAAAGATAACAAACACCAATTCAAAATTTATCGTAAACCAACATCAACAAATCAAATAATTCACAATACATCCAATCATCCAACTTCACACAAATTAGCAGCCTTCCACAGTATGATTCATAGACTACTGAATACACCTCTTACAGAAGAAGATTACCAAGAAGAAATCAACATTATCAAACAAATTGCTGTCGATAATGGATATCAAGCAAATTTAATAAGTAAATTAATTAATAAACACAGCAAGAAAACACTTGATTCTAAAACTAAAGAAAAAAATAACTACATTCAAATGACCTATCATGGAGATATTAACAAATCTTTACATAACATATTCTCCAAACAAGGATATAAAATTACATATAGAACGAAGAACAGTATCAAACATATACTACAGCATAACTACTCTACTAAAAATAATGAAAACAAATACAATAATTCTGGAATTTATAAAATTAAATGTTCAACTTGTCCTAAATATTACATTGGCCAAACAGGAAGAAGTTTTAATAGAAGATTCAAAGAACATATACCAAAAAACAAACATCAAAATTTATCAACATTTGCTGAACATTTAATACAAGAAAACCATAATATTACATCAATTGAAGAAAATTTAGACATTATACATTTTGCACCTAAAAGTAAAAAACTAGATGCCATCGAAAAATTTTACATATACAAAAACACAAAAGAAAACCCATCATTATTACTCAACGATCAAATAAAATTTCACTCAAATATTATGTTTGATTCTATCATGAAGATACAAAATTATAAAATTTAACAAGATCTACAACTTATCCATCTACATTTTTATTTAAATTTTTATAATATCAGCTGTTAAATTAATTATTCTAAAGATATATTTATAACCCTATTTGTTTTCTATGTTAAACTGATGATGGTCTTTCGAGACCGAAATCGATTTTAAACATTAAAAAAATCAAGAAAAGATTGCTAAGTGTAGTTCTTTATATATATATATATATATATATATATATATATATATATATATATATATATTAATTTATAATTCTAAAATTAGTTAATGGCTTTGTCTGTTAAATAAATAATTATGTTAGGCAATTGAACAGCTTTTAGTACAATAATAAGTCAAATAATAGAAGAATAGTAATTCATAGACTTATAAATTTAATTAGTTTCTTGTCCAAAAGTATACGGAAACGTTAATCGGTGTTTAGATTAATAACATATATGATCAAATGCCATAAGTTCCGATGGTTAGGTCAACACTACCTACCTAATATGGATATCATATAAGTAAGTCTGGATTAACTTGGTTTAACATTTATTCATCTAAACATATAACATGCTTAAATAAGATTGGAGGATATTTCAACCGAAGCTTGTCCGTAATGGCAACCCTAGTGAATGGAATATAGGCGATAACTAGCCAAAAACCTCAGTAATACCTAACTGCTGTGCCATCTGGTACCACCAGGGAACCAGACACTTCCCCTCTAACACTTTGCCACTACTACAATGTCCTAAAGTGGACGGACATTTGAATTTGGAGCTCTCAGTGGCCTAACAAAAGTTGCTGATATTCACACTAAGAAAACGTAATTATTAAGTATTCAGAACATACCTTACCTTTCAAAGTATACAAAAAATTGCAAATTTGTTTGATATTCAGTCTTACATGAATGAAATAAATTGAAAATTGGGATCTTTTCCATTAATTCACTACCATAGCCATAGCTTAGGTTAACCTAAAATAACTAAACCTAACCTAACATATCATAGCTAAACATAACCAAACCTAACATAACCTAAACAAAGTATTGGTAGTGAATTAACGGAAATCTTGTGTTAAGAAAAGTAAATGTAATAAATACTGCACTTAACATTGTATTTTTAATTATATTTTACTGCAAAAATTGCAGCAAGCATAACTAGCGCCAACGTTGATTGATAATTGCCATCAAATAAATTATAAGGATTGATTTATCTATGGTGACTTGGTATCACCTGCCATACGTATATAGGCATGTGGGTGGGCCAACATCACTATGAGTGTACAGGCGGGTGGGTGGGAATTAGAGGAAGTAAACGAAGAAAACGGCACGTAATCGCTGGTACTTCATTTAATATTTAAGCCTTCACTCCAACACCAAGGAAGTAATGGGCGTGGAATGGTGTTGTTACTTTCCACATAGTTAATTGTACGAGATTACATCGACGTTGGAAGTAAAGTCAGTCGTAATATTCATTGTTTCCGACAAAGTTAGTTAATTACTGTTTGCAATTGAAAGTATTTATTTGCTTTAACCTAAACGAAATCAAATATTGAGAGAAATAGTCAAACGTTGTTATCATCGTTGTATTTTTCTTAGCAGTTCATTTTAATTCATTTAATTCCTTTTAATTGGGTGAGCCGGTGGCCGAGTGGTTTAAGGTGTCAAGACTTTGAGCTTGGGTTAGAGATAGCGCTGGTTCGAATTCGGCCTAGACTGGAAGATTTATCAGTAATATTCACTTGTACTGTACTAGTTCACCTCCTTACTCTGTCTGATTAAGTTCCTCGCACAGATCAATAGTCTATGAAGAATGGGCAGAGTAAGGTTAAGAAGGAGGTTGGCCTCTCCTTTAAAAAAAATAAATAAATAATTGCAGTATTATCATAAATGACTTGATAAAGGATTGGGAGGGGAAATATTTTTTAAATTAAATATGTTCATACAAATCTTAATAGATTTATTCATAAATGTACTAAAAAATGTATGTTTTATAATTAATAACAATACTGTATACAGCAGGTAAAACTGAAACCGTACTACATTGCAGGTAAAACGAGATAAACGTTTACTTTGACATATAAAAGATTGTTAAACTATGGTAAACAGTTGAGGTAAGAAGATTCGAGATGAATACACCACAGGTGTGATATTTGTAACCAAGTCCCATTTGTTACAAAACTTAATGTTGTATGATAAAGACGTTGCTGTAAATAATTTCAACATTTTGAATTAATGGTTCGTTTAAATTTGCCACATTATAATATATTAAAGTTTGATTCATAAGACATTAATAGTTAAATAAATTCTTCAAATTTAACTAAGAGAACTGTAGATCAAGATTATGTACTCAATCAGTTCGTTTATGTGGTAACGGTAAAAAAATAGTAAGTAGCTTTTGATTTAATAAAGCAAACACAATACATGATCTAGAAACATTTTTAATGATATTGAACAATTCAAAATGCTTTACTTAGAAAGGAAAACTTAAAACTAACGGGTTGAAGTGTTAAGCAGGGAAGTCATAATATGAAGTCAGATATTCTTAAACATTTTAAAAATTTGTTTCTTTTTACCCTGCCTGGAGTTCTCTTAGGTTCCATTAAACCATGAAGTTTTCAAAATGAACAAAAAATATAATAACCATTGCTTTAATTATGGATAAACATGTGTTAATTTTCATAGGTTTATGTCAAAATAAAATATTCAGTTAAAAGATGATTTTATTTATATATTCATTTTTATTTATTGCACAACGTGATAGTGTTAGATTGGTCTTACATTAGAATGGGGGTGAATGAATTAGCATTCGCTAGCAACCAGGCCCTTCTGGTTTACATCCCAGATCCAAGCCAACAGTTTACTTGTGTTTAAGGGTGTTCGGGCGCCCAGTATAGCACTCTAAGGAATTTCGTTCTAGATTTTAATGCAACTGCTGCTAAGAGTAGTAAAGATCCTGACTCACTAACGAACAAACAATGTATTCCCCTCCCCTCTCTCCCCCTCATAGCCCCCACCTGCCCCACCCCGCTAATTGGACAGAAGGACATAACTTCTTCATTAACAGTAAACTTTAGGCATCTACCAGGAACACTACTTGAAAGAAACAGTAGGAAAGAATTTAATATATTATTAATCTGTTTTTTTAGCCAAAGATAATTGTACAAATTTCAACTCAACATTTGAAAAAATATCATTTAAAGAAAAAACTTAACAACACTTTTTTTAGATTTACTATATATTAGATTGATTAGTACCTTTTGTCCACTATATTCTCAAAATGTTAATAAACTATATCACACGGCTTTTTCATGAGTTATACATCAAAAAGGTGAAATTAGTCACTTTGGGCAGCCATATCTCCGTAAATAAATATTTATATTTTTTTCTGAGACACATTTATTACTTACATGCGTAGTAAAAATTTAACTCAAACAATTAAAAAAAGAAAATTTTCTATCTAACCCCCTTAAACACCACATGACACTTCAAAGACAATTACAGTATGCAAAGCTCTTTTATTCACACACTAGTGTTCATCCTCCCTCTTGTCTTCACATATATTGGAACCCATGACAAAACTCAAAAATTGGCATCTACCAGTTTCCCTAAGATAGTGACCCCCCTCCCACTCATACACGTATTCATAATAAATTAACAGCAAAAGAAAAAAAGACATACAGAAAATCGTTAAATCCGAATCATAATATGATCTACCATAAGGCACATAAGGCGGAACTTAGGCAATTACGCTTAAGTGCTATACAATCAACATAATATGGATTTCTGATATCATTTCAAATCTTTACTATATGAATTTGAAAATATCTGAAATCCATTCATGGCACTTTATCGCTTGTTAATCCTGTAATTTATGTTACTAAAGAAACTTATTGCGCGTTGGTTCATGACCTAGTTCATAGAGTCATAGAATTCAATGTTAGTAAGAAATACTAAAAATAAAAGATTTATAGTATAGTTTGTGATTACTTTGTTAATAATAGTGTTATTAATTGTTATTTCAGGGCTATTGGTGTCGTGCTGTAATCCATATACTTAGGATAAATTGTTGTGGATATTGTATGCTTATATGGTCTATTCTAGGTCCTTTTAATACTGACACGGCGGCTGGTGAATAGTTGCCATCGACGTGGATACTACTAGAGAAGTCTGGGGTGTCCATGTTGAGTGGTAGTAAGGATCCGGATATTTTCTAGGGAAGAGAACTGAGTTTCAGGCTTGTTATTTTACCGAAAATCACACGAATAATACTTGGTTCGGATGCCACGTAAAGCTGCTGTTGGTGCTATAGTTTGCTTGGACTATTAAGCTACTAAAAATGGCTCTTCCTTAGTAACAGCTATCCTAAGTTAGTAACAATGACTACACTCGTTCATCTACACTGATCACACTCACATTCGCCCCTCATATTCGCCCATATTTCAATGATTGGCGTATTAATAATGAATAATAACAACAACAACAGTTTTAATGGATTGTACTTTTATAGATTCAATGAAAATTTGTTTAAAACTACCAAAGAAGCCAAATCTATCGTTGATAGTAGATACATATGTCATGGCTTTCAACGCCAGCTGAAAAAAGAGAGAAATATAACATGTAATTAAAGAATAGATAAATAAAATATGCAAAAATATTAAAGTACTGTTTGGACAGCTGTGATTTAAATATCGATGGTATGAGAAAAGTTTGTTTAAAGAAACTAGTTAAAAATTATCACCTTGAAGAAAGTGGGGTGACAGGGTGATTCCACAGAACATAAATCAACCCCACTTCCATCAACCCGAGTCTAACACCATCAGTCGTTAGTCCCTGATTCAACTGGTTCATGAATTTGCATTCGCAATCAAGAATCTTCTTGTTATTAACAATACCAAAAGCTACTTAAATTCAAATTGGTTAGAAAATATTATGATATTCTATCAATACAATTATTGATAGTATATTTCCTAATTTAAGTGAACAATTTTCTTTTTATTTTAATTAATTGGCCTCTTTCAGGTTGTTAGTTAATATATTATGTTTTATTTTTTACTCATTACTCATAGAATACGATATTCAATATATTGGCGAATATGACAGGCGAATGAGTGTAGATGAACGAGTGTAGTCATTGTTACTAACTAAGGTCTACTGTTCCTCAGAAAGAGCTATTTATTAATAGTCCAGTAGCCAGGGCAACTAAGGGACCTACAAATTTACGTGGAATCTGAACCACGTAGTATTGGTCTAATTTTCAGCTAACTGACAACCCTGACACTATAAAACATTTACCCTATACAACTAAGGTCGACTGTTCCTCAGAAAGAGCTATTTATTAATAGTCCACTAGCCAGGGCAACTAAGGGACCTACAACTTTACGTGTAATCCGAACCTAATTAGTGTTGTTTTAATTTTCAGCTAACTGACAAGCCTGACACTATACAATATCTTCTCTATACAACATCTGAACCTTGTCTACCATCCAACATGAAAAACTCGAGACTTATCTGTTAGTGACCACGACGATATGAACATTATTGGAATAGAATGGCCGTTAATTTTCCTGTATGTGGAGCCAGAACCTTCCCGTAATGGCACCTAGAACTTTCTACATCACACTTTTAGAATAATCTCCACCATAGCTCGAGAACCTTCTGGACTTACTTACTCCGGCGCTTCAAATAAAGGCATCTCACACCCGGTCAGTCAGTGTGTCTCAGTGACAGTCTCCAGAGTCAGTCTTAGTGGAACTGTGTCTTCAGCCTAAAGTGAAAGTGACCTCTAGGGAACAGTGTATAAAAGTATCAGATATTGTGTGAACACAGACTCGAGTGTGATAAGTGATGATTATTTATTGAAAATAATAGTGTTTTTTTAGTGTTAAATATTGTTTTTCTAGTAATGTAAAACTGGAAATATCTTGTAGTGTGAAATTTACGTGTGTGAATAAATGTAACAGTTAATGTAACAGTTAGTAGCCAGAAATTAACTAACGTACCGTATCATTATTAACACAACAGGTACTTAAATATATATAGTTGTTTGATTAGCATAATACGTGTTGGTACATATACAGTACAAGTAAACGTCACACAACACAAATTTATTACAATATAAGCACAAAATGCACAAATATATTACAATGCAATACAAAATGCACAAATATTATAGTGATCGATTTCGATGAACCATGCTCACCTTCCTCAGACCAGAGAGATTCACAAAATTATTCTTTTGTGAATCCCTCTGGTCTGAGGAATGTGAGCGTGGTTCACCGAAATCGATCACCACAATAATAGTGCATTTTATACTTATAATATATTTGTGCTTATATTGTAATAAATTTGTGTAGTGTGACGTTTACTTGTACTGTAAAGGTACTTAAAATTGGTTAACATCTATGTTGACGTTCTGTATTAATACAATCAGTGATGAGTTGTTTCCCAATTTAACTAAACTGTTTTCATTTCATATTAAATTTGGCCTCTTTCAGGTTCTTAGTAAACTCGTTGAGTTTTAGTTTGGCCAGGCGAGTGATAGTCTAGTACTCAAATAATCAATATGTGAGGTTCAAGATAATTGGCTATCAATGTGAATTCCTAAAAAGTTTGCTGATGAAACAGAGGTAGTTTTGTTATTACACTTATTTTGAGACATTCCCTTGAATGTTTAATTTCGTTCGTTAACAATTAGTGATATTTTTTTGATACTGCAGTGTTTCTCATACAAATCTTTCATATAATGAACAACTGTTCACTACGCATTTACAGGATTGTCGAATTAAATATTTCTACAAATTAAAAATGCTGTCACAAGTTATATAATAGAGTCGGTTACGTATTACAATTTTAACATTTGCAAATTAAAATGTAATAATAGTTACCTTAAAGTCTTAACATACTTATAACGTTAAAATAACTGCTAGATAAATGAGTGCTTACACATTATATTTTAAATAGATTTTTCGTGCAAGTAAAATTAATCAAATGATTTCAATTGGGATTGATTCTTTTAAAAGAGTTTTCTTGGCAATAATTTGTAATTTGATAACAATCTTTTGAAAATTCTATCAGGGGAAAGTTAAAAAACATTACGAAGCAATTACAGAGATAAACTTTAAACGGTTCTGTTCTGAAAGTTTTTATCAGACCTTATAAGTCTAAATAAGGTAAAATTGGCTTAGTTTATCTGTTCTGTTAGATGACAGTAACTCTTGTTGTAGAACTTCTGCAGTAGAGCTGTTAAAAGTTTTGGTGGCTGTAAAGAATATTGCCTCAAGAATTGTTAAAATCATTATGATTGAATACAAACATCTGGGAACACATAGTAAAATATAAATGTTAAAACTAAATCAACAAATTTGTGCAATTATTCTTGATTAGATTAAATAAACCTTTCTCGATGTATTCCATTCAAATTGCCATTAATATCTTTCTTATAGTTATTCTAGGAAATGTATTGAATTTCATTACAAAACTTATTATAAGTGAATTTTGGCAAAGTTTTAAACCAAACATTTTAATTTTTATCAATAATAAATCTGTTTGGGTTTAGTACTATTAATAAATTAATTACATAGCGTTACATTAACGGATAAATAATATATTGGAGATACAAGAAACATAATAAATAAACTTATATATGTTTACCTGTTTATAAAAGCACAACATCTAAATTTTTTATGATTTGCCATTAGTAGTAATCATGATACTTTGAATGACCTTCTTATCACAGAATATCGATACATTGTTTGCGTTATCGTTACAAAAAAAGTTTCATGCCACACCAGTTCATTATAGATAGAACATTTGAAATATTCAGAGATTTACGATGAAATAAATTTCTATCATGATGACAAAAGTAATCTATGAGAATTCATTCAACAATTTTCAGAATTGGTTTTCCCATTAGTTCTATAAATATTTTTAAGACGTAGAAGTAATTGCTTATAGGATAATCCTCAAAATCCACACATTATATGAGAAACAAAAATAATATTAGTCTATTTATTTTAATACGAATTAATGTTGATTTCTATACAAGGGGTGGAAAAATATATATAAACGCTTTTACAACTTGTCTATGACTTCATTGGTAAAGGTGAAATCTTGTACATCAACATGGTTACAAAAAACACACCTTTCATCTATTCAGGGGGACGACCCATGAGGAGTTGAACGAAAATCTTTAATGTAAGTCTAGGTCGAGTTTGGTATCAAATTAAAGGTCTGTTCAATAGAAATTAAATCACGCAAACAGGACTTCGAAAGGTTTGTCCTTTCCAGAGTAGTGGTCATTTGAATTTCAAAGTGATTATTTTGAAAAATATTATTTTGCACTAATTAACGATTTTAAGTAAATTATTCAGATACAAAATTATACTTATAAAACACAATAACTAAACAAATTTAAATTATCAAATTATATAAGGAAAAAATAAAGTTCTTGTGAAAGCGTAGACAACATAGAAAAGTTGTGAAAGAGTTTCTATATTTTTTTTCCACCCTGTATATCCTTATGACACTTGATTATACTTAAGAAAGCTTTAAACTTTTTAAGTAGCCTATATCTATAATAATACATTTGAAAAAACGAAATACTTTTTTTAACTTGTCAGTGAAGCAGCTTCGTGTATTTTATATTTTTCTCTAGCTGTATGATTATTTATACCATTTTATGCTATTTAACCCTAACAAAGTTAACGAAAATTTAGTAGATAATCTCACATAGTGACAAATTAAAAAACTGGAGTACACATGTTTTTAGCTACGGGCTTCCCTACAACATTTAAGGTTTCAATACACTTAAATTAAAATTTAATACTTCTCATGATGATTTAATAAGGTAAAAAATCAAATAAGGTCCATTAGGTACAGTGTTCTCCTGCTGCAGAATAGTGTTGTTATCCAAGAAACAAATGTTGAAGATAGAGGAAATAGTGCAGGAATCGTTACTTATCTCTGGGGATATTATTAACAACGTACGTTAGGGAAGAATTCGTTGTTTACAAAATCTGGTTAAGAACATATTTATGCCGGTAATCAGAGAATCTTAAATTACGTAATAAAAACAAACCACCGTGATTTATTTATGATATACAGAGTCAGACAAAAATGTACCCAAATAGAAATACCCAGTGTGTATAGCCATTGAATGGCTTTACCTTGAGGACTTGAGAGTCCTCTTAACCAGTGGGTATAGCCGTCGAATGGCTTTACTTTGGGGATTTGACAGTCCTCTCAGCCAGTGAGTATAGCCGTCGAATGGCTTTACCTTGAGGACTTGAGAGCCCTCTCTGCCTTTGGGTATATTCTTAGAACAAATGAAATCTTCATTAATTGATCATGATACAATATATGTAACCATTTCTAATATTTCTCATGGGTTAATACTGATGGAGGTAATCTAGTTTTAAATATAGTTAAGGTAGTAAGTCGACAGGTATATTGTACCTAAATTTTTGTACATTGAGTTTGGTTTTAAAACGCTTGAAGAGTTCTAAAACCATCGAGGAAATGTTTAACAAGTTTTCCACTCATGAACAATCCAACAACAACAAATAACTTTCTAACAACAGTTCCTTAAGTATTCGATGAGAATGATAACAATCCCTCATACTCAGCCGACTAGTACCGGCGATGTTAGTGAAATTTACGAGTGTATCGTTGAGGACAGACCGCACAGGGGCATCCTGTAATATCTTTCCTCCTGAGTCCCTTAAACTGTATGAACAGTTCTTGAGTAATAAAGGTGTGCCCAGGGAACGAGAGCCTCCATCAGGGCTTAATACCCGCTCCTTAGTTGCTCTTTACTTGTAATATCTTAATTAATTATATTGCATCATACAAATGCATTTTATTATTCATTATTAAGACGTCAGTATTAGAGTAATGGGAGAATATGAGGGGCAAATGAGTGGATATGAACGAGTGTAGTCATTGTTACTAACTAAGGTCGACTGTTCCTTAGAAAGAGCTATTTATTTAGAGCCCAATAGCCAGGGCAACTTAGGGACCTAGAGCTTTATGTGGAATCCGAACCACGTGGTGTAGGTCTGATTTTCAGCTAATTGACAAGCCTGATATTCAGTTCTCCTCCATGCACAACTTCTGAACATTGACTACCATCCAAAATGGACACCCCAGACTTCTCTAGTAGAGTCCACGTTGATGGCAACCATTGAGCGGACGCCATGTCGATATTAAGAGGACCGAGCCTAAAGCCTATCACCTACAATCTCCTCAACATTTTGTCCCCAGCTAGGGTTACAACAGCAATGCGCCACCAGTGGCGACTTTGTGTAGTCATTGTTACTAACTTATGGTCAAGTGTCCCTTAAAGAAAACCATTTGTTAATTTCCCAATGGTAAGGGTACTGTACGTATGATTTTACGTGGAATCCGAACCACTTGGTATTGGTTTGATTTTCAACCCACAAGCCTAATACTCAGTTCTATCCCATATACAACATTCGTATCCTGTCTACCACCCAACACGGACAGCTCAGACTTACGTAGAAGTGTCCACATCAACAGCAACCAATAAGCGGATGTCGTGTCGGTATTAAGACTGGGGATAGAACCTATCGCCTTAAATTAAAAAAAAAAAAAAAAAAAAAATACTTTAACACTTTAGTCATAAATTCAAGTAATATTTTCATAACTCTCATTATTGTAACTAAAAATTAACAACATCTTGTCTATGTACATCATTGATATACGTTGTGTAAAAAAGTGCCTTCTATTTTAGATATTGGCAGGTTTCAATGTTTTATTTTGCACGGAAGCCATGGTTTTTACTTACTTAGAAGAAACAGAAAGAAAAGAAACGAAAAATCAAAGAAACGTTATAAACTTAACGAATTTATATCCTTTTCATTTCTTTTGAAAAATATATAATTAGAGGGAATGAAAATAAATTTACATAACAAACCATCTTCTTGTAAGGTTTCTTTTGCCTTGCGACTGAGTTCATTTTCATTTGGAGTCGCATTTCCTTAATTTAATTAGCTTGTGAAGGTTAAATAATATCCCAAAGCAACAAATTTTGTATTAAAAAAACCTATTTTAAATGTAAACTAAAGTAATTTTGTACTCTGATAATATTTTGGTATATTTTGTTTACAACATAATCGATATTACTATTTTGTTATTTTTAGAACTTTAAGCACATTATGTTCTTATGACTTATATTCTTACGCCACTCCATCTTTTCATGTGAGAGAAGCACTACATGGGAACACTGTTTGCCGTGAGAGTTTGGCTCCTTACTTTTCCACTTGTAATTTGTTTTCTATTCTAGACTTACTAGGAATCTGAACCACGTGGTATTGGATTGATTTTCAACTCCATTAAAAAAAATTTTAGAGTTATTTTCATTGCTTATAATAGTTGAATATATTTTTAATAGAATAGATAATTTACCAAAAATTATTTCCTGTGACAATTATTAACTTTAGAGGGGTGGTTAATAGTTTCCAGTAGTTCGAACAGGAAGTAATAACCACTTTCTGAGTTATTAATCTTATTAGTTGAAAGGTACAAAATTGATCTAATTAATAAAATATGTTATAGTTCTTATGAAACGTCTCCAATGGAGATAAAAGTGACTCTATTAGAGAACATTTTGCTTATATCCATAGTGGGTTCTCAGTACTTTGCTATTGTAACCCGTAGTAAGAATGATGACAATTTTCTATTAGTTACATTTTTTACAACTATGCAATATAGACCTTTTATAGTCACATCTATAGGACTGTGTTATTCTTGTAAAAATCTGTAACTTGATATTAAACATGACATACTCACTCTTAATAAAATGTTTCTAACTCCGATTGCGATATGATCACTATTTTGGACCAAAGCGTTTAAATAGAAAACCATGTTTTTGGCCTTTTTCGTGGAACGAAACGGGTCAGTGAGCTCCATATTTTACATATAATGGCTTCAGAAAAAGTCTTGTTCTTTTATTAAACATCACAGAACTCCACTTTAAATTCTATGTATTTCCGTTTTAAGGCAAACCAATGCATTAAATTAAAAGTAATTATAAACTAAAGGTAGAGTTTAAGTTCCCATAGCTTGTGAAGAATTCAATTAGCTTTCATAGGAATAATGTTTGTATTTGTAGTGTAAGAGAGGATGTCGTTCCTTTTTACTTTCTCCCATATGCGTATTGTGATCGTAAAAAAAATTTGGACTAAAAATCCATTTTAGAGTTCCCTGAATCCAAAAAAGTGATTTTTCTAAACAAAGTTGGTGTCTGTCCGTATGTGTGTCTGTGTGTATGTGCAGTTCGTTGGAGACCAAACAGTGGATCAATTGTTATGAATTTTGGTATGTAAGTGTATTTATCCGATATATCCAGACCATTTTTCACTTTTTTGAAATTTAAATTTTTTTATTTTTATGAGCAAAACACATTAAAAAATTAAATTTTCTCAGATACGTATCTAAAAGTTTTTATTCAATTTTCAGGAAAGATGTGAATTTCAATTTAAAACATTTTAGTAAAACCGCATGACTCTAATTTGACTAGTTTTTTAGTTACGGTAAAAAAATATTTGGGAATCAAACTGGTAATTTTCAAAGTTTTGATTTTTAGCGTTTAATATGGATGAAAGTTTATGCCAATTCTTTGGGATAATTTATTTATTACAACAATGATGCACGAACATAGGAGTTTTTCACTTGCGTTGTTAAATGTTACATCGACACTCACCAGATGTTGTAAGCCCCATTTCTCATGACGTCACAGGCCCGTTTTAACCCTGTTACTGTCCAATTTTGCTCGCTGCCTTGGGCGACTAAGTGAATCAAATCACGACCAGTTATGAAGGGCTTAGCTCTAAACTACTCGTATCACGAACTGTTTGATAAAGTATAAACACTTACTGAATTTTAGTCTGAGATAAATTCTTTTACGTAAACCAAATATATGTAGTCTTAACCATGAATAAAACTAACATATTATATCATTTGTTGTTACTAATAGAAATGTGTTAATTTTAAATTAATAACTGTCAGCACTGGTGGCACAGAGCTGTAACCCAGCTACATGGGGACTCAGTGTTTGGGAGATCGTAGGCGATAGGTTCCATGCTCGGTCCTCTTAATACCGACACGGTGTCCGCCCAATGGTTGCCATCAACGTGGACACTACTAGAGAAGTCTAAGGTGTCCATGTTGGATGGTAGTCAAGGCTCAGATGTCGTGTAGGGAGAGAACTGAGTATCAGACTTGTCAGTTAGTGAAAATCAGAACAATACTACGTGGCTCGGATTCCACGTAAAGCTGTAAGTCCCATAGTCGCTCCGGCTATTGGGCTATTAATAAATTGTAATTTCTGAGCTAAGTGGAACTCAGATAGTAACAATGACTACACTCGTTCATCTACACTCATCACACTCATTGACCCCTCATATTCGCCCATATCTCCAAGATCGGTGTCTTAGAAATTAATAATGAATAACCTTAACTAACTGTACAGGATTTAGATAACAAATTATCAAAAAATAAATTGTTCTTTATTAAACATGGTATGATGATGGACTTGCTTCATTTCTGGATTACTTAATTAATATCATACAACATATCGAGACTAATACATAAAATATGGTTCAGTTTCATACTGTATATTTTATTAACATTGCAAATATAAGTTTTAATGGACAAGTCAAACGAACAAAGGAAACTCTCCCTTGTTTATTTATAGAACTAGCGAGTTAAACTAAGTTACTCAACTCGTTCATAGGTAAACAAAGGTAAATATAACAGCTTTACCTAGTTTATGTTCACCCGTCTCCTGTCCCAACACGATGTCGTTATAACAAAGCTATAATAATAACAATGACGCAAGTAAATTTTCTCCTTTAACGATACAGTTCCTTGTTACAGTGTAGTCTTAAACTGTGACATGGAGTTACTTTTCACTGATGTTTTTACGTAATAATGTACAGTAAAGGCTTAAGGAGAACAGGAGGCTGTCTGTTGTACGAGCGACCCCAGAGAGTCAAGCTGACTGCACTTAGTAGAATGATTGCAAAATCAATTTAATGATTATTCAATTTCTTTAAAATTCTCTTTCTTCTTAAAAAACTATAAGCTGTGTGTACTTAAAAATTAAAGTTTTTTACCAAACGGTAGTGGGAATTGCTATAATCAGTTCAGAGGAAATTTCTATGATATCCGTAAGTGGAACTTTTCAATTCTCAACCACTCAAAAAACCCAAAACACGTGATTATTAAATTGTAGCATACATCTGGTTTTGATTTATTTGTGTCCAAAGTGGTCTACATTTCACCCTTTTATAAGCACACAAAAATGTGGGCAAACATATAAGTCAATGAAGAGAGTGAGTGATTCTATTTGAGTTTTATGACCTTCGCATGATTCTTGCCATCAAGAGCAAGAAGACTTTTCCTACGTTGAGCTGATCCACCCACCCACACACGTGCGGTGGTTTTGACCCACCCACAGGCCTATAAGTACAGATTTGTCTGTACGTATAAGGATGAGCTGGAGGCCGAAATTGACACTAACTTATGAGGAGCTTGTGGGAGGAAATATAACGTGATATTAAATACGTTTTTAAATTTCTTAGGATTATTTAGTTCCAAAATTTTAAATTTATGGACGTTAATTTGAGCATTCGACAATGCTCAGAAAAAATAAAAATCTAGTATGTTCCTATTCACTCTTTATTATTGTTGGTTTATTATAAAATAATAAATAAACCTTAAGTGTTGTTTTAGTCCAATACAAAATGAATTAGGGCAAAGATCCATTGAAATTTGACATTAGAGAATAAATAAAAATTAAATGAAAATATTGACTTTAAATCACGTAAACCGCTTTAAATCTGGTTACAAACTACATTTTACTCACTTTTCAGCTGAAGGTGTCACTGGCAACAACTTTTGATTTGAAAATGAAAGAGGTAAAGTAACAAATGAAAGAACATTGCTTTTGATTGTTCCTTTACAATAGTTTATTTATCGAGTCTTCTCCTTTATAACATCACACAAGCCACTGTAGTTGAAAAAAATATTATGCGTTATTGAAATATTTTACGTAAAACCTTGGCCTACGGTAACGGTGTGTGACAGTAAATATTACTAGGTGCACTATATCAAGTGAAATCATAATATATAAATTTATTAACAATATTTATTAACTGGGTTTGCGTAACTGCCTATTTATTAATGAAAACACCCAATGCTAATACTCCGCCTATTTAAGTATTTTCATTTGTTTTTATTTAAAATCTAATGATCAAGTCAATAAATAAAATCACTCCATCAGAAATCAGATCACATTTGAAACTTTAAGCCCATTGAGGTGTAACTCTTCTAAATGACTTAAAACTTTCCTTGTTAAAAATACCGAGGAAAGTTTGACTGATTTGTACGCTAAATTTAACATACATTTTAGTCTTTCTGATTTTATTGTCACTATGCTGTTGCGGAATATTTCACTAAAATACATTTTCTTTTTTAATTGTTGACTACATTGCTTGGACATTATTCAAGATAATGAGTTTAGGAAATAAATTTGAACTTCACACAATATTTTACACTAAATTATAATTTGACTATGTATTATTAATAGATTATAGAGCTGTTTATGTCTATTTAGTATGTTCCTCTTTATCTCAGAAATACTTTTAGCTAAAAAACCCTGTAGCTTCCCGTGGTACTCTGTATGTATGTCCGTTTAGATTCTCTTTTCTAAACAAATTGCGTAGTAATTTCCAAAATGGAATGTTTATTCATGCAAACCGCATGTTTTTAACAAGAAATCGTTTGTTGCAAATATAAATAAATCGAGTAGATTGGAATAAGAAACATCAAATAGTATCACAAACATATTTATTGTTATATAAATAATACTACATTTTTAAACAAGAAGAACGAACACCACAGTATTTGTGGTAAATGTACCAATTAATTTAAAAATAAACACTGAAAGGAGTGAGCTATATCCCCCCACCCTTGGAAGGGGAGTTACCTGTGTACTGTGGCGTAGTGAGCCGAATGGATGGATGGAGAATGAAATACATGTGAGTGAGTCGATTGACTGATAGAGTAGAGAGAGGGAGAAGAAAGAGCAGATGGTGCCCCCTATGAATTCATTCTTTCTTACATATGAGATGCCGACACAACGTTGTGCGTATTTTAAGACGAATATGAATGATGATGAGTTTAGTCTGCTTATTAACTGAGTTCAACTGTTCCTCAGAAAGGTCAATTTATTTATAGCCCAAAAGCCAGAGCAACTAAGGGTCCTACAGTTTTACGTGGAATCCGAACCACGTAGTGTTGATTTGATTTTCTGCTAATTGATGAGCCTGATACTCAGTTGTCTCCTACACACAACATCCGTATAATGATTACCACCCAACATGGACACCCCAGACTTCCCTAGTAGTGCACACGCCAGCCAAAAACAAATTAAAACCCCTGTGACTTCTTCTAAATAATTAGGACTTACCTGGGACTCATCAATGGAGGTGGGTGGTTAGAGTTAATGAGTTGCAAGTAATTAGGGCTTACCTGGGGGCGATCCTTCGTCCACCCTCACTTGTTGTTAATGAACACTTCTAACTTTTCTCTCAATGTTTAATGATGTTAAAACCAAAGTTAACTCCACAATTCCAAGTTATAAAAGCGCCTTAATTCATAATTTTCTACAGACTGTTGCAATGAAGCTAGAAGTTGGAAAACTGGATAAATGTAGACGGGGTGTAGCGTTACGTTTACCATAAGGTAAGTTGTCGGTGTGAAGTTATATTTAGTAAATTTAAGTTATTTCTCACTTTGGCTGAACGAATTGGAAAGTAACTGTGAATATTTTCCAAATATAAAATGAAAAATTTCACAATTAATGTAATATTGAATATTATAGAACACATATTTGATTAATATTATCTTTTTAAACGTTGATAAACATTTTAAATATAGGTTATTTTTAAAGTCATAAGTACACTATAATAATCTAAATAAGCAAAATCCCGTATTAGAGTAATTTTTAAGTGACTTTAGATAATTATTTAATAAAATAATTAGATTCTATGACGCTAACGCGTAGATGTTGTCTTAACAAAATACCGTATAAAAGACATACAAATTTTGTTTTTTGTCTAAACAAAATAAGGAAAATAAGAAAGAAAAGGAACAAAAAACTAATAAAACAATGATATATTTATGACAAAGATGGAATTTTCATATGAGAAAATGACAATTGTCTTTCTAATAATGTAATTGGACACAAGCTCTGTTCCCGGGTTATATATTATTTCCTCGTATTTTTTCTTCAAAAACGAAAAACTCGAAGTAAAAAATATTCGACCTATAATTTTAAGTATGCCTTTGAATTCCTTATGGTTTATTAAAATCTTATAAATATGAAAGTAATAGCTTTTTTCCATCACCGGTTAGCTTTATTTGTGATTAAAATATGGTTATGTGTTTTAGGTCCAACATTATCTATAACATACTAACTAAGCAGTATGTTATAGCTTCTTCTATAATAAGAACAAAACTTAAATAAAATGAAAGCATAATAGACTTGTAAATATACATCCAAGGTGCTCAAAAACTGTAAACACATTCTTACTTATAATGAAATGAATTAATAATAGTTTTAGTAGTGGATGTATCCGAGGATAGTTTCATTGTAGTTGACATAATTAAATATTACTATGGCAGCAATGATGATGAAATATTTAAAAGGTTCTGAATTATTAAAATGAAATATTAAAAAGAACTTTAACAATAATAATATTAGAATATATATAACAGATGTATTGTTTATGTTATGTAACAACTGAACCCCAGAACTATAAATTTAGTAAAAACGAATTAAAAAATCTTAACATATGAATGTTGTAATACACCGCAATCAATCAACAATTTATCAAATAAATTAATTTCACATCACAAGATTTAAAAGGTCCTTTGTTGTATTAAATAATATTGTAACTACCATAATTTAGATAAATGGTTCCAAAGAATTAGCACAAACTTTCCCCCATATTAAACACTAAAAAAATCATAACTTTGAAAATTACCAGTTTGAATCCTAAATATGTTTTTTATCATAAATAAAAAACTAGTCAAATTAGAGACAAAAATTTTTTTAGAGTTTTTTTAAGTTTTTACTAAACTATTTCTAGTAACGGGTTTTGATCAAAATCGTTAGGGCCATTTTTGAGAATATTCCATTTTTTAGGATTTTTGGACATGAAAATAAACTAAAATTTCAAAAAAGTGAAAAAATGGTCTAAAGATATCCGCTAAATACACGTACACACAGAATTTCGTTAAAATATATCCATCCGTGTGGTCTCCAGCGAAGTGCACATAAACATTTTTTATTTTCGAAAAAAAAAACACTTTTTAGACCAACTTGTAAAACACGTTTTTTTGGAAGATCACAATACTTTTTCTAACGCATAAGGGAGAAAGTAAAAAGCTATGTAATAATCATAGTGTCAATAGTACACTAACCCTTTAATTTGTTGTTTTTCAAAATGTCGATTTTACTAAAAAGTTTGAAAAAATGGGATACTTTTTTTACTATTAAAAGAATATTTGTTTTATTTTTAATTTTTAAAACACTGAATTATTTCAATTTTATAAGTTTAAGTTTTGTTTTATTTATGTCTAGATATTATGATTAATCACTTCAATTTGTAAATTAGTATTTTATTTATAGTTTTTAAGATTATATATTATGTGTTTATACTATCATAAAAGTTAAGATGAAAAGAGGATTTAAAAGTCCGTCTAATTTACGTTATCAATAGAATATATTTTTAGGGTTAAGCGTTAAAGAGGACTTTACAGTCCTAACTTCACCCCTTTAATATAGCCATTTTTCTATTTTATTTTTTTCATATATTGTTCGTACCACTTTTAAAATTAAAAATTACATATTTCATTAGGTATTTCTATTAGTGTTAATTACCTATTTCTATTTCCTATTTCTAAATTAGTGTTAATTAATTGTTAAACGTTCTCTTCAAGTGGCAAAGAACTGAATATATATTTGTAACTAATACATTTGTGGCTACACGATTAAAAATAATACTACAAAGAGTAGATAGAGAATCTTAAATAATTAAAGAAAGTTTCGCACGACTACGAGTGTTAATTTTTATTTTGAAAACTCGAAGGAACATTAAATAAACGCATCTTTTTACCATGAGGGTGAGAGGGGTAACACTTTATATTCCTACCGGGAATGGCTGAGTTTCATACCTTAGCCCCCCAGCGGCTCTGAGTATATTGTTGTTTTTTACAGTTTTATATCTCTAGGTATAAAAGACAAAGCCCTCTCTCACTCATCACTACTTCTCCAACTACTCATCTAGGTGGAGAGCTGAAATTCTGTAGTGTTCAATAGGACAACGAAATACTTGACGAAATACTCCAAAGGGATACAAACCACTCCTAAAAAATGTTCCATACGGATAAAATTGGGTTGATTTTAGTAAATTAATAGCAGCTGTTTTGTAAATAAATGAACATGTTTATTTTGTATGTTTGACATTATCCTATTGATTCATTAAGAGTTTAATCTTCAGCTGTTAATGAAACAAATGAACAAACGAAAAAATGAAACAAACACGTTTGAAATATGCTAAATAATACCATTAGGTATTTAAAATAATAAATAGGCAGCAACTTTATTTACAGTAGTGTGAGTGAGATTCTGTAAATAAATTTAATATTGTGATTTTACGTTATGCTGTTAATCTACTATTATTTGTAGTCAAAAGTCACACGCCGAGGCCGAAGGCCGAACGAAGTGTATTGAGCGCAGCGAGTGACGGGGTTGGTATGCGAAGCGTGCAGGGGTGTCCCCTAGTCTTTGTATATTTTCAAAGTAAACCTGTATATACAAATGTATATATTTGTCGTTAATTTTCATTTAACGGATATGTAGAATTGTCATCTTTATTCTATACCAAATTTATAAAGATAAAAATTGGCATAGAATAAAATGTCATTTAGTGTAATACAACCATGTAGGTATCACCGATGCATTGTTTTGTTTTTTATTTATGGCAAAAAAACCTATCTGGGGATCAAACTGGTAATTTTCAAAATTTTGATATTTTAGTGTTTAATATGGGGGAAAGTTTGTGCCAATTCTTTGGAAACATTTACTATACAAATACTAGTAAATATTGCCAATATATTTATATTCCAAACGATTAGGCATGTAATAGGAAAAGTACAGAACTAACTTAATATAAAAATAACGTAATTGACACTATCGTTAATTTGTGATGGCTAAAAGTTAAAGCTGATATTCAACCATCAATTAGGTTATTGAAATGTGCTGAAAGCTCACGCCTTTCAGTTGGTAATGTTAAATATTTATTAATACGAGCCGCGCGTTTCAACCATCAAGCAAAACCCACAGGCACTGAATCAAACATTACATGTCCTGTGTCTTGATGAAGGTGTGTGAGGGTTATAGTAACCAGCTGATGTATGCTAACAACGTAATTATCACCAATTATATGAACTTGTAACTTTAAAAAATGAGTATAAATAATTATAAATGCATGAACATGGACTATTATTATTTCAATAATTTTTTTCTAGGTTGAAAAATATTTTAAACTTTTACAAATTTTCCTAATTTTTTAAAAATTTATTTATTTATTTTTGTTATTTGACCATTTAAATAGAAAACCTTTAAAAATTTAACCTGTATAAAACATGAATTATTTACTATTTATAATTTATTTATACTAGTTATACTAGTATAAATAAATTAGATGTATTTATAGTTTATACTACTATAAATACATCTAAAATTTGATCTGTAGATTTACATATATTTATATTGTTATTATTTATTTGGATTGTTACTTATATATCGTTTTATAGTATGAGAGCTATTTATATTAATTTTATAGGAAAAGAGGTTAAAACTTGTTTTCTTTTATTTTTTTAGTCTTGAGTCCAAAAATGTGCTTACTTTTTCAGTACAACATCTACGAGTTCAGCTCTCTCATAATTTATTATTGTAAAATCTGTATTTGCATGGTAACATTTCTGTGTCACGTATATTTTATTTCGTTGTTTTTTACATTAATTAATTTTCTTTCCGTAGTAAATAATAATATACTTTCTCCGATTGGGATTTTTTGTTTTTCCCCTCTTGAGGTGGTCAGTATGGCTCAGTTTTGTGCAAGAGTGGGTCACACTACCTATCTCTATCACTTGTTAGCATAAAAACCATTTCCAAGCACGCAATTCAAATTCAAAAAAAATTAAAATACTCAAGTGTACAATACAGTAACATAGGATTTTTAAATTGAATATCGAAAATATTTGGACTAACTTTGTTCGTTGAACGTACCGTAATAATTAAAACTACACGAATATTAATCTAATTCCACTTGTATTACATTCTTTGGTTACCTTTAGAGTTATGATCTATAAACCTGCCGGTCACTTTATAAAATTGTGTAATATTTTAGCTTGGTGCCATAAAGTTATTAACTACACGACCGCCATCATCCCTCCACGATACAGCTGGTTACTCGTTATTTAGTTTGTCGAGTCTCATATATTGCGAGAAAAGTTACCCTACGTGCATTTACCCTACGTGCAACTTTCAATCAATAATAAAACAACAGTAAAAATACAAATTAAATAAATTAATGAAGAGGTGACATTTTTTAAGTTATATGGACTGATTTACATTTGAAAGAAAATTGATAAAATATCAATTGTACATAAAAATGTAGCTTATTAACTATACATTAATTTATGCTCCAATATACAGATTGTTTTGTGTGTAACTTTTTTTATATCATGCAGTAAAGATCAAATCATTTACTCTTATTCCGAAAATAAATAACTACAATTATTTATTATGTATGAGAATTATCTTCCACTCATTGCATCGTGTTCAGTAAAAATTTCTTTATAAAAATAAATAAATAAAAATATTGTAAGTTGTATATTATTTTTGTAATGAAAATAACTCTTAACATCTATAGTAACTTGATTATCTGAGGAAAAATCTAATAATATAACAAGATAAATTTATACGTGTATACATTTTTAAGTAACCTTAAAAAAGTTAGTATCTATGTGCACTAATGTTTGTTGGCCTTAATGTTTAATTGTTTCATATAAATGACGCATTTATAGGTTTACCGAAAAACGTGTAACATTATTTATTCATTATTATTAATTTCTAAGAAGTCGATCCTAGAGATATGGGCGAATATGAGGGGTGAATGAGTGTGATAAGTGTAGATGAACGAGTTTAGTTCTCAGTTATAACTGAGTTCGACTTTACTCAGAAAGGACGTAGTGTTGGTCTGGTTTTCAGCTAACTGACAGGTTTTGACACTCAGTTCTCTTCCCTACACGACATCTGAACCTTGACAACCATCCAATATGGACACCCCAGAGAACTCTAGTAGTGTCCATGTTGATGGCAACCATTGAGCGGACGCCGTGTCGGTATGAAGGGGACTGAGCATAGAGTCTATCGCCTACAATCTCCTCAACATATTGTCCCCAGCTAGGGTTACAGCAATATGCCACCAGTGCTGACATTTATTAATTTAAACTAAACTAAATAATAAATAGCTCAGAAAGGACTATTTATTAATAGCCGAATAGCCAGGACAATTAAGTTAAATTAACTATGTAGACTTAGATGACGACGACTGTTGTTAAATTGTAGATGTAAAATTCATCAATATGTTTTTTAATTAAAACAATATTATGTATTTCGAATTGAAATAACATAAAATAACTATATTAGAAGTTAAATAAGAATGTGCTATGTTGCATTTTTTAACTCTGGAATTTACTATATGGATCCACGTTAAATTTTAATTTGGAGAAATTACATGTACATATATAAATTCTATTTTAAATTATAAATTGTACAGTAAAGTTAGTTTTGTTGTATCTGTTTTTAACTATGTGTTCAATTTAGTCTGACTAAGGAAACTACAAATCTTGATAAAAATGTCGGAATATAAATGTTAAGTCAACTAAATGTCGTTTTGATGTCTGCTCTAGGTGATGTTCACATGTAATCAGACGCTTAGTGTTTCAAGGAGAGACTGGGCGTATAAGACTATTGTCATTATCCATCATTGGAATAACTTTCTGTGTCTTTGAGAATGCTTTCCTTTTAATTGGTCTATACAGGAAATGAATACAACATAAGTTTATGATTACTAAGATTGATTGTTTACTAAGGTTAGGTTCATATTGATTGCTTACTAAGGTTAGGTTCATACTGATTGCTTAATAAGGTTAGGTTCATATTGATTGCTTACCAAGGTTAGGTTCATATTGATTGCTTACTAAGGTTAGGTTCATTTTGATTGCTTACTAAGTTTAGGTTCATTTTGATTGCTTAATAAGGTTAGGTTCATCTTGACTGCTTACTAAGGTTAAGTTCATATTGATTGCTTACTAAGGTTAGGTTCATATTGATTGCTTACCAAGGTTATGTTCATATTGATTGATTACTAAGGTTAGGTTCATACTGATTGCTTACTAAGGTTAGGTTCATATTGATTGCTTACTAAGGTTAGGTTCATATTGACTGATTACTAAGGTTAGGTTCATATTGATTGATTACTAAGGTTAGGTTCATACTGATTGATTATTAAGGTTAGGTTCATATTGATTGCTTACTAATGTTAGGTTCATATTGATTGCTTACCAAGGTTAGGTTCATATTGATTGATTACTAAGGTTAGGTTCATATTGATTGCTTACTAAGGTTAGGTTCATATTGATTGCTTACTAAGGTTAGGTTCATATTGATTGCTTACTAAGGTTAGGTTCATATTGATTGCTTACCAAGGTTAGGTTCATATTGACTGCTTACTAAGGTTAGGTTCATATTGATTGCTTACTAAGGTTAGGTTCATATTGATTGCTTACTAAGGTTAGGTTCATTTTGATTGCTTAATAAGGTTAGGTTCATACTGATTGCTTACTAAGGTTAGGTTCATATTGATTGCTTACTAAGGTTAGGTTCATACTGATTGCTACTTATTGTATGGGTTTCACCATAACAAACTAATGAAGCGTTTAAGATACAAAACACCTTCCCATCACTGACGTCTCACTTTGAGCTAATCCTTCTTTAGATTAATTAAATTTAATAGTTGTTATTTTAATTTATATTCATTAGCCCAACTTTCTTATGTATAAGACTTTTTTTTCTAAAACTTGAAGAGACGTTTAATATTAGAAAAATAGAATTTATCAAGTGGGCAAACAATACACCCTTTTAAAATAATATTTCTTTCAAGCAAAACTCATAAAATAAAAATGTACATACTTGTCTGAAAACGACACCGGACTCTTCTATCTGAAACAATTCAAGCATATTACAAGTAAGTATGCTTTGTGGTAATGTGACATTGTTCAAGAAGAAGAAGAAGACGAATCCATTTCATCATATAATCGTTTTGAAATGAATAATTTAAAACTATTAGATGGACAATTGATTCAGAACCATCTAATCTACAAGTCACACATAAAAATTATCCTCACAAGTAAATGATATTTATATTTGAATAATAAATATTGAAATGTATTTTATATTCGAATATTTAATAAATATACTTGTGTTGGTAAATGGATATAAGTAAACTTTCAATTGCCATTACGGTTTTTGTAAGCTGTGACACTCTCGTAATAAGATAACATATTAATTCATAAAATAAAAATGTTTATTAAGTCGGGTAAACTAATTTAATTGTTTTATAAATATGTCTATTTTCAAGAGTTAAAATAATATTTTCACGACATTTGTTGGAGGAGGCGGAAACACTTCACAAACATAAATATTGTTGGCATTTCATAACTCATAAATGTAATGACGTATTTTTTAAAGAAGTGGTGTTTTGAATAATAATATTCTAAATAATGTATGCCTAAAAAATTATATGTATTAATAGTTATATGTAAGAGAAGACTTCGTATTCCTAACCTCAAATAATGTTTTAAATACAATAAAGACATGTTCAATTTATTCGTTTATTTTAATATGTAACCAAGTGAAAATATTTCTATATTTTCATTATAATAAATACTGTAACATTATTATATCCAAAAATATAATATAACCTGCAAATTTAAATACTTCAAGAAGGAGCAATATTCAGCAGTCACTTTGAAAGAAATATAAATTCTTGTTGTGGAAAGAACTCACATGTGTAGCGATATACCTTTGACCTAGCTTCGAACGTCAATATACTTTTGTATGAAGTTATGTCCTCAGAGAATTCCTTGTCCTATAATTTTACCTTAGCAAGCTCACTCCAAAAGTCCTCCGTAAGTGGATTAAGGACATTTTTTAGTTAATGTTAACTAAATGTGTTTGAAATCACAAAGTTAGAAGTCATGTACTACCCATTCTAAAAAAATTTAGTGTCACAAAACATTTACTTTTATGTACAGATATTTGGTTGCTAAAAATTAACCAGCTACAAATTAACTATATGGTTAACGTGATAATATTATATTTCAAATTTATCTGTCTACTTTAGTAAAAAACAGTAATATTATATACTAATGAAAATAACAAATGAGGGAGGAATAAAGGTTAGTTAAATATGAAAATAACGTAAAACTTCCAATATATAATCCAGTTGAATCCCATAATTAAATTTACTATCAAGTCTGCTCCCTACAAGGTCCGTCAATTTACTATCAAGTCTGCTCCCTACAAGGTCCGTCAATTTACTATCAAGTCTGCTCCCTACAAGGTCCGTCAATTTACTATCAAGTCTGCTCCCTACAAGGTCCGTCAATTTACTATCAAGTCTGCTCCCTACAAAGTCCGTCAATTTACTATCAAGTCTGCTCCCTACAAGGTCCGTCAATTTACTATCAAGTCTGCTCCCTACAAGGTCCGTCAATTTACTATCAAGTCTACTCCCTACAAGGTCCGTCAATTTACTATCAAGTCTGCTCCCTACAAGGTCCGTCAATTTACTATCAAGTCTGCTCCCTACAAGGTCCGTCAATTTACTATCAAGTCTGCTCCCTACAAGGTCCGTCAATTTACTATCAAGTCTGCTCCCTACAAGGTCCGTCAATTTACTATCAAGTCTGCTCCCTACAAGGTCCGTCAATTTACTATCAAGTCTGCTCCCTACAAGGTCCGTCAATTTACTATCAAGTCTGCTCCCTACAAGGTCCGTCAATTTACTATCAAGTCTGCTCCCTACAAGGTCCGTCAATTTACTATCAAGTCTGCTCCCTACAAGGTCCGTCAATTTACTATCAAGTCTGCTCCCTACAAGGTCCGTCAATTTACTATCAAGTCTGCTCCCTACAAGGTCCGTCAATTTACTATCAAGTCTGCTCCCTACAAGGTCCGTCAATTTACTATCAAGTCTGCTCCCTACAAGGTCCGTCAATTTACTATCAAGTCTGCTCCCTACAAGGTCCGTCAATTTACTATCAAGTCTGCTCCCTACAAGGTCCGTCAATTTACTATCAAGTCTGCTCCCTACAAGGTCCGTCAATTTACTATCAAGTCTGCTCCCTACAAGGTCCGTCAATTTACTATCAAGTCTGCTCCCTACAAGGTCCGTCAATTTACTATCAAGTCTGCTCCCTACAAGGTCCGTCAATTTACTATCAAGTCTGCTCCCTACAAGGTCCGTCAATTTACTATCAAGTCTACTCCCTACAAGGTCCGTCAATTTACTATCAAGTCTACTCCCTACAAGGTCCGTCAATTTACTATCAAGTCTACTCCCTACAAGGTCCATCAATTTACTATCAAGTCTGCTCCCTACAAGGTCCGTCAATTTACTATCAAGTCTACTCCCTACAAGGTCCGTCAATTTACTATCAAGTCTACTCCCTACAAGGTCCGTCAATTTACTATCAAGTCTGCTCCCTACAAGGTCCGTCAATTTACTATCAAGTCTGCTCCCTACAAGGTCCGTCAATTCTTACCGTGCTATAAATCATTCTGTTCATTTATCTCCAAGACACTTGCCCGGAAATTAACTACTCTAATAAGGATTCAAATTGAGATATAGTAGATAAGACCTTTTCATTCCCATATATTTTGCATCCATCCAAACTTTTAAGTTTAAATTTATAAATTTCAAACAAGCTGATTTTTCTTATTTGTAAGCATATATACAGGAATATAATTTGTTTAGGAAAATGTCCTGTTTACTTATAATGGTAAATTTACTTTGTCCAGTTATAAAAATTACAATTTATACTTTTGTGTGTAAAAAGAACACTTTTATTATTTTCTATATCCGTAAATATATTCCATTTAATAAATATAATAGTATAAAAAAGTAAAAGAAATGAATAAATCTTTTTTTGGGTTAGTGACAGTTTGTTAACTACGAATTGTAAATTATAATAAATGTTTTCCATCATAAAAATAATCTAACATTTTCCAAATACATTTAGTAGAAACCAACCTGCCACAACTTTCAGGGCAATGTTAAAAAGTTTAACTTGTTTTAAGATGCCATGCAAAGATTCTTTTTAACAATTTAAATAGAGTACAATTACATTTAATATATTTCCAATTACATAGTATATAGAAATAATAATAATAACACTCCAATACAATACGTTTTAAGTAAAAATATCTAATAATAAAAATAAAACCATTTGTACTGTTAATTAAACTGTACAAGTGATCGGCGAAAAACGCAAATATATTACAATATAAGTACAAAATGCATAAATATATAAAAAGAACAAGCAAAAAATACAAAAAGTATTCTTTTTTTAATCCCTCTGATCTAAGGAAGGTGAGCATGATTCGCCAAAATCGATCACCACGATAAAAAATGTGTGCATTTTGTACATACATTGTAAATATTCTTGCATTTTGTACTTGTATTTTGATACATTTGTGCATTTTGTGCTTATATTGTAATATATTTGTGTTGTACTGTATATGTACCAACAGTTATTGTGCTAATTAAAAACTATTTATTTATACTGTAAAATAATACAAGTAAAACTATTGGGAACGAAATGTAATCAATGGAGTATAAGATGGTAAAATTTCAAGGTGTCATTCTAAAAATGAATTCTATGTTCATTTAAGACAAGGTATAATATTGGCCGATGCCAACTACTGCTGAAAAATGTATGTTTTAATTTACTATTTTTGGGTCATATTTAGGATTTTCACGTGGGTAAATTTGACGAAAATATAGTTTTGATATTTAGTGACCTTATACATGTATCTACTAGTATCAAAAACTAGGTCAATGAGTGAACTACACGGACACTAGGGCTCAGTTCTTGGTTATTTTGGACTTAAAAATGTAGCTAATTCACTGTAGACAGAAGGAGATAGATCATCGTAGCAGGTAGTGGTTTACCTCTCAATAGATCAATGAGCGAACTAAAGGGTTGCCATTGACGTGGACACTACTAGAAAAATCTCGACAATATTGGATGGTAGTCAAAGTTCAGATGTCGTGTTGGGAAGAGAACGGAGGGTCAGCCCAAAAATCAGACCAACACTACGCGGTTCGGATTCCATGTAAAGCTGTACGTCCCTTAATTTCCCTGGTTATTGGCCCATTAATAAATAGCTCTTTCTGAGGAACAGTCACCCTTAGTTAGTAACGATGACTACACTCATTCATCTACACTCATCACACTCATTCGCCCCCCATATTCGCCCATATTTTAACGATCGGCATCTTTGTAATACATAATGAATAAATATAGTCACTTAATATGTAATTCTTTATATAAATTATGACAGTCTGTATAGTTTAAACAATATTCTAGTTAGTTGTGGGGATCTAACGACTTCCACACAGTCACGTAACAGACATGGGTGTTCAGCACAGGAAATGACGTTCGCTGTACGTGTCTCCAGTAAATGTATACATTTTGTACTCATTAATTCTGCATTGTCATTATGCGCAGTGCTGGAAATGTCGATATCGAAATCGACACAACATTTTGTCCTTAGAACTATTAAAATATCTCTTACACCTATCCATTGATAAGAATAAGTGGATCAATATAAACTATAGGCTAATGACTGTTGACTACAAATATTAGTAAGTTATCAACATATTGTAAAATCACAGTATTATATTTAATTACTGCATCTTCTTTACGCAGCTACTTATTTATTAGTATAAATACCCAATCATATTACTTAGCCTATTTGGAACGTGTTCATTTCATTTGTTTTTGTTTACCATCAAAAGATTAGTTAAATAAATAAAATACCTGTATTAGATTATCATTGAGACCTCTAAGCCCTACAATCGAATGCGAATAAATCCATGCTTACAACCTTCACTGGTTTAACATTATAAAATATCAAACCTCCTAATTACTACAAAAAACATTGTTTACATTCGAACAGCTGCTTTATTTTTTTAAAACCCTTTAAATTTGAACAGCTGTTACTGAACGACTAATTTAAATTTCCCTCAATGTCATTCTTATGGCCCAAAAACGTACTTTGAGGGCCTCCTGTGCCCTTTAGGATGACAATATTCAAGAATTAAGACCCTATTGCACAACTACGAATTGCAGCAAATTTGTTGACACCTAAACTGTTTAAATTGGTCGAAAAATCCGGGAGGAGTTTTGAAAAAAACGTTGACAAAAAACGTCTTCACGTATATATATCAGGAATATATGAAACAATAATTTATCCATGTTGTAGTGGTATGACAACAATAGTTTTTTACCCTTAAAAATAAATTATTATTATTATTAAATATATATTTTATTCTGCTGTATACAGTGTTACTTGTTCGTCATAGCCTGTTTATAGTCTGACAATGTTTGGTAATTCGCTAAAATGTCAGTGTCGCTCCAATTTTATTTTGGCGTGCATGTCTACAATACGTAAGTTGTACGAGACGTGATCGGCATTGTACGTGTTATATAAATACTTGGCACTCAATACATAATTGTATATTTTTACAAAGACAATGGTCTCTTTAGTTCCTTGTGCAGTTCTTATAATAATGACCTAAATTGATCAATAATAAATCTAGTATTATTTATTAATTATTGTTTGATATATCTGGTGTCAGTTAAAAAATACGAAATTTATATGAGATAGCAATGTTTCTTCTGACCTACAACATGTATGAATGTTTAGGAACTAGATTCTGGGGGTAGTGTTCGTGTACACCGTCAATATTTACCATTATATCTAAACAAAAAAACTTTTCATTGTCATAAGTTTTCATAACCATCGTCTTTATGAATGGATGAAGTCATAACTATAATTTTATGTTCAAAGTGTGAATTTATTTTTACTTTACACGTTTTTTTTTTCTTATTCAACCTTCCTAATGATATAATTATCATAAATCATAAATATCATATAACTGAGCACATAAACATAAACGTTTTACTTTTAAAAGTTTTAAATACACATTAGAGTATTGTTTTAATAAATGTATGATTGTAATGTATATTGATACATAATTATAATATCCTAACAGACATAAGTATACACATAATATTCACATATATTATAGTAAAATAATTAATATATTGTAAGTCAAACTACAATTTTGCCAGACTATAATATTATTATCAATTTAAGAACAAGATAATAATGTGCACATGCTTCATTATGTGTAGAAGGTAATATACATAATACAACATAATACAACATTAAAAACAGTTTGGATGGATACTGCAATACATTATAAACGTATAAATCAGTTATTTATTTATTTATATTTTTTTTTATTATTTATTCATAAGACGCCGATCGTCAAGATATGGATATCTTCGAATATGGATTTCGAATGAGTGTGATGAGTGTAGATGAGCGAATGTAGTAATTGTTACAAACTAAGGCCGACTATTCCTTAGAAAGTGTCATTAATTAATAGCCCAATGAAAAATGAACAGCCGGTGGTTATCAGCTGATCCTTCTCAAAATGTATTGACTCTGATTGGGATCGAACTGAGAAACTTTAGCACATGAAGCTGGGATTGAACCAACTACGCTACCGACCAATTTATATATACTCATGCATATTTCATATATTCAATGGTACTGAAATTACAGGTTAACTATTATAAATATTAATTACTGTGACAAATGTAAGTATAGTACAGAAAGTCGATCAACTAATGTGATGTATGGCAGGACGCTCTAAAAACGGTAAACAATTCACATTAATGAAATCCGTACTCAACATGATTTTATGTTCAGTTAACGAAAAATAAATTCCCAATACTGAGTGAGATGTTTATAAAATATTCTTCATAACTCGTGTATGAAGAATATTTGAGAAAACAAAACGGGTAAAAAAACAACTTTGAAGCAACCTCAAAATTCCCTTCTTATTCAGCATATATTTTATTCGTTTCTTGGATATTGTCTGTTTAAACCGGTGCATTGCAATTTTCGTTCAAAAATATATATCCCATATACTTGAGAAGTAAATTTAATATCCTCTGACATAAGGAGTTGGTTTTTAGAGTAACTATCATTTTGTATGTTTGACTAGAATTTAACACACCTTTGAGACGCATCACACATTTTTGTGGAATAATATTTGGAAATTTAAGGCCAAGCCTTAAAAGGTACCCGAAACAGTTTTGATTAGTGCTTAATTTAAGGGTGGTCCAGGTTCGAGGGAACTACAAAGTGTTACGGAATGATATTTGTGAATTTATACATGATTTGTAATAGTGCATATGATTTATGCACGTACAATATTGCAGTATAGAGCAACCGATTTGAGCGTACTACAAGTGACAGCTGAACTTAAGTGAGAAGTAGAACCGGGATCTTTTGTGAAAACATTAGCCTACATAAACAGTTGTATCGGATAAATGTCAAATATCTATAAATACTATCAGCTAATACTATTATTGTAATATTTGTTAGGAATACGGTTAGTAGGAAAATCGCCACGCGCACAGTACATGTATGGGTGCTGAATGAATGAACAATACACCCCACCTACCCTCCCGTACAAGTACTGTGGTATTGACGTACCCTCTCAACCATACATGTTCGTGAAGGAAATATGTAAATAATGTTAATCAGTTTAGGCAAATTCCCTGTCATTTAGTTACGACGCACTCGCAAACTGATAAAGTTATTTTAATTTTTTCATATTATTAATAATATTATATTATTTTCAGCAATATAAAATGAAACAAGTCTTACAATTGCTATGAATTAAAATTTAAAGTTTCTTTGTCATGAGTTGATATAAAAACAGAATATCTTACAAGTTTGAAATTCAGGCTACCACCGCATAATAACTATGCTTACAAATATAAATTCCCTCTCAACAATTTCGTTGGTCTAGTCCAAGCGAATGGAAAGGAATATAACCCCAATATTGTACCGACATAGTGTACAACACGACAATATATAGTGGAGGATACAACAACAATTTTGTTGGTCTAGTCCAAGTGAATGGGAACTTATTGTACCCATATAATGTACAACACGACAATATATAGTGGAGGATACAACAACACTTTTGTTGGTGTAGTCCAAGTGAATGGGAACTTATTGTACTCATATAATGTAAAACACGACAATATATAGTGGAGGACACTACAACACTTTTGTTAGTCTAGTCCAAGTGAATGGGAACTTATTGTACCCACATAGTGTACAACACGACAATATATAGTGGAGGATACAACAACACTTTTGTTAGTCTAGTCCAAGTGAATGGGAACTTATTGTACTCATATAGTGTACAACACGACAATATATAGTGGAGGATACAACAACACTTTTGTTAGTCTAGTCCAAGTGAATGGGAACTTATTGTACCCACATAGTGTACAACACGACAATATATAGTGGAGGATACAACAACACTTTTGTTAGTCTAGTCCAAGTGAATGGGAACTTATTGTACTCATATAGTGTACAACACGACAATATATAGTGGAGGACACTACAACACTTTTGTTAGTCTAGTCCAAGTGAATGGGAACTTATTGTACCCACATAGTGTACAACACGACAATATATAGTGGAGGATACAACAACACTTATGTTAGTCTAGTCCAAGTGAATGGGAACTTATTGAACTCATATAGTGTACAACACGACAATATATAGTGGAGGACGCTACAACACTTTTGTTAGTCTAGTCCAAGTGAATGGAAACTTATTGTACCCACATAGTGTACAACACGACAATATATAGTGGCGGACACTACAACACTTTTGTTAGTCTAGTCCAAGTGAATGGGAACTTATTGTACTCATATAATGTAAAACACGACAATATATAGTGGAGGACACTACAACACTTTTGTTAGTCTAGTCCAAGTGAATGGGAACTTATTGTACCCACATAGTGTACAACACGACAATATATAGTGGAGGATACAACAACACTTTTGTTAGTCTAGTCCAAGTGAATGGGAACTTATTGTACCCACATAGTGTACAACACGACAATATATAGTGGAGGATACAACAACACTTTTGTTAGTCTAGTCCAAGTGAATGGGAACTTATTGTACTCATATAATGTAAAACACGACAATATATAGTGGAGGACACTACAACACTTTTGTTAGTCTAGTCCAAGTGAATGGGAACTTATTGTACCCACATAGTGTACAACACGACAATATATAGTGGAGGATACAACAACACTTTTGTTAGTCTAGTCCAAGTGAATGGGAACTTATTGTACTCATATAGTGTACAACACGACAATATATAGTGGAGGATACAACAACACTTTTGTTAGTCTAGTCCAAGTGAATGGGAACTTATTGTACCCACATAGTGTACAACACGACAATATATAGTGGAGGATACAACAACACTTTTGTTAGTCTAGTCCAAGTGAATGGGAACTTATTGTACTCATATAGTGTACAACACGACAATATATAGTGGAGGATACAACAACACTTTTGTTAGTCTAGTCCAAGTGAATGGGAACTTATTGTACCCACATAGTGTACAACACGACAATATATAGTGGAGGATAAAACAACACTTTTGTTAGTCTAGTCCAAGTGAATGGGAACTTATTGTACTCACATAGTGTACAACACGACAATATATAGTGGAGGATAAAACAACACTTTTGTTAGTCTAGTCCAAGTGAATGGGAACTTATTGTACCCACATAGTGTACAACACGACAATATATAGTGGAGGATACAACAACACTTTTGTTAGTCTAGTCCAAGTGAATGGGAACTTATTGTACTCATATAGTGTACAACACGACAATATATAGTGGAGGATACAACAACACTTTTGTTAGTCTAGTCCAAGTGAATGGGAACTTATTGTACCCACATAGTGTACAACACGACAATATATAGTGGAGGATACAACAACACTTTTGTTAGTCTAGTCCAAGTGAATGGGAACTTATTGTACCCACATAGTGTACAACACGACAATATATAGTGGAGGATACAACAACACTTTTGTTAGTCTAGTCCAAGTGAATGGGAACTTATTGTACCCACATAGTGTACAACACGACAATATATAGTGGAGGATACAACAACACTTTTGTTAGTCTAGTCCAAGTGAATGGGAACTTTTGGAACCACATAGTGTACAACACGACAATATATAGTGGAGGATAAAACAACACTTTTGTTAGTCTAGTCCAAGTGAATGGGAGTTTATTGTACCCACATAGTGTACAACACGACAATATATAGTGGAGGATACAACAACACTTTTGTTAGTCTAGTCCAAGTGAATGGGAACTTATTGTACCCACATAGTGTACAACACGACAATATATAGTGGAGGATACAACAACACTTTTGTTAGTCTAGTCCAAGTGAATGGGAACTTATTGTACCCACATAGTGTACAACACGACAATATATAGTGGAGGATAAAACAACACTTTTGTTAGTCTAGTCCAAGTGAATGGGAACTTATTGTACCCATATAGTGTACAACACGACAATATATAGTGGAGGATACAACAACACTTTTGTTAGTCTAGTCCAAGTGAATGGGAACTTATTGTACCCACATAGTGTACAACACGACAATATATAGTGGAGGATAAAACAACACTTTTGTTAGTCTAGTCCAAGTGAATGGGAACTTATTGTACTCACATAGTGTACAACACGACAATATATAGTGGAGGATAAAACAACACTTTTGTTAGTCTAGTCCAAGTGAATGGGAACTTATTGTACCCACATAGTGTACAACACGACAATATATAGTGGAGGATAAAACAACACTTTTGTTAGTCTAGTCCAAGTGAATGGGAACTTATTGTACTCACATAGTGTACAACACGACAATATATAGTGGAGGATAAAACAACACTTTTGTTAGTCTAGTCCAAGTGAATGGGAACTTATTGTACTCACATAGTGTACAACACGACAATATATAGTGGAGGACACTACAACACTTTTGTTAGTCTAGTCCAAGTGAATGGGAACTTATTGTACCCACATAGTGTACAACACGACAATATATAGTGGAGGATACAACAACACTTTTGTTAGTCTAGTCCAAGTGAATGGGAACTTATTGTACTCACATAGTGTACAACACGACAATATATAGTGGAGGATACAACAACACTTTTGTTAGTCTAGTCCAAGTGAATGGGAACTTATTGTACCCACATAGTGTACAACACGACAATATATAGTGGAGGATACAACAACACTTTTGTTAGTCTAGTCCAATTGAATGGGAACTTATTGTACCCACATAGTGTACAACACGACAATATATAGTGGAGGATACAACAACACTTTTGTTAGTCTAGTCCAAGTGAATGGGAACTTATTGTACTCATATAGTGTACAACACGACAATATATAGTGGAGGATACAACAACACTTTTGTTAGTCTAGTCCAATTGAATGGGAACTTATTGTACCCACATAGTGTACAACACGACAATATATAGTGGAGGATACAACAACACTTTTGTTAGCCTAGTCCAAGTGAATGGGAACTTATTGTACTCACATAGTGTACAACACGACAATATATAGTGGAGGATACAACAACACTTTTGTTAGTCTAGTCCAAGTGAATGGGAACTTATTGTACTCACATAGTGTACAACACGACAATTTATAGTGGAGGATACTACAACACTTTTGTTAGTCTAGTCCAAGTGAATGGGAACTTATTGTACCCACATAGTGTACAACACGACAATATATAGTGGAGGACACTACAACACTTTTGTTAGTCTAGTCCAAGTGAATGGGAACTTATTGTACTCACATAGTGTACAACACGATAATATATAGTGGAGGATACTACAACACTTTTGTTAGTCTAGTCCAAGTGAATGGGAACTTATTGTACCCACATAGTGTACAACACGACAATATATAGTGGAGGACACTACAACACTTTTGTTAGTCTAGTCCAAGTGAATGGGAACTTATTGTACTCACATAGTGTAAAACACGACAATATATAGTGGAGGACACTACAACACTTTTGTTAGTCTAGTCCAAGTGAATGGGAACTTATTGTACCCACATAGTGTACAACACGACAATATATAGTGGAGGATACAACAACACTTTTGTTAGTCTAGTCCAAGTGAATGGGAACTTATTGTACTCATATAATGTACAACACGACAATATATAGTGGAGGATACCACAACACTTTTGTATTCCTGTCTGTAAAACACGCAGAACATTTAGTGTTCAGCTTTTGATTGTTGAATCGTCCGTTAAACATGGTTTGGCCTTGCTGACGGAGCAATAAAACAAAAATACGCCTTCCACAACATCGTTGGCAATGCTCTTGCTATCTTGGATTTACTTGCTTCTTGACTTTAGAATAAAATCAACATATATAAGTTAATCAATACAGTTTTCTTACTACTATATATTACTCTATTGATACAAATATTACTACGTCATATCTAACATTTATAATATGTCAATATAAAATCGGATTTATTTATGTAACTTAATTATCATAGTGGGATTAAGATATAAATTAAATAAATTATATGTGACTTTCATTGTATCATGAGTGTATATTTCATGTCCGTAAACTGGCCAATTTGTTAATGGTTTGATTTTTGGAAATTGAAAATTTTTAAAGATGTTTATTGCACTTAAATAACACCGACAAGAAAATATACTTTCATGGCAAAAGAAATTCCATTCATTGCCGTAGACAGAAAAATTATCTCTTTCACATCGAATAACCTTAATATATAAACTATAATAACATTATTATAATGCTTTTATTCGTTTCTAATAACCAAAGCAAATTTCATGACATCTTAATAATTTACAAACAGGCTAAAATTATGATTTCACAAAAATTTCTGGTAAATATTTGTAGTTTCCATTACTATAGATTTGATTGTAAAATAAACTAGGATAAAAAATCTCGGGAATCTAGTAAACCTCTAACACATTTCTTGTATTTAAAAAAAAAAATACATTGTGCTTTAAAAAATATTTGACTTTGCTGTTAAATATAACAAAAACTAAGTCAACCACTAGGAGGGCGGTTAGTTCAATGTATATCACTGGACAATATATATATATACAATGTAGATAAGTTTTCCTACAGAACAAGAAAATCGTTCATACAATGAATTAAATTTATTCTTGGACGAAATAAAGTAAATATAAATAAATATTTTTTAAATGAGAGGAAATAAAACCAATTAGGGTGGATAGGAAATTCGTTCAATACTTATTATCTTCCTTTGAAGTCGCCTATAGGCCAACTTGTATCCTTTTAGTCTAAGTATGTAGCCGTTAACATGTGCGCCCCTCTAGAGTTAATGAGAGGACAGTTAATATTTGTATACATTTAGTGAGAGTAGAAGAGCCTCTCAGAACATTTGTTTCCTAAGAACTTCAGATGGTCTGAAAATAATTGTATGTTTTTACGGTCAGTAAAGACGTGAAAATATGTGTCTGTTTTGAATTAATTAGTGAGCAGACTGTCAATAGTCATATAATTTTAGTGTAATTAGGAGGGCTTTTAATATTTTTGTCCATCTATAATTGGTTATTAAAAAGACAGGATATATTGTAAAAGTTTAGTGCGAGTAGAAGAGCCTTAAATATTTGTGTCGTCTCTAGAGTTACTGAGAAGACTGTAAATATCCGTAAACTTTTAGGGTGAGTAGGAGAGCCTTAAATATTTGTGTCGTCTCTAGAGTTACTGAGAAGACTGTCAATATCCGTAAACTTTTAGGGTGAGTAGAAGAGCCTTAAATATTTGTGTCGTCTCTAGAGTTACTGAGAAGACTGTCAATATCCGTAAACATTTAGAGTGAGTAGAAGAGCCTTAAATATTTGTGTCGTCTCTAGAGTTACTGAGAAGACTGTCAATATCCGTAAACTTTTAGAGTGAGTAGAAGAGCCTTAAATATTTGTGTCGTCTCTAGAGTTACTGAGAAGACTGTCAATATCCGTAAACGTTTAGAGTGAGTAGGAGAACCTCAAATATTTGTGTCGTCTCTAGAGTTACTGAGAAGACTGTCAATACCCGTAAACTTTTAGAGTGAGTAGAAGAGCCTTAAATATTTATGTCGTCTCTAGAGTTACTGAGAAGACTGTCAATATCCGTAAACTTTTAGAGTGAGTAGAAGAGCCTTAAATATTTGTGTCGTCTCTAGAGTTACTGAGAAGACTGTCAATATCCGTAAACGTTTAGAGTGAGTAGGAGAACCTCAAATATTTGTGTCGTCTCTAGAGTTACTGAGAAGACTGTCAATATCCGTAAACTTTTAGAGTGAGTAGAAGAGCCTTAAATATTTGTGTCGTCTCTAGAGTTACTGAGAAGACTGTCAATATCCGTAAACTTTTAGAGTGAGTAGGAGAACCTCAAATATTAGTGTCGTCTCTAGAGTTACTGAGAAGACTGTCAATATCCGTAAACTTTTAGGATGAGTAGGAGAGCCTTAAATATTAGTGTCGTCTCTAGAGTTACTGAGAAGACTGTCAATATCCGTAAACTTTTAGAGTGAGTAGGAGAACCTCAAATATTAGTGTCGTCTCTAGAGTTACTGAGAAGGCTGTCAATATTGTATTCTTTTAGTGTGAATAGGTAAGCCTGAAATATTTGTGTCCGTCTAGAGTTAGAGGGAAGACTGTCAAATTTTTATACTTTACAGTGAGTAGAATAGTCGTAAATATTTGTGTCTGTTAGTAGTTGTGAAAGGTTTGTAAATATATGCATCCATTTACATGTGTTGCTTGTCAAGATATAGGGGAAAAGCCCAGCTATATTTTGAGTCCATTCGTTGTAGGTTGAAAGGTGGAGCAACAATATATATATCTGTTTATAGACCGAACTAAACGAACATGAATAGCCAATATTTTGAACATAAATATTTAGACGTATATGACTGAGTGAAGACGTGAGTAGGTGAGTTACATTTATTGGATAAGACGTTATTAACTATTCTCATAAACATTTATAGCTCTACGTGAACATAACCAATCTCAATACTTTGTTCTCACAGGAACTTTCAACAATAAAAATTACTTTTAATGTGTTTATTATTCAAGTTAATATATGGTCAGTGATTTTAAAACTAGTCAAGGTTACTTCAGTAAACATAAACAATAATCCACGTTTACTGAAATTATGGCTTGTTAGAATCACTAACTTTTGTAACTCTACATACAGTGTTTTCCCTAGCAGTTTTATAAGTAAAGTTTCGTTTAATTTTTAGTGAACTGTACTGCATAATGTAAGATAACAGCTTCATAAAACACAACCGTCTTAGATTTTTACATTCAGCTGGATACGTACAGTAATCAGTATTAAACGTTTTACAACAAACGATAAACGATCAACCTCCACACACTCGAACATACATACTTCTTTAATCTTTTAAGTAGCATAGAAAAGCACTTATTTAATCTTTTAGTGGCATATCAATTTTTACAATTAAAGGGGTATATTTGTAATGTTTTATCTTTATTCAATTGAACAAATAAATAAATAGAAAGGTTACTGTTAATATAATTTTTCCAGTACATCCAGTATTGTTGGAAATATAAATTATCCATATGACACTATACACTAACGTTGTAAAACCCTGGCAAAGCATTTACGTTTTTGAACAGTTTACGTAGGACATACTGACCAAAGCAATTTTCATGTCAAAATCTTGAGTACACTTTGCGTGATTGAGCATTAAAATAATGATTAATGAATATAAAATTGAATTTTTTGTGTGAAGAATATTGTCGTTAAAGACAACAGTAAATGTTACAAACAAGTTATGTTTGGCTATTAATTGTCTAAAACAGCTGGTTCATCTGAATAAAACAGCTGGTTCATCTGAATAAAACAGCTGGTTCATCTGACTTAGACAGCTGGTTCATCTGACTAAAACAGCTGGTTCATCTTACTAAGACAGCTGGTTGATCTGACTAAAACAGATGGTTCATCTTACTAAGACAGCTGGTTGATCTGACTAAGACAGCTGGTTCATATGACTAAGACAGCTGGTTCATCTAACTAAAACAGCTGGTTCATCTGACTAAAACAGCTGGTTCATCTAACTAAGACAGCTGGTTCATATGACTAAAACAGATGGTTCATCTAACTAAAACAGCTGGTTCATCTGACTAAAACAGCTGGTTCATCTAAATAAGACAGCTGGTTCATATGACTAAAACAGCTGGTTCATCTGACTAAAACAGCTGGTTCATCTGACTAAAACAGCTGGTTCATCTAAGACAGCTGGTTCATATGACTAAAACAGATGGTTCATCTAACTAAAACAGCTGGTTCATCTGACTAAAAAAGCTGGTTCATCTAACTAAGACAGCTGGTTCATATGACTAAAACAGATGGTTCATCTAACTAAAACAGCTGGTTCATCTGACTAAAAAAGCTGGTTCATCTAACTAAGACAGCTGGTTCATATGACTAAAACAGCTGGTTCATCTAACTAAGACAGCTGGTTCATATGACTAAAACAGATGTTTCATCTTACTAAAACAGCTGGTTCATCTGACTAAACCAGCTGGTTCATTTAACTAAGACAGCTGGTTCATATGACTAAAACAGCTGGTTCACATGACTAAAACAGCTGGTTCATCTAACTAAAACAGCTGGTTCATCTGACTTAAACAGCTGATTCATCTAACTAAGACAGCTGGTTCATATGACTAAAACAGCTGGTTAACATGACTAAAACAGCTGGTTCATATGACTAAAACTGGTTGTTTAACATCAGAGTGTTTAAATAGTGAGGCATTTTACAGTATTTACAGGGAAGAAAAAACAGTGGTCGCCTTCTTTTGGCATCATCAAACGCCCGAGAAGCAGTAAATCCTTATAATATGTTGTAACAATTATTAAATTTATCCTTTAGAATTTTGTTGTGAACAGGAATAAGGGGAGTGACTGACAACAGTGATACCCCTGCCATTCACAGATAGATGTAGAGCCGTGACTATTCTACACTCAACACCCATATCGACAACTATTCAGCGAAATATTGGATTTTCTTCTTTTTACAGATATGTTATTTTCTGCTCTGTGATTTACAATGATCAATAGTAAGTATGCTTGGTGGATCAGTGGATAAGGCCTCAAACTGACAGTGTAATGTCCCAGGTTCGAATCCCTAACCGAGCTGATGAAATAAGTACGCATAGATCTGCAGGCCCAAGTCTAACCGTGATATATTTTGTAAATAAATGATAATAATAAAATAAGTGTTTTCTCGTTCTTTAGCAGTTCTAAAATGGAAACTTTAAGACTAACAAATAACTAAAACAATTAAAATATTTGGAGTGAAGCTTTTTTCTACGGATACAAATATAGAAAATCTGCTATCTTTCATAACTCACAATTAGTGCATCACTTTCCTAAGCGTCCAAACGTACACTGACATCCTAGTTGCCAAATTACAGACTTTTTCTTTTCTTACTATTTGAAATATATTAAATGATACATCCAACAGTACGGGGTTTAATTTGAAAAAAACTATTCATTCATAGTATATATATATATTTTTTTTTCAAGATAAAACAATTAAAACCCCAATTGACAAAATATATTGTGACATCTAGAGTGGCCTCTATCCTGGGAACCGGTGATGCGGAAGTAATGGATGGGTCGCTGACCACCTGCCCTGCTTGTTTACAACCTTTGGGGCACAATGGCTTACGCATGAACGCCCCTTTACCTCTTCACTGGACTTCTAGAATCTTCTGGGTTGACGAGCCAGCTCTGTCATGGAACTTCGGACGCAGGGGAATTCAAGAAGCTTCTAGATGGAGACCTGCAGGTGATATATACGGCCCGGATACCAGAGTCAGTCAGTCAGTCAGTCAGTCAGTCAGTGAGTCTAGAGCCTACAGCCCGGGTGTTTGCAGCGACAGTGAGCGAGTTCTACAGTGCGAGTGAAGTGTCCGAGTATAGTGAAGTGGTCTACGGAGAAGTTACCGGTGAGTGGTTCGTTGTGGGGATCAACGAAGGAGCAGTGCGGTACTTGTGGACGACTTCTGAAGGGACACTGAAGAAACTGTGAGTGAACTATTAGCATTGGACTGTAAGTAGTAGGGAATCTAGTAAAGTCACTTCGTAGTCAGTTATTGTAAATAATAGTAGGAAATCTAGTAGAGTCACTTTATAGTTAGTAATTGTAAATAATAGTAGAGAATCTAGGAAAGCCACTTTATAGAGCTAGGAATTGTAAATAAAAGAAGGGAATTTAGTAAAGTCACTTTGCAATTAGTAGTTGTAATTATTGATGCCATCTAAGATTGTAAATATAAATTAGTTTAACTGTAACAGTAGGCCTAATAGTAAATTGTACTTTTCACAATAGTTAAAGTTAAGGAATTAATCCATTTAATTATAATAAGTTAATTTTATATATTCAATAAATTTAGTAATTGTTTAGTATATCGTGTTGCTTATTTGTAAAACCCACATAGTAATTAAATATTTATAAATTAGGACGTGTAAAAACGTCACACTGGTGTCAGAAGTGGGATCGATTTGTTAGAGCAACACGTTTAATATTTTTATATATTGATAGTTATTATTAAGCTGTTTATTGAATTCATTTACTGTAATTCTATATTGTTTAAACGTAGTTTTGTAAAAGCACGATGGCATCTAGTGGAGTTAAGTTATTAGACTTAAAAGTGGCTGATTTAAAGCGGGAGTTAGAAGAAAGGGACTTAGATCATACTGGAACAAAATCAGTTTTAGTAAGTAGACTTAAGCAGGCAATGCTAGAAGCAGGGGATGATCCAGAAACATTCCTTTTTGAAACTGAAGCTAGTTCACTTAAGTCTATGATTACCAGAAATGCAGAGAAATTACAAAGTGACTTAGAGAGAAATGCAGAGAAATTACAAAGTGACTTAGAGAGAAATGCAGAGAAATTACATAGTGACTTAAAAAGAAATGCAGAGAAATTACAAAGTGACTTAAAAGGTGACTTAAAAGAAGTGAAAGATGACTTAACCGAAAAACTAAATAGTAATTGTAAAACTTTGAAGGAAGAGTTAGCTACAGAATTTAATTATAAAATTTGCCAAGTTGAAGACGAATTTAAAAAACAATTAGATGACTGTTCGAACGAATTTAAAAAACAATTAGATGACAGTTCGAAGCAATTAGGTGATAGGATTAGGGTTTTAGAAGAAATGGTTCAGGGGAGGAAGGAGTCAATAACCTGCAACGAACCACCTGGGATCTCAGGAAGTGGACAGCAACCGCCCAGTCTTAAACCTCGGCCCAGTGTGTGTCCACCCGTAAATAACGCAAGTTTGCCAACCTTCGACGGAAAGATGTCCTGGGAAGATTTTATTCCTTTGTTTGAGACTGCCGCTGCTGTCTACAATTGGCCATCATCAGCGAAGGCGTCCATGTTGTGCCTTTCACTTCGTGGAGAAGCTCACTGTCGCTGCAAACACCCGGGCTGTAGGCTCTAGACTCACTGACTGACTGACTGACCGACTGACTGACTAGCGCTGGTATCCGGGCCGTATATATCACCTGCAGGTCTCCATCTAGAAGCTTCTTGAATTCCCCTGCGTCCGAAGTTCCATGACAGAGCTGGCTCGTCAACCCAGAAGATTCTAGAAGTCTATTGAAGAGGTAAAGGGCGTTCATGCGTAAGCCATTGTGCCCCAAAGGTTGTAAACAAGCAGGGCAGGTGGTCAGCGACCCATCCATTACTTCCGCATCACCGGTTCCCAGGATAGAGGCCACTCGGAATGTCACACTGCCCCCTCCTTAAGGCTGATCGTCCCGATCAGCTTCCGCTCCATGGTACGGTGCTAGGCGATCAAGGTGGACCACAAGAATCTTGCCTCTTGGGTGTCTTTGAATCCTGTAGACCACATCGTTGATTCGTGTCACTACCCGATAAGGTCCTTGCCAATCCTGTTGAAATTTCGGGCATCTCCCCTTCTTCCATAGCACCATCAAATTCCACTTTGACATCTTCATGTAGTCCTTCTACATCAACCTCTGACTCCGGTGCATTGAGCATGTTAAGGGTCACCTCCTGAGCAGTTTTTGTCAGCATTCCTTGCTGTGGTTGAGTTGTTTGGACTGTTGACATTTGTCTTACTGGGATGCCAGCATCTTCAAATGCCTTTTTCTTCAAAGTTGTTCGAATCTGAGATACTGTTCGTCCTTTGATGTGCTCGCTGATTTGATTCAGATCATCCCCAAACCTTTTCACAGCTTGTCTTAACATCTCTATTTCTTCTTCTGACCATTTTCCTGCTGGAGAATCAGCTGTAGGATGAAGCTGAAGAGTCAATTCACCAAGTTTGTTGAATGCTGCCCCAGCAGCAGTGAAAATCTCTCCTACCTTGCTAGCAGAATTCATTATTGTTTATACTTTTAGTACTGTGCAGTAGATCTTAATAACAAATTTTATAAATGAGCTGTTTTCTCCTCAATCTGCACGAATTAGTATAGAAATATAACCATAAACCAAAGCTCTGTGGGTCCGCGGTTTGAGTTAACGTTAGAAGGTTTAAGAAGGAATCGGGGGCTCGTCCTAGCTGGGAGGACATTGCAGCTAGGAACCATGTGTATAAGAGCTACTGGGCACAGTGGGACTCAATGAGGATTAAGAACGGAGTGCTTATAAGAATCTGGGAGGCCCCTAATGGTAGGAAGCAGATTGAGCAGATTGTGCTCCCCAGAAGTAAAAGGAAGGAAGTGCTGGAGGAGATCCACAATGGAGCATCTGGCGGGCACTTAGGTGTCAACAGAACGGTGGACAAGCTACGTCAACGGTTCTACTGGTTGAACTTGAGGGCTGATGTAGAGAAGTGGTGCCGCCAATGTGATGTCTGTACTGGAAGCCGAGGGCCACAAACAAGAAGTCGAGGCAGAATGCAACAGTACAACGTTGGGGCACCCTTCGAGAGGATCGCCATCGACATCGCCGGTCCATTTCCCATTTCAGATGCAGGAAATAAATATCTCCTAGTGGCCATGGACTACTTTACGAAATGGCCAGAAGTATACGCCATACCAAATCAGGAAGCCGCAACAGTGGCTGGGTGCTTGGTGAACGAATTCATCTGTCGGTATGGAGTGCCACGTGAGCTGCACAGTGACCAAGGGACGAACTTCGGATCCCTGTTGATGAAGGAGGTGCTTCAGCGTCTCGGAGTGCACAAGACACGGACAACTGCACTTCATCCGCAATCTGATGGGATGGTCGAGAGATACATAAAAACACTCGTCGGACACCTCAGGAAAGTTGTGTCCACCAATCAGCGGGATTGGGATCGGAAGGTGCCCATTTTCCTCCTGGCGTACAGATCTTCGGTCCACGATACTACGGGTTTCACCCCAGCGAGGATGATCTTCGGAAGAGAGCTGCGGCTGCCCAGCGACCTCATGTTCGGCCTGCCACCTGACGCAAAGCAGCCCGCGACGGACTACGCCTGCGAGCTCGTCGACCACCTACACGACACTCACGAGTTCGCTCGTCAGCACCTAAAAATGGCCAGTGACAAAATGAAAGCTCGCTACGACCGGCAAGCCAATTCCACTGGATTCCAGGTGAACGACCTGGTGTGGCTCTACAGTCCCCTCCGGAAAAAGGGGAGATGCCCGAAATTTCAACAGGATTGGCAAGGACCTTATCGGGTAGTGACACGAATCAACGATGTGGTCTACAGGATTCAAAGACACCCAAGAGGCAAGATGCTTGTGGTCCACCTTGATCGCCTAGCACCGTACCATGGAGCGGAAGCTGATCGGGACGATCAGCCTTAAGGAGGGGGCAGTGTGACATCTAGAGTGGCCTCTATCCTGGGAACCGGTGATGCGGAAGTAATGGATGGGTCGCTGACCACCTGCCCTGCTTGTTTACAACCTTTGGGGCACAATGGCTTACGCATGAACGCCCCTTTACCTCTTCACTGGACTTCTAGAATCTTCTGGGTTGACGAGCCAGCTCTGTCATGGAACTTCGGACGCAGGGGAATTCAAGAAGCTTCTAGATGGAGACCTGCAGGTGATATATACGGCCCGGATACCAGAGTCAGTCAGTCAGTCAGTCAGTCAGTCAGTGAGTCTAGAGCCTACAGCCCGGGTGTTTGCAGCGACAGTGAGCGAGTTCTACAGTGCGAGTGAAGTGTCCGAGTATAGTGAAGTGGTCTACGGAGAAGTTACCGGTGAGTGGTTCGTTGTGGGGATCAACGAAGGAGCAGTGCGGTACTTGTGGACGACTTCTGAAGGGACACTGAAGAAACTGTGAGTGAACTATTAGCATTGGACTGTAAGTAGTAGGGAATCTAGTAAAGTCACTTCGTAGTCAGTTATTGTAAATAATAGTAGGAAATCTAGTAGAGTCACTTTATAGTTAGTAATTGTAAATAATAGTAGAGAATCTAGGAAAGCCACTTTATAGAGCTAGGAATTGTAAATAAAAGAAGGGAATTTAGTAAAGTCACTTTGCAATTAGTAGTTGTAATTATTGATGCCATCTAAGATTGTAAATATAAATTAGTTTAACTGTAACAGTAGGCCTAATAGTAAATTGTACTTTTCACAATAGTTAAAGTTAAGGAATTAATCCATTTAATTATAATAAGTTAATTTTATATATTCAATAAATTTAGTAATTGTTTAGTATATCGTGTTGCTTATTTGTAAAACCCACATAGTAATTAATTATTTATAAATTAGGACGTGTAAAAACGTCACAATATAATGGTAGCGTTTCATAAAAGTAACATATTAGTTAAAATAAAACTAATTATTTCATTATTTTTTTGTAAATTTATGATTGTTTGTAGTATAAATGTGAATTTATATATTAAAGACTGGCATGTATATGATAATACAATTGAATGGTTAGTTTGTGTTTGCAAAATACAAAAATCACGTTACCCCATGGTATTTTTTTTCTTTTTAGGGAGGTAATGTTAATTTTACACGTAACTTATCATTTTATGTTTTCAATGTTCATATTTTAAACTACATACAGAGTGTTTATTAAGGAACCACATTTTTCCGTAATCATTAAACACCCAATCTACCACAGTTAATAATTTTTTAGATATGCGTTGTAAATGAAAAAAAACACCTTTTTGAATTTATATGTATTTCTACAAAATTAATTTTTTATTTCTTATTTTTCAATAGGTTTTTTTGACATGTACACGTTTTGTTTTTGACTCTTGTATGGAGTTTATATTTAACAATTTATACTCCGTAGATTAGTTATTGGTTACTATTCAACATACTTCCAGTAATACTGTTATTTTAATGTTTTGTTTATGACACACTTTCTTTATAGAACATTTTAAAACAAATGTCACTTGAATAAAACAAATAATCTCATTCATAAAACAGTTTGTATTTTAAGTAAACTAGGTTTCCACATAGGTTATAGTTAATTTATTTGTATGTTATTTTATCTATAAATCATTATTAAGTTATCTATCGTATTATATAAATGAGCAATATACTATCAACATAGTTTTGTAGCTTATTTTTACATAAAACATTGATCTAATCTCAAGCATAGAATATCAAAGCAGTTTAGCTAAGATCTATAAAGTGAAAATAATATATGAAAAAATTGTCATTAAGAGAAGGAAACGCACTTTACTTATACAGTTAAAGAAACCATAAGACTGTTCATAAGTGCAATTTATGTGATATTTAAACTAAGAGAACTTATGATTACTGATATTCACGCATTAGAAAATATTTTCTATCTCAACCAGATATTAAAAATGATAGTAATTATTGTTGTTCTTCATTATTAAGACGCCGATCGTCAAGATATGGGCGAATATGAGGAGTGAATATGATGAGTGTAGATGAATGAGTGTAGTCATTGTTACTAACTATGGCCGAAAGTTCCTCAGAAAGGACCATTTATTAATAGCCCAATAGCCAGGGTAACTAGGGTATCTACAGCTTCACGTGGAATCTGAACTACGTAGTGTTGGTCTGATTTTCAGCTAACTGACAAGCCTGACACTAAGTTCTCTTCCCTACACAACATCTGAACCTTGAATACCATCAAACATGGACATCCTAGACTTCTCTAGTAGTGTCCAAGTCGATGGCAACCATTGAACGGATGTCGTGTCGGTATTAAGAGGAGAGACTATAAAAAATAAATATTGTTTTTTAAAGGTATGACTATGAATTTTTCTATTTATAAAGATTGTAAAATATAGGCTATCAAATTTATTTAAAAAGTTTAATCCGAAATGTAAATTAAAAAGCATTTGTTGCTTACTTAATTTTACAAAGTGTTATTAACTTTTCTTTTTTTTACCAAGTTTAAAAAATATATGCTACATCTAGAGTGAATATTTTATACATTTAAAGTTTTACATGTTATCTACTTATTGTAATCAGATAATTTCCACTAAAACGAAGAGATTCATCTGGTTATCAGTTACTAACCACTTAGAGACACTGACTTTAGGTTGGTACGAACCTGTTCACTTGAATGGTCCAGGCCGACAAACACGTACGGTTTGTAACCCGACCCGGGGAGTCGTAGTGACGCACAGTGCTCGGCGGGCGCGGCGCGGACACTGGAACGTCGCTTGTACTGGGCGTCGATGTGTGTGGGGGGGGGGTGCTGGGGGTGGATGGCAGTACGATGTACATGTCATGTACCAACGTATGGCGGGTGATTGACTGTACAGCTACATGGCTACCTCCAATGTAACATTGAATATTGTAACAAGACATTCATCACAATTATTAGGAACCATTACAGTTTTAAAGTATATATTTTTATTATTCTATGACTTATAATAATAATGGTTTGTGGACAATAGTAGAACAGTTGTGTAAACCAGCTACTAGGGGACAAAGTGTTGTGGAGATTGTAGGTGATAGTCTCTTAATACTGACATGGCGTCCACTCAATAGTTGCCATCGATGTGTACACTACTAGAGAAATCTGTAGTGTCCATGTTGGGTGGTATTCGGTGTCTGGATATTGTGTAAGAAAAGTAACTGAGTATCTGGCTTGTCAGTTACCTGAAAATCAGACAAATACTACGTGGTTCGGATTCCACGTAAAGCTGTTTCTAAGGAACAGTCGAACTTAGTTAGCAACAATGTCCACACTCGTTCATCTACATTTATCATATTCGCCTAAATCCCTACAATCGGCGACTTAACGGATAATATAGGTCTAATAATCTAGATAGTATTGTAACTATAATAATTTCTATAGTACTATATTAACAATGATATTATAATGGTAAAGATGTATCTGTGTCTAATGTACATTTTCCTTTATATGTAACAATAAAATAATACACTGGTATAAAAAAATATTTCAAATTTTTCCTTGAAACATTATGATGAATAATTGTAACCCAATTACGATTCTAATATACCTTAAGATAAATAAAAAATAAAATTCGTTTTTCTCTAACAATTCTGTTTTTAGATATGTAAATAAAGCCTGGACCACGTAAGTGTTATTTAACCTTGCGATAATGTAAAAAGCCAACATTAAAAAAAAAGTATGACGAACATTTTTTTTAGGGACCGTTAATAAACCAGATGCATAGATAAAACTAGAGACTCGCGCTCATAAAAGAATCACTCACTATTCAATACATTTTTTTCTTTGAATATAAATTTTATAAATAGACTCTCACTGGCACTCCAAATGTTGGGAAATCGTACAAAACCTCCAAAATCCCATTTTATAAATACGTGACTTCTGGGTTATATCGGATCGTTTTCAATTAAATCCAAGTAAAAATAATTAGAGACTGTTTGAATATTATTTATATTCAGATATTTTTATTGCATATTTTAGATTATTCTGTCACATTCGGATTATTTAGGAAAATAACTATTAAAATTAACAAGTATGCACGTGATGATTTATTAAAACATAGGATTTGTGCAGTATTTGTAATAGTTAATGTTATTCAGAGATTGTACATTAATAAAACAATATATTTATTTTGAGCGAATTCAACAAAAATACAATAGATGAAGTAAACTGTATACGCATAGAAAAAAATATGACATTATGGACAAACGACTGTTTGATGAATGGAGGGGTCATAAAACTTGTTCAACCCTTCCTAAAATGTTTAGATAAAGAAAATATGTGAGACCCAATAGTAATTGAGTAAAATTATGAAATGGATCCATCGATAAAATTGGGTGTGAGGATGGATAAATGGACCGTGAAAGACATTTGTACAACAACGGAAGAAAAACAACACGAACGAGAAAATGACAGGATATAACTCATTTTATACCACCGTATCGATTCAAAGCACATCTAAAATATTTTATTAAAGAAAGAAATAACTGACTTTAACAATAAAAAAATTAAAATTAAAACAGATAATATATCTAAAGAGATAAAATTCCGTTGATTAAAATACAATGTTACTTTGTTAAAAGTACTTATACACAAAAAAATCTAATTTAAAACAAGATCAAAAGTAACAAAAAGTAAAACAAGGATAAATTTGAAAGAAAATTAAGAAAAGAAACTAGCTTTAAACAAATACCCATGTAAATTTTAAATTCATCAACACTACAGCAGCATGCAAGCTTGGATTAGCAAATGAGTTGTTTCTCTTTTAACATTTACATAACAGTTTGTGTTTTTGTGACTCCAGGAATTATTTAATAGAGTTCGATACAAAATAATTTTAATATTTTTAAATAAATCCGTTACTCTTCTTACATGTAACAAATGTGTTCAGGGAAAAATAAACAGGCTCTCTCTCTCTCTCTCTCTCTCTCTCTCTCTCTCTCTCTCTCTCTCTCTCTCTCTCTCTCTCTCTCTCTCTCTCTCTCTCTCTCTCTCTCTCTCTCTCTCTCTCTCTCTCTCTCTCTCTCTCTCTCTCTCTCTCTCTCTCTCTCTCTCTCTCTCTCTCTCTCTCTCTCTCTCTCTCTCTCTCTCTCTCTCTCTCTCTCTCTCTCTCTCTCTCTCTCTCTCTCTCTTTTAATTTAATTAAAAAACTGTGCGATATTTAATTAAAATTTTGGGAATATAGCGGAAAAAGGTATTAACCAACTGAATACTAGGTAACTAAAAAAATTCATTTTTAACTGTAACCGATTATTTTTATAAATCATATCTGCACAAATTATGAATTGAAGTGTTTACAATTATCTTTGCCTTTTTTTTATTTATTTATTTACTACTTTAAAGTGAGTACTAAATCTAGGCCTCACCAAGTTATGCAAAACTTGTCGGTGAGGTCCTATAGTAAATAAGAAAGAAAAAAACGTAGTACAAAAGAATACATGCATATATATGTTGATAAAAAAATTCATAAATATTTATATATTAATTTTCATAGTAATTTGTTATATATAATTTGTTTATATATTAATGTTTATAGTAATAGTAGCAGTATAGAACTGGTTTTTAAACGTTCTATACTTAAGACGAAGAGGATGAGTTAATAATAATTCAGCAAATTAATATGAAACAATGATATCTTAGAATTTCTACTCACTAACGAAAATCAATCGTTGTCATGGAAAAAATACACCAAACATAGCTCTCATTTGTTGAAAAATATAAGAGTATTTTCACAAATATGAACAGTTTATTTTTTTGTATTATTATAACTAATACTTACAATAAAATTCACATTTGAGTTTTCTTACTAAAATAATGAAAAATAATAACATCACTTCACTGTTTATAAATATTTTTGAAATAAAACTTCACTGTTATAAATATTTATTAATACTGAAATAATACGTAACTATGTTTCTTTCATCACACAGTGTCACCCTTTAAGCTATCGTGACGTTCACCGATAAATTAAGTTAATATGTACCAGAAGTACGACGTGAACAAATTACGCCCTTGGTAGATATTTGCAAGTTTTATATTTAGAATATAGGAATAAAAATATAAATTGAAGGTTTTATAATTAGATGTGATGTAAAAGTTAGATAAATATAATGAAAAAATAGTTTTCCTTGCCTTTATCTGAAAACCGATTTTTTTTCTCAACGTGGTAAAATGGAGATAAAAGAGTAGATCTCAAGGTTTTTTTATATTAAAGTGTCAGAAAAAGTTTGTCTGAACGAGTTAGAAGCTGAGAGATCGGTTTTATTGTATAAAAAGTGTAAAGGAAGATTTATTCGTAATGTTGGAGATTGCAAAAGAGTTTACATCAAAATTAGTGCAAGACTATTTTCAGTGAAATTGGTGTGAACGGGGAAAACCTTTGTTCAATATTATTTTAAAATAATTTTAAATGTACAGGATTCATTTTCATGGGGTTAGCGTCTCGTCACGTACGATTTAAAAAATAATTTTGTATCATTATCTTTTTAATAACTAAGGCAAGCTAAGTGAACAATTTAAAGTATAAAAGAAGTTATGTTTATTGTTATTTGGAACTCTTTATTTTCATTTACGTGGCAAAGTAATTTAGTTTTACTTCTCCTTTTCATAAGAAACTGTTCTTTTATATTAAGACTTTTATTCATAGTTCACCAATTTCCTAGAAATATAAACTTCTCCTTCGGATGTGTTCTAACAAATACCCTTGGCTTTTAAACCCTTCATAAACCCAGCACGGAGGAGGTTAAGTCAATTATACAATAATTTGAAAGAACATGAAATTTTACATGTACAATTCTGTTCATTTTATAAAATACTGTAGACGTGGCCAAGATTATTACGCAATAACTAACTTGGATTAGTTTAATTTTATTTAGTTAGGTTCTTTGAGCGGTCCTCTTAATACTGATAAGGCATAGGCTACATTGAATGGTCTGGGGTGTCCGTGTTGGGTGGTAGTCAGAGTCTTGATTTTGTATATGGAAGATACCTGAGTATCAGGCTTGTCAGTGAGCTGATAATCAAACTGTCGTTCGGATTCCACGTAAAACTGTAGGTCTTAATTTTCTCGGTTACTGAGATGTTTATAAATGGTTCTTTCTAAGTAACAATTGATCATAGTTGGTAACAATAACTACACTCATTCACCCCTCATAAGCAGCCACATCTTGAAGATCTAGGTCTCAATAATGGACTGTAATAATTACATTTAATATTCTTATTCTTACATTTGAGACGCCGACACAACGTTGTTGGTATTTTAAGGCGAATATGAATGGTTATATGAGTGTAGGATGAGTGTGGATGAGTGTAGTCTGGTTACTATCTGAGTTCAACTGTTCCTCAGAAAGGACTATTTATTAATAGCCCAACAGCCAGGGCAACTAAGGGACCTACAGCTTTACGTGGAATCCGAACCACGTAGTGCTGGTCTGATTTTCAGCTAATTGACAAGCCTGATACTCTGTTATCTCCCCCACACAACATCCACACAATGATTACCACCCAACATGGACACCCCAGACTATCTTATAATATTATTATATAATAATAATTATATAATAATCAAAGTACGTATCTGAATTGCTCGTTTTACATAAAGTGTTTTACATTTAAATCCCCTGAAGTAATTTAAATTTAAATCAAATTCATGATCCAACAATGAAAGTCAGGAACATATCTTGAAATTCCAGGTTTAAAATTCAAACCCAAACAAAATGGTAGATTATTTTATTAACATACAGTATATTACTTGGAGCCAGTAATGGTATTTACTAATGAAATAATTCAAACATATACGTCAACGTAATGTAATTTACGTTTAATACGTATAGTGTGATCTGGTTTATTACGTTGTCGATAACGTTCGAAACAGGGAAGCTTTTATTCTGAGTCTTCACGCTAGAAGGCAAATTAGTATGTATGTGCTGTGTTAATGAAGGAAACTTTTCAAATAAACATTGCTAATCCAAAGAGATAAAAGACTTTATTCCTGTTCATAAAAAAAGTTCATCTCTTTGTGTGGTTTACATGTTTATGTTTTATTTTTCCTCGTGGTTAAAATGTGTTTTATACGTAATTTTATAAAAATAATAATGCATTAAATATAATTAATTATGAAAATATTTTAGAAATTATTTCCTGATTAAATGTTCAATAATCGATTAATAATGATGTAACAAATTGTATTCAATAAAATTATTATTCAGTTTCTGGAAGGTTTTGATTTCTTTTCATTGCTTGTCTTATTTAAACCAATTTTAAAGTTACCAATTTATCTCATATTAGTATTAATTTCTTATTTTTTAGTAGAATACAGAAATTTAATCAATACATAAAGAAAATAAAAAATAAAAAAATAAAAAATCTGCTAAGAAAATAAAAAAATTCTATGCAAGAGTAAAATATGACAAAAATGCCGATCTATAATGCAAAATCTCTTTACACAACGAAGGCGGGTGACGATCTGTTTAACCGTGCCTTGCTATCAAATCAAAATGAAACAATATGTTGGATATTGAATGTCCAAATAGGGTCTAGCCTATGGAATTGTTAAAATGGCATAGCATAAGCAACATAAATCTACTCTCAATTTTATGTGAAACAACTCAAAAACAGGTTTGTAGGCTAAAATGTTTATAGGTGATAGGTTCATTGCTCGGTCCCCTTTATACCACCACAGCGTCCGTTCAACGGTTTCCATCAAAGTGGACACTTCTTGAGAAGTCTGGAGTGTCCATTTTGGATGGTAGTCAAGGTTTAGATGTTGTGTGGTGAAGATAACTACTCGTAAGTGTCAGGCTTGACAGTTAGCTGAAAATCAAACCAACACTACGTGGTTTGGATTCCACGTAAAGCTGTAGGTCCCTTAGTTAACCTGGCTCTTCGGCTATTAATAAATAGCATTTTGAGAAACAGTCGACTTATTTAGGAACAATGACTACACTCGTTAATTGTTAATTACACTCATTCGCCCATATCTTGGCGATTGGCGTAGTACTGATAGTGAATTTTGAATAAACATGAAATTTGAAGTAGCCTATTCAGGCTAGTTTGAACAAGAGCTGTTAGTGATAAACGGCTTATTTCGGATTTTATGCAGTGCCAAACGGTGACAGCACCTTGATGTAGTTGTCACCGTAAAAACACAGATTCTACTTATTATGTATAATAATTGTTTATATCAACGAAAACATTTAAACAGCGTTAAATTTAAGGCGTGTACCACTGAAAATATCAATTTCTTTAATGTTAAAAAATGACCTGTTTTTTTTTTACTAAGTTACTGTGATTAAAAATAAGCTACCTTATCTTGGACCAAGAAAATGTTTATAAATGATTTTTTTAAATTGTTATGTAAAAATGCTAACTTGCATAAAAATTTATATACAGTAGGCCTATCTCAAGTTCTAATGGACAGAAATTCATAAAAATAGTGTCATTCTAAATAAATTATAGTTCTCTAAAATAATAGATAGATTTATGACTGTATATTTAAGGAAAAGATTTTTACCATGGTAACAGTGAACAATTCAAAAATAGTTTTGTTCCAATTTAAACAAACATTATTTGTTTTCTTTAAAAATATAGTACACACATAATTCTATAGTATAGTCTAGAATATTAGTATAGTCTAGCCAGGAATGCAAGATACAAATTTGAAGTATGTACTTTGAGTAGTTTTTGAGATGATTCTATTTTTCTCTACAAAAACACTGACAAATTAAACGTTCGGCAATCGCCCGCTAAATCAAGGGCTGACGCTGCAAACTGCAATCCTACTTTGGAGCAGTGGATTTTATCATCTCGAATGTATATTTATTTTTAGATATATAACAGATTGAAATCCATGACATGTATAGTTTTTCGGAATCAGGACAAAACATGAAACAAAATAAAAAATTAAAAAATTAAAAATATATATATATATTTTAATTTTCAGTGGTACATTCCCTTAATTTTAATAATTTTTTAGAATGTTTTATAAAAAAATCAGTATGCCTACTAAATATTGCCCACTAACAAAATATATTTTCTTTATAAAATGTGATTTTATTGTGCTTATAACATAATTTATAACACGTAACGGTACTAATGCCAGTAAAATATTTAAACTATTATCAATCAATCAAACAACAATTTACCTCATTAATATTTAGAAAATGTTTTAAGCTATTAAAATACAATAACTATTTGCATAAACAATGAACAATGAAGACAGCATTCTTTTTTATTTCTACATAAAAATGAGGCTCTGCGCTGATATTATGTGGCCCGGGAGTCCCTTAGGATTCGGAGTGTGAGGGGCTGAACATTTCTCTTAACAAATCCGATGAGGTAGAGAATACTGACTGTTACACAGTAATTTTCCTCCTATATCTTTGAGTTACTTTCTTGAGAAAACCTCCAAATTCAAGTGAGATTATTGAAGCATGCCTTGAATCGAAAAATAGAAAGTTTCTAAGAACTAAAATCTAGAAAAATGTATTTAGTTTTAAATGTGGCTTTTTGAAATGGATTGGAATCAGTGAAATTCTCTGATGGCATATCCTGGAAACTTGGAAACCAATAATTTAACTAATATTGTTATTATTTTAACAACGCCTTTCCAGTAAAATGTATTAAAAACCTAATATTTAATAAACATTTCAACAAGATTTTAAAAATCTACAGTTGAAAAATCTATTAGCATTAAAAACAATGTTTTCAGAAGAGGAGGACGGAAGAAAAACTATTTTAACGAATATCGGTACAATCTAGAACAATCAAATATACGTAGTTTTAATAATGGTTAGTAATAGCAAAAATACACAATTTAGGAAAATCAGTACTTTAGTGATATATCAATAAGTTTTCAATCCATCTGCTTCGATGTTATAGTAAAATATGGATCAGATTCTATTATATGCCTCCAAAATAGAAACTAAATATTATAAGGGCTATAACAATTGTAACCTAACCCAATCTAAACAAACCTAACCTAATTTAACCTAACCTAACCTCATCTAACCTAACCTAACCTAATCTAACCTAATCTAATTGTATTTGGAGGGGCATGTAACGGAATACGACCAAAATATGTGAATATATGGAAGATAAGTTGTTTATTTCTGCACTCATTCTTTCACTCTAAACGATTTTCCTATTTATTCCCTTAAATTTGTCAGGAATTTTGCTATCCGGATCTTTGTTGTCAAAAAACATTCCTTTACTAGGACTGGGCAGCGTAGTTAGCACTCCTGAATGTAAAAGTTACATCTTACTTATCATGTATGTACTTATCGTTCCGTAATAACGATTAAATAATATATAATTATTTATAATAAATAAATAATAAGTAATAAAACAACACTATTTCTATATCATATGTTGTTGCCAACATCACATGCAAAATTCTTTCAGAGTAAATACAAACCTAATAAAATGAAAATATGTTTAATGGCTCGATACCAGATTTCTTTTGAATAATTAACAATTTTAATATCTAGTAACATGATCTCAGACTTGAGTAGCTTACACAGAATTTGCGTATTTAAGGCAAATATGAATAATTACATGGCTGTAGAACAAGGGTACATAAACTAAATAGAATATTTATGAACATGCTGTTCAATGAATAATACACCATATATTTTCATCCACATGTCTTTATTCGTACCCTTTGGTAGTCCTTTTACACATCCTAAACACATTTTATGCTTTAAAAAATATTTTTCGTCCGTACGATTTTTGTTTTTGTTCTTAATGTAAAAAGAATACAATTTTTTAGATAACAATGCAGTTAACCTATGTTCAACTATAAGGTGATATACTCAGAAAACTTCCTGAAAATGTCGTAAACCTTGCTTATATTATGGAAAGGCATATAGTGGCAGTATATTCTTATCACCTAGCTTTTTTCATATTGATTTAGGCATAAATTTTGTCCTTAGGGATCAATCTCCTCTATAACTTTATTTTAGGATTATTGTAATCTAACCCTAACCTAACCTATAAAAAATGTACTATAAGAGAGTAAATTATGATTCATGCAAAGTACGCAAAGAAGATATCATAAATATTTTTACCGTATATTTAAAAGAATACAATTAACATGTGATTTAAAAATTTAGTTAGTAGGCCAAGTTGGTTTAAGGCAATCTGTATTGTTGCGGTACCTCGTTACACAAACAGTAATGACTTACATTGAAGTATCAAAGAGTAAGTTAGTAGTACACGTACAATTTTCTCCAACCCCTAATACAAAAACGTGTAGGAGTCTCCCTTAATATACTGGTTCGGCTGTATACGTAACCTATTTAATTTTTGTTTCTGTTAGGAATTTATGTTTTGTTGCAGAATCAAAGTCGATATCCCACCACCAGATAAAAAAATTAATATCCAGTGTTCACCTTAGCTATAATCGAGACTTTTTCTTAATATTATTTTTCATCGTAAAATAAAGCTGCTCATAAATAAAGGGAGTCATATGAAAACTAATTAATTCAGTGAAGTGGTTAAGAGTGACATGCACTCTAAAATATTTAATTTAAATTATTTTTAATTTAATATGAGTTTCAATGTAACTGTTAGAGGAAAATGGATAGCCGATTGTTAAGTCAAAGTTCAAGTACAACAGGTAGAAATATAATTAGAAGATATAAATACAACGTAATTCTGTGGTTCTGTGGGTTGAATATTCCTGTGTTGATTGAATTATGAAAGGGGAAATGTAGATCACATTTTTTAAAAGTAACATAAACAATAATTGAATTTGTTTACTACTTAGACACTCAATTTGTCTAGGTTGTAGATGTTATAAAATGTAACAACCTTTACAAATTGTGTCAGGATTCACATTATAACACTTTGGCAATATATTATGTCTTTGAGTTGTCACAAATTATCATCTAAAAAAAGCAAAATCATTAGTTGAAAACTACAACTAAGAACATTCATATATGTATGATGATGAATTTATGTCTTAAATATTCATCATTATTCATTATTAAGACGCCGTTCATCACGATATGAGCGAATATGAGTGTATATAGTGTTCACTTGTTATACCCTACGTAATTGTGTATACTGAGATCTGCGTTAGTTACGTGCATGTGTGAGAGTTATGTAGTGTCTTATAGCATTCACTTGTTATACCCTACGTAATAGTGTATACTGAGATCTGCGTTAGTTACGTGCATGTGTGAGAGTTATGTAGTGTCTTATAGCGTTCACTTGTTATACCCTACGTAATTGTGTATACTGAGATCTACGTAAGTCACGTGCGTGTGAGAGTTATGTAGTGTCTTATAGTGTTCACTCGTTATACCCTACGTAATAGTGTATACTGAGATCTACGTTAGTCACGTGCGTGATGAGAGTTATGTAGTGTCTTATAGCGTTCAATTGTTATACCCTACGTAATAGTGTATACTGAGATATACGTTGGTCACGTGCGTGATGAGAGTTATGTAGTGTCTTATAGCGTTCACTTGTTATACCCTACGTAATAGTGTATACTGAGATATACGTGGGTCACGTGCGTGATGAGAGTTATGTAGTGTCTTATAGCGTTCACTTGTTATACCCTACGTAATTGTGTATACTGAGATCTACGTTGGTCACGTGCGTGTGTGAGAGTTATGTAGTGTCTTATAGCGTTCACTTGTTATACCCTACGTAATTGTGTGTACTGAGATCTACGTTGGTCACGTGCGTGTGTGAGAGTTATGTAGTGTCTTATAGCGTTCACTTGTTATACCCTACGTAATTGTGTGTACTGAGATCTACGTTGGTCACGTGCGTGTGTGAGAGTTATGTAGTGTCTTATAGCGTTCACTTGTTATACCCTACGTAATAGTGTATACTGAGATATACGTTGGTCACGTGCGTGATGAGAGTTATGTAGTGTCTTATAGCGTTCACTTGTTATACCCTACGTAATTGTGTATACTGAGATCTACGTTGGTCACGTGCGTGATGAGAGTTATGTAGTGTCTTATAGCGTTCACTTGTTATACCCTACGTAATAGTGTATACTGAGATCTATGTTGGTCACGTGCGTGATGAGAGTTTTGTAGTGTCTTATAGCGTTCACTTGTTATACCCTACGTAATTGTGTATACTGAGATCTGTGTTAGTCATGTGCGTGTGTGAGAGTTATGTAGTGTCTTATAGTGTTCACTCGTTATACCCTACGTAATTGTGTATACTGAGATCTGTGTTAGTCACGTACGTGTGTGAGAGTTATGTAGTGTCTTATAGTGTTCACTCGTTATACCCTACGTAATTGTGTATACTGAGATCTACGTTGGTCACGTGCGTGATGAGAGTTATGTAGTGTCTTATAGCGTTCACTTGTTATACCCTACGTAATAGTGTATACTGAGATCTACGTTGGTCACGTGCGTGATGAGAGTTTTGTAGTGTCTTATAGCGTTCACTTGTTATACCCTACGTAATTGTGTATACTGAGATCTGTGTTAGTCATGTGCGTGTGTGAGAGTTATGTAGTGTCTTATAGCGTTCACTTGTTATACCCTACGTAATAGTGTATACTGAGATATACGTTGGTCACGTGCGTGATAAGAGTTATGTAGTGTCTTATAGCGTTCACTTGTTATACCCTACGTAATTGTGTATACTTAGATCTACGTTGGTCACGTGCGTGATGAGAGTTTTGTAGTGTCTTATAGCGTTCACTTGTTATACCCTACGTAATAGTGTATACTGAGATATACGTTGGTCACGTGCGTGATGAGAGTTATGTAGTGTCTTATAGCGTTCACTTCTTATACTCTACGTAATTGTGTATACTGAGATCTACGTTGGTCACGTGCGTGATGAGAGTTTTGTAGTGTCTTATAGCGTTCACTTGTTATACCCTACGTAATAGTGTATACTGAGATATACGTTGGTCACGTGCGTGAGGAGAGTTATGTAGTGTCTTATAGCGTTCACTTGTTATACCCTACGTAATTTTGTATACTGAGATCTACGTTAGTCACGTGCGTGTGTGAGAGTTATGTAGTGTCTTATAGTGTTCACTCGTTATACCCTACGTAATAGTGTATACTGAGATCTACGTTGGTCACGTGCGTGATGAGAGTTTTGTAGTGTCTTATAGCGTTCACTTGTTATACCCTACGTAATAGTGTATACTGAGATATACGTTGGTCACGTGCGTGATGAGAGTTATGTAGTGACTTATAGCGTTCACTCGTTATACCCTACGTAATAGTGTATACTGAGATCTACGTTGGTCACGTGCGTGATGAGAGTTTTGTAGTGTCTTATAGCGTTCACTTGTTATACCCTACGTAATTGTGTATACTGAGATCTGTGTTAGTCATGTGCGTGTGTGAGAGTTATGTAGTGTCTTATAGCGTTCACTTGTTATACCCTACGTAATAGTGTATACTGAGATATACGTTGGTCACGTGCGTGATAAGAGTTATGTAGTGTCTTATAGCGTTCACTTGTTATACCCTACGTAATTGTGTATACTTAGATCTACGTTGGTCACGTGCGTGATGAGAGTTTTGTAGTGTCTTATAGCGTTCACTTGTTATACCCTACGTAATAGTGTATACTGAGATATACGTTGGTCACGTGCGTGATGAGAGTTATGTAGTGTCTTATAGCGTTCACTTCTTATACTCTACGTAATTGTGTATACTGAGATCTACGTTGGTCACGTGCGTGATGAGAGTTTTGTAGTGTCTTATAGCGTTCACTTGTTATACCCTACGTAATAGTGTATACTGAGATATACGTTGGTCACGTGCGTGAGGAGAGTTATGTAGTGTCTTATAGCGTTCACTTGTTATACCCTACGTAATTTTGTATACTGAGATCTACGTTAGTCACGTGCGTGTGTGAGAGTTATGTAGTGTCTTATAGTGTTCACTCGTTATACCCTACGTAATAGTGTATACTGAGATCTACATTGGTCACGTGCGTGATGAGAGTTTTGTAGTGTCTTATAGAGTTCACTTGTTATACCCTACGTAATAGTGTATACTGAGATCTACGTTGGTCACGTGCGTGATGAGAGTTATGTAGTGACTTATAGCGTTCACTTGTTATACCCCACGTAATTGTGTATACTGAGATCTACGTTAGTCACGTGCGTGTGCTAGAGTTATGTAGTGTCTTATAGTAGTGTTCACTCGTTATACCCTACGTAATAGTGTATACTGAGATCTACGTTGGTCACGTGAGTGATGAGAGTTTTGTAGTGTCTTATAGCGTTCACTTGTTATACCCTACGTAATAGTGTATACTGAGATATACGTTGGTCACGTGCGTGATGAGAGTTATGTAGTGACTTATAGCGTTCACTTGTTATACCCTACGTAATAGTGTATAATGAGATATACGTTGGTCACGTGCGTGATGAGAGTTATGTAGTGTCTTATAGCGTTCACTTGTTATACCCTACGTAATTGTGTATACTGAGATCTACGTCAGTCACGTGCGTGATGAGAGTTATGTAGTGTCTTATAGCGTTCACTTGTTATACCCTACGTAATAGTGTATACTGAGATCTACGTTGGTCACGTGCGTGATGAGAGTTTTGTAGTGTCTTATAGCGTTCACTTGTTATACCCTACGTAATTGTGTATACTGAGATCTGCGTTAGTCACGTGCGTGTGTGAGAGTTATGTAGTGTCTTATAGTGTTCACTCGTTATACCCTACGTAATTGTGTATACTGAGATCTGCGTTAGTCACGTGCGTGTATGAGAGTTATGTAGTGTCTTATAGTGTTCACTTGTTATACCCTACGTAATAGTGTATACTGAGATATACGTTGGTCACGTGCGTGATGAGAGTTATGTAGTGTCTTATGGTGTTCATTTGTTATACCCTACGTAATTGTGTATACTGAGATCTGTGTTAGTCATGTGCGTGTGTGAGAGTTATGTAGTGTCTTATGGTGTTCATTTGTTATACCCTACGTAATTGTGTATACTGAGATCTGTGTTAGTCATGTGCGTGATGAGAGTTATGTAGTGTCTTATGGTGTTCATTTGTTATACCCTACGTAATTGTGTATACTGAGATCTGTGTTAGTCATGTGCGTGTGTGAGAGTTATGTAGTGTCTTATGGTGTTCATTTGTTATACCCTACGTAATTGTGTATACTGAGATCTGTGTTAGTCACGTGCGTGTGTGAGAGTTATGTAGTGTCTTATAGTGTTCATTTGTTATACCCTACGTAATAGTGTATACTGAGATCTGTGTTAGTCACGTGCGTGTGTGAGAGGTATGTTGTGTCTTATAGTGTTCATTTGTTATACCCTACGTAATAGTGTATACTGAGATCTGTGTTAGTCACGTGCGTGTGTGATAGTTATGTAGTGTCTTATAGTGTTCATTTGTTATACCCTACGTAATAGTGTATACTGAGATCTGTGTTAGTCACGTGCGTGTGTGAGAGGTATGTTGTGTCTTATAGTGTTCATTTGTTATACCCTACGTAATAGTGTATACTGAGATCTGTGTTAGTCACGTGCGTGTGTGAGAGGTATGTTGTGTCTTATAGTGTTCACTTGTTATACCCTACGTAATTGTGTATACTGAGATCTGTGTTAGTCACGTGCGTGTGTGATAGTTATGTAGTGTCTTATAGTGTTCATTTGTTATACCCTACGTAATAGTGTATACTGAGATCTGTGTTAGTCACGTGCGTGTGTGAGAGGTATGTTGTGTCTTATAGTGTTCATTTGTTATACCCTACGTAATAGTGTATACTGAGATCTGTGTTAGTCACGTGCGTGTGTGATAGTTATGTAGTGTCTTATAGTGTTCATTTGTTATACCCTACGTAATAGTGTATACTGAGATCTGTGTTAGTCACGTGCGTGTGTGAGAGGTATGTTGTGTCTTATAGTGTTCACTTGTTATACCCTACGTAATAGTGTATACTGAGATCTACGTTGGTCACGTGCGTGTGTGAGAGTTATGTAGTGTCTTATAGCGTTCACTTGTTATACCCTACGTAATTGTGTGTACTGAGATCTACGTTGGTCACGTGCGTGTGTGATAGTTATGTAGTGTCTTATAGTGTTCATTTGTTATACCCTACGTAATAGTGTATACTGAGATCTGTGTTAGTCACGTGCGTGTGTGAGAGGTATGTTGTGTCTTATAGTGTTCACTTGTTATACCCTACGTAATTGTGTATACTGAGATCTGTGTTAGTCACGTGCGTGTGTGATAGTTATGTAGTGTCTTATAGTGTTCATTTGTTATACCCTACGTAATAGTTTATACTGAGATCTGTGTTAGTCACGTGCGTGTGTGAGAGGTATGTTGTGTCTTATAGTGTTCACTTGTTATACCCTACGTAATAGTGTATACTGAGATCTACGTTGGTCACGTGCGTGTGTGAGAGTTATGTAGTGTCTTATAGCGTTCACTTGTTATACCCTACGTAATTGTGTGTACTGAGATCTACGTTGGTCACGTGCGTGTGTGAGAGTTATGTAGTGTCTTATAGTGTTCACTTGTTATACCCTACGTAATTGTGTATACTGAGATCTGTGTTAGTCATGTGCTTGTGTGAGAGTTATGTAGTGTCTTATAGTGTTCACTCGTTATACCCTACGTAATTGTGTATACTGAGATCTACGTTGGTCACGTGCGTGTGTGAGAGTTATGTAGTGTCTTATAGTGTTCACTCGTTATACCCTACGTAATTGTGTATACTGAGATCTACGTTAGTCACGTGCGTGTGTGAGAGTTATGTAGTGTCTTATAGTGTTCACTCGTTATACCCTACGTAATTGTGTATACTGAGATCTACGTTAGTCACGTGCGTGTGTGAGAGTTATGTAGTGTCTTATAGTGTTTACCTGTTATACCCTACGTAATTGTGTATACTGAGATCTACGTTAGTCACGTGCGTGTGTGAGAGTTATGTAGTGTCTTATAGTGTTCACTTGTTATACCCTACGTAATTGTGTATACTGAGATCTACGTTAGTCACGTGCGTGTGTGATAGTTATGTAGTGTCTTATAGTGTTCACTTGTTATACCCTACGTAATTGTGTATACTGAGATCTACGTTAGTCACGTGCGTGTGTGAGAGTTATGTAGTGTCTTATAGTGTTCACTCGTTATACCCTACGTAATTGTGTATACTGAGATCTACGTTGGTCACGTGCCTGTGTGAGAGGTATGTAGTGTCTTATAGTGTTCACTCGTTATACCCTACGTAATTGTGTATACTGAGATCTACGTTAGTCACGTGCGTGTGTGATAGTTATGTAGTGTCTTATAGTGTTCACTCGTTATACCCTACGTAATTGTGTATACTTAGATCTACGTTAGTCACGTGCGTGTTTGAGAGTTATGTAGTGTCTTATAGTGTTCATTCGTTATACCCTACGTAATTGTGTATACTGAGATCTACGTTAGTCACGTGCGTGTGTGATAGTTATGTAGTGTCTTATAGTGTTCACTCGTTATACCCTACGTAATTGTGTATACTGAGATCTACGTTAGTCACGTGCGTGTGTGATAGTTATGTAGTGTCTTATAGTGTTCATTCGTTATACCCTACGTAATTGTGTATACTGAGATCTACGTTAGTCACGTGCGTGTGTGAGAGTTATGTAGTGTCTTATAGTGTTCACTCGTTATACCCTACGTAATTGTGTATACTGAGATCTACGTTGGTCACGTGCGTGTGTGAGAGGTATGTAGTGTCTTATAGTGTTCACTCGTTATACCCTACGTAATTGTGTATACTGAGATCTGCGGTAGTCACGTGCGTGTGTGAGAGTTATGTAGTGTCTTATAGTGTTCACTTGTTATACCCTACGTAATTGTGTATACTGAGATCTACGTTAGTCACGTGCGTGTGTGAGAGTTATGTAGTGTCTTATAGTGTTTACCTGTTATAACCTGTTGTCCTATACTGGCGCCAGTATGGCCGGTACATTAGAGGTCGATTTTTAGTGACTGGTTTTGTCACCAAAATAATGTTTCAGAAAATGAATCTGAAAACAAAAATAGTCGTTAATTTCTTGTTTACTGTGTTTAACACAAAATGGACCGTACATATATTATTTTAGGAAGTCATTAGATTATTAAAAAGAATTTCTGTTTGAAAATATTTCTATAAGCTGTTTTAAGTCTAATCCCGGCTTGAAACATGTGTAGAGACTAAACCTCTGTTTTCCTCCAGCCCAAAGCTAACATTTGACGGAATACTTCATACAGATTTGCATATATGAAGAATACATTGTACTCAACTGACTTTGAAATACGTTGGATGTATTTATTTGTTAATTCTATCAACAGCCGAAGAGGTGCTAATTAAAAAACATGATTATATACAAATGTAATCAGAAATATAAAAATGTTCCAGTCGTAAATAGAAAAAATATATAAACTCAACAATAATTTATTTGGCATGTTTAACCTATATTACCAAACTAAATATGGTATAAATACAAAAGTACGTCACTGTAAACCTTTTTTACATAAATATTTTACACTCAACTGTAAACTGTCTATTTTAATAAATTGATTTATAACATTTTAAAACAGTAGCGCCTTACCAGAAATATTGTAGTGTAATATTGTTAAAAAATGCATTAAGTTTTGTGATATTAAACCTCAAACTTGCAAATTGCGTAAAAGTGAATATTGTGGATATTTATATGAACGAATTTTTTAGTCCTCGGACGAACAGGAGAATTATTATAGTTCCATTTGTGGGCAAAATATTATGAGAGAATTGTGGTAAAATACAAGGATACTATCGTTTTATTAATTAAATATGTAAGATTCCAAATAATTTAAATGGTATTTATTTAATCGTGCTATCATTTAATTTGAAAGTGGGTGGGTATTTAAAAGTTTAGAGTGTTCATATTTCTGTCTTTAAATTTGTTTATTTGAATTTTGAAAAATCACCTATTTTAGCTACTTATGAATTATTTGAAACTAAAAAAATACAACGATCATAAAGATTATATCAAACCTAATTCTGTAAAGCTAAAGGTGATTTTCACTGCAGCTGAATATTAATATTAACGTTCATATTTTAGGAAACTAAAAAAAACTGAAAAATTTACTGTTTATAGCTTCAAAACGTGCACTTTAATTGGTCAGAAATAAAACCAATGTCAACAATCCCTGGAGCAACCGACCGCATGAAATCGATATCTATGTATATGTATACACATATGTATACCACCGTTGCCACACATGAACTATTCATGTACACAATCCACGATAGTTAGTATTCTCCCACACATGTTGTAAATACAATATGACATGCTGTTAGAAACCACTCTACGATATCTCTCACAGGATGTGTCGGCTCTTTCCTCTATGTACTATGAATATAAATAGAGCGCACGCCTTCAAAATGGAATGTTACATATCACTTCCGTATGTATGTTTGTCTATTTAGGTTTCAATCGCTTAAAAATAGTTTTTGAACCTAACTTCGGTATTATTTTCAAACTAGCAATTGGATGAAAAATAATAATAATGTTAAATTTATTATTAGTTTCAACGTGGTTAATCATATACGTGTTTGGTTAGTCTTTGAACAGGTCCAATAAATGCTCTATTAAAAATTGCATACGAGTCTCGCTATGATTGAAATTCTGTGAACATCCACACTAAGATCTTAACTGAGTAGGGTACACATGCCCAATCTGCCCCCTATCTTCACCAAATCAGCCCGATTTGGCCACTAATTTTACGGTTTATGCTACACCCATCTCGCATGACCCAATCAATGTATTTGTTTTCAATAAACCTCAGATTATATTCAAATACATTCAGCTAGCCAACTTGACATACAATCGTACAGATAAGTAAGAACAGCTAGTAACTTCGATCTTAGAGAAAAATTACAGGTTGTAATTGTTGTTTTTAATAGTATTACTATTGTTAGAAATTTGATAAGTGTCATTGTTGTTGTTTCCATTTACCGTGACGAAATGGATGATCAAAACTTAATAATTTTAAAGTTTTGCTGAACATTTAATAATAAAGGGTCAATAAAAAACTAAATTGAATATTTAGGTTAAATTTTGGAATTGTTATTCAAAACCCAATTTACTATAGATGATTTTAAAAATTATAATTGTAAAGTTTCCGTTACCTTTAATATGAGTTATTGGCGTGTGTTCAGCATGTTATGATTTTACTGAAGATGTCAATTTTAAATAAAGGCAAAATTTATTTAAAATTGATACTAGTAATCAAATACATTTTAAAGTTTATTTGTGTTTTATTGGAATTTTTAATTGTTTTGTTCAAACCACAAATGTTATTGGAATGTTTATTACTTATATAATTTTTGAAGTTATACTTCTTTGCGCCCGTTAGACACTTTGGGATGGGATGTTGGTCGAGAAACCGCGTCACGCTGAAAAGTAAGAACAAATTTTTAAGAACTATCGATTAATCGATTGTTAATCGAAGAAATTTAATCGAAGAAATTACTGATAATGATAATATAGGTGTATAATATAATAATGAAGTCACGTATAATATATTGAAGATAAATATATTGAATAGTATTGAAAAATGTCTTATATTTCATTTATATATCCTGTCTGTTTGTGTGCATGAGTGGGTGTATGAGAATGGCCAAAGAAGTATAACTTCCACCGTGTGGTCCGACGCACACCCAATTTTTTTTATTATAATTCCAATACGAAATTGATTAAGAACCATGTAAGCACAATTAATCAAACTAATTTTAGACTTAGCATGTATTTTAACAGTTTCATACATTTATGTAACACACTATTTCATAAAAAAAATTTAAAAATAAAAAGAGACCAATAAAGAAGGTTTTAAATGTTTAAGGTTATTAATAGAAATTAGGTTACTGCACAGAAAATGAGGATACAGAGGTCGCTTTCAATAGTAGGAAAACTGTGTGTCGGGTAGTCACTTCTCCATTTTGTCAGTCATGTGGTAGTCCCTGCAACTTTTCAGTCCCTTCCTATTCCCCAAAATTCTTACCATTCCATATATTAATTATTACTTCAGATTTCTAAAGTTTCACTTTAGTTGTAATCTGATTATAACTGCCACTAAAAAAGTTCTGATTTCACTGCGGCCATAAGAAAGCGACCTCTGTTTCTTCAATGTGGTTACCGATAACGTTTACCTAGCACACTAGCTGGGGAGGGAACATTGTTTATTTATTCTTAAAAATTATTATTAAATTTTATATATATATATATTTATTTTTAAAAATTATTATTAAATTTTATATATATATATATATATATATATATATATATATTTTAGGATGTAATAAAATTAAACTGAGTACCCTTATATTTATTTTTATTAAAAATTCATTATACAACATGTTTCGATTTTCTGGTCATTTTCTAGTATAAATTAAATAAGTTGAGTATATAATAATTTTTAAAATAAAATTGTAAAACATGTGGTTTTTGTAAATATTGATGAATGTGGATAAGTTGGTGATATTTTCAGTTATAATTTTTAATGTATCGAATCTTATCAAAAATAGGGTTTGTATAATTGATTTGTGTGTTCAACATGTTCAGTGGATTATCTTGTTGTGCCAAATATATATGTAATTCTTCTGTTGCATTCATTTTCTTGCCCTTTTTTCATAAAATTTAATATTTCCATGTTTTCTTCTATTTAAATATTAAATTTTATGAAAAAGGGCAAGAAAATGAATGCAACAGAAGAATTACATATATATTTGGCACAACAAGATAATCCACTGAACATGTTGAACACACAAATCAATTATACAAACCCTATTTTTGATAAGATTCGATACATTAAAAATTATAACTGAAAATATCACCAACTTATCCACATTCATCAATATTTACAAAAACCACATGTTTTACAATTTTATTTTAAAAATTATTATATACTCAACTTATTTAATTTATACTAGAAAATGACCAGAAAGTCGAAACATGTTGTATAATGAATTTTTAATAAAAATAAATATGAGGGTACTCAGTTTGATTTTATTACATCCTAAAATACGTAAGTAGCCCTAATTTAAACTTTATATTACTTTATATATATATATATATATATATATATATATATATATAAACATGATAAATATGTTTCGATATATCGATGTTTTCTGTCGATAATATCGGCTATATCGATATTTCGGTCCGATATATCATATTACTAAATATTGACGTTAATCTCTCTCTTTTTTTTGAAGAATAGAACAATGATATTCGTTGACTTTATCGTTCACTGAGAGATAGTCAACACTGAAACGCTACCTCCGTAAAACAATTAACTGAGTTGTCTACATTAAATTACAACACTAACGACAGGTGTAGGATACTCGAGGCACAGCTACTTTTGCTATCCCCACCATTACACGTACAGTGGTAATGAACCACCCACCCAAACACGTACAATGGTAATGACCCACCCGCTCATCCATACACGTACAAAAATAATGACCCCACCCATACACCTACAGAGGTAATATACTGTAATACATGTTTTATATATATATATATATATATATATATATATATATATATATATATATATATATATATAAACTTAAAATACTTAAAACTAAATCAGCTATTACCTTCGATATACACTAGTAGGTTTTATAACATGTACCTAAGTTAAGTAATGATTTTCATTTCAATTTACAGTTAAAACTTTACATAAAACTATTTCGATAACACATATTAAAAAACTGTCGTATTTATGCCAGATTTGACTGTAGAGTGTAAATCCAACACAATAAATAACATGTACTGAAATGTAACTGTTTTACTATAACTATTATGACTAAACGTTACTATGGAAATGAATATAAAACAGTTGTGTGCATAAATTTTAAGATCACTTTACAAATAATTCCGTTAAGGAAGAATCAACCACTGTGAAATGCTCTCTGAGAATTGCTTTTAACTTAATTGAAAACTGCTCTGAGTTGATGTAAATGTCTCTGGGGAGAATTGTCTTCAATGTTGTAATCCATAAAATATAACTAATTAAAAAACTAATTTGTCAAGTATTACATTTCCACTTCACTGATTTATAAAAACTAATTTGTCTAGTATTACATTTCCACTTCACTGATTTATAAAAAAAACTAATTTGTCTAGTATTACATTTCCACTTCACTGATTTATAAAAAAACTAATTTGTCTAGTATTACATTTCCACTTCACTGATTTATAAAAAACTAATTTGTCTAGTATTACATTTCCACTTCACTGATTTATAAAAAAACTAATTTGTCTAGTATTACATTTCCACTTCACTGATTTATAAAAAACTAATATGTCTAGTATTACATTTCCACTTCACTGATTTATAAAAAACTAATCTGTCTAGAATTACATTTCCACTTCACTGATTTATAAAAAACTAATCTGTCTAGTATTACATTTCCACTTCACTGATTTATAAAAAACTAATCTCTCTAGTATTACATTTCCACTTCACTGATTTATAAAAAACTAATTTGTCTAGTATTACATTTCCACTTCACTGATTTATAAAAAAACTAATTTGTCTAGTATTACATTTCCACTTCACTGATCTATAAAAAACTAATCTGTCTAGTATTACATTTCCACTTCACTGATTTATAAAAAACTAATTTGTCTAGTATTACATTTCCACTTCACTGATTTATAAAAAACTAATTTGTCTAGTATTACATTTCCACTTCACTGATTTATAAAAAACTAATTTGTCTAGTATTACATTTCCACTTCACTGATTTATAAAAAACTATTTGTCTAGTATTACATTTCCACTTCACTGATTTATAAAAAACTAATCTGTCTAGAATTACATTTCCACTTCACTGATTTATAAAAAACTAATCTGTCTAGTATTACATTTCCACTTCACTGATTTATAAAAAAACTAATCTGTCTAGTATTACATTTCCACTTCACTGATTTATAAAAAACTAATTTGTCTAGTATTACATTTCCACTTCACTGATTTATAAAAAAACTAATTAGTCTAGTATTACATTTCCACTTCACTGATCTATAAAAAACTAATCTGTCTAGTATTACATTTCCACTTCACTGATTTATAAAAAACTAATTTGTCTAGTATTACATTTCCACTTCACTGATTTATAAAAAACTAATTTGTCTAGTATTACATTTCCACTTCACTGATTTATAAAAAACTAATTTGTCTAGTATTACATTTCCACTTCACTGATTTATAAAAAACTATTTGTCTAGTATTACATTTCCACTTCACTGATTTATAAAAACAATTAATTAGTTCTCAAATAACAATTAAAAAAGATTTCTCCTTTCCCAGTAACAAAATTAAAACACTATAACCGAGGCCTTTATTATGTTGTTTACATTCTTTATTAGAGGGTAGTATAGTATTTTATATATATTACGTGAGGCCGTTTTTACCAATGCAACTCCTCCCTTATTTCTTGATCAATTTAAACGGTTGAGATTTTACAAAATATGCCTCTATTTGTAGCTGTGCAATAAGGTCTAAGTTTTAAATATTTTTACTTTGAAAGGCACAGGAAGTACCTTTTTTCTGAACGTCTTTCGGCCATTAGAATAACACGGAGATATATTTAAATGAACCAAATAGTTCGAACAGCTGTTCAAATGTAAATAAGGATTTCCAAAATGTGTTAACAGCTGTTGAAATGTAAACAATGATGCTGTGTAATATTGAGGAGGTTAGATCTTTCATAAAAATAAACTATAGAAGGATGTAGGCATGGCTTTATTCACAATCGATTGTAGGACTCCACTCTACTAGACTTAAAGGTTTCAAATTGTAATCTAAAGCAGTTATTTTAGTTATTTAATTAATCATAATCATTCTGTTAAACAAAAACAAATGAAATAAACACGTTTGAAATAGGCTAGCAATATATAATAAATAGGTAGCAACGCAAGTAGTGTGAGTGAAATACTGTAAATAAATTTAATATTGTCATTTTACGTTATACAATTAACCTATTATTATTTATAGTAAACATACACAACAAGAGGCCGGAGGCCGAGGTGTACCGAGCGCAGCGAGTGACGGGGTTGGCACGCGAAGCGTGCAGGGGTATCCCCTAGTAATATAGGATTACGAAAAATGGTATTGTTTTTAAAAAATGTACTGTATAATCCAACTATAGATATCTTGGCATTGATATTTTTGTAATATTGTAAATGCAATGAATTTTTCACAAAAAAGTTAATATTCACTATAATCAAGTTCCAAATTTCAATTTAACATTAAATTACTTCGGTGAGCAGAAATCGTGAAGGTAAACGTTTAAATAAACAAATACACCTTTTCTCCGAAAACCCATTAATATATAGAGGTCAATTACTGGAGGCCAGAAATAGTTAGGTTTTACGTCCTAGTTTCCATTTGTATTTTTTTTTATAAAAATCTGTTTATATCATCTTGAGGTAATCTATTCAGAAAAAGTGTTAAACAAAAATGTTATAATCCATTATTCCTAATTTGTAAGTACATAAAATATATATAGTCTTATTTACTTTTCAACAATAAATTCTCATTAATTTAGTAATAAATTATTATAACTCTTCCCTACTATGTGTTCTGTATTTTCCACGAGAAGATAATTAACATTTTCAATAAATAAATAATATTTACTTTAAATTGTTTTACGTTGTTTTGCTTATTGTAAACTCCGAACATATAAGCGTTGTCATAATATTTGTATTCCTATTTTATGTTTCATGAATAACAATATTATAGTTACTTGCCAAAAATAACAATACGGTGACATAAAATACTCATTTTACTACTAAAAAGTTGTAAATTTAATGGAATTGACTTAAATAATAGATGTGTATAAATTATATAATAGGTATTTTCGGTGAATCATTGAGAAAAGAACCTTTTTGGGACATAAGTTTTAAAGTAATATATTTAAATACAATTTGCGTCATCATCTTGGAAAATTAATATTTATTTTATTACAGTTCAGAATTAGAATATTAGCAACTGAAAGATTCTGCATATATTTGATTGTGGCCTTGTGTGATGACCTTTACCAATGTACCATTACACCACTGTTGGATGTGTCCCCAAGCAATTTACATGTAATATCATTATACAAACACAGGAATAGGTTTATATTATATTTTAACATGAAACGCTAATTTACGACACTCGTAAATTCATAGAATCAAATTTATTTGATTTCTATCCGGCAATAAAAGGCAATCTAAATGTTATGATATGAATATAATTTGATTAAAAAGGTGTTTAATTTATAATGTCTCACCCATTTAACGTATGGAAATATTATTTTTACTTATAGAGATATTGTTCAAGAGGAAAAATGTTCTCTCTATAACAATGACGGTAAGAAAAATGTAAAAATATCCACAAACTGAATCAAGTGGAAATACTTTAAAAAAGTAAGAAACCTTTAAACATTGATTGTTTATATAATTCATTATTATTCATCTCTAAGACGCCGATCGTAAAGATATGGCGAATATGAGGAATGAATGAGTGTAATGAGTATAGATGAACGAGTGTAGTCATTATTACTATCTGAGTTCGACTTAGCTCAGAAAGGACTATTAATTAATAGTCCAATAGCCAGGGTAACTATGGGACTTACAGCTTTACGTGGAATCCGAACCAAGTAGTGCTGGTCTGATTTTCAGCTAACTGACAAGTCTGACACTCAGCTCTCTTCCCTATACAACATCCGAACCTTGACTACCATTCAACACGGACACTCTAGATTTCTCTAGTAGTATCTACGTTGATGACAACCATTGCGCGGACGCCGTGTCGGTATTATGAGAACCGAGCAAATAACCTATCGCCTACAATCTCCCAAACACACTGTCCCCAAGTAGCTTGGCAACAGCACTTTTGATGTACAGTCCGTATTATTATTGAATTAATGAACGTTAAAACAGAGATATATCCAAGATATTCACGATGTAAGAAAGTGCTGCCACCCTGGCAGTGCAACCTACAATTCTTCATTTGGACAAAGATGTAAAATATTTATTTGTTATTTATTATAAAGAGAAATCATACCAACTTGTATCATCTAAATTCAACTGTAAAAGAGAAACATTTAAAAGAATTTAAAGCAATGCAAAGGAAGCAAGAAATAAAATATATTATATTAAAGGACTATTTATGAATTAAAGGACATTTCATAATGATCACTTCTTGTTAAGTAATAGTTTTAACTTATGTATATACTACTAGTGGACACCCCTGCACGGTTCGCGTACCAACCCCGACGCTCGATACATCTCGGACTTCGGCCTCGGCCTGTAACTATTCAATACAAACAGTAGTTGATTATCTATATAACGTTAAATCAGAATATTAAACTTTACAGCATCTCACTGACACTAATTGCATTGCTACATATTTATTAGTGTAAATGCCCTTTGCTTTTGTTTAACTCCTGAAGATTAAACTCTTAACGCATCAACAGGATAATGTCAAACATACAAAATAAACATTAATTTAAAAAAAACAGCTGTTATTAATTTACGAAAATCGACTGTATAACGTAAAATCACAGTATTAAATTTAGTTACAGTATCTCACTCACACTAATCGCTTTGCCCATTTAGCCTATATCAAGCATGTTCATTTCATTTATTTTTTTTTAACAGCTGAAGATTAAACTCATAGTACAATATTAAAAATGGATCAGTAGTATAATATCAAACATACAAAATAGACATGTTTATTTATTTACAAACCAGCTGTTATTAATTTACTAAAATCAACCCAATGGTATCCTTATGGAGCAATCTTTTAGGGATGGTTTCTACCCCTTAGGAGAACTTCATCAAGATGAAAATACTTTAGTAGTCCTATTTAATGCCTAAAGAAACGGTGTACAGAACTTCAGCTCTCTATCTATATGTGAAGTTGGAAAATTAGTAATGAGTGGGTGAGTTAGTCAGTGAGGGCTTTGCCTTTTATAATTATATGAAGTTCTTAACTACATTGTATTTATTAAGATATATATTGTGTTTAAATATTTAAAATGATTATTATTATTAAATACACATTTTATTTTTCAATATCTGACTTACGTCACAGCATATTATGTTTCAATAAACTAATTACTAATAATTATAAACACTTCAATCTAAATAGTAGAATAAGTTTGTACTAAAATAAAAGAATAAATTATGATTAAATTTTACACCAGGTACTGCTAGGAATGTCAAATACGTTCAACATATCGATAAATCAAATCACCGATACATCGCAAACCAAATATCGATCTTAACGATATGTGGAAGACGAATGTTGATATATCGGGTAACCGATATATCGAATTGTAAATGATTTATTTGTATAAAAATATGCACTTACTCTTATTCCATGACCAAAAACAGTTTTGCTGTATGCAAAACCACACACTCAAGTTTTGCTGCCACTGCTTCATGTAAAAATTACATTTATCTACATGAAAAAAGTTGTGGTCTGGGGGGTTGAATGAAACAATTTCCAAATAGGAATACTTATACCTTTAATTATGAAAGAATAATTTAATAACATTGGTATAGGATCGCCACCCGTTCCATGCACTGGTCTACAATAAACTATATTGTAGTGTGTTAATGAACTAAAAAAATTCTAAATGAACGTAAGAATGTAAAAAAACTAAATAAAGTTACTTTATTATTTCAATGCATATTTTGTAAACATGTGTCTTTTATATCGATATATTGAACTAAAATATCGATATGGTCGATATTATCGAAAGAAAATATCGTTAATAATATATCAAAACATAATTATAGATATTTCCGATTTATCATTACCATCCCTAGCTACTGCACTGGCAATGAAATAGCACAACAAGTTATTCCGATTGGTATGTGGTATATTTGAGGGCCCTCGACTTGCTTCACCATGTAGTGGGGTAGTGCCCGCATCACACTCAATTAATTACTGTTCAACATGTTTTAACTGATCAGCTGTTTGCTACCAGATCGTATTTTTCGCCACTGGACCCAACATATTTTACTTACTGTGGAACAATCAGTTTAGTATTTTCCAGATTTTATACTGTTTTCTTCTCTCATTAAAAAAAATACTTGCAAATAAAATTGAATATTGTACTAACGATAATTTCATATACAGCGTGTCCAGCTTCGACTGTCACATAGTATAGAGGATTGTTTGTCAAGTCAATACAAGCAAATAATGCCTTATAACATATGTTTATTCCTCAATTCATTCTCTGATTGTGTGTCTATATATGCTTTTTTTAAAACATTTAAATAAATCAAAAATCGTTTGACATACAATGGTGAATTTTGGTATAACAGTTGATTTTATGATTTTATAATAACGCATATTATGTAAAAAGACTGTATATCTAAGACGATCGGTTTGAAAATGGTGGCTGTCCAACAATTTTAAATTAAAATATATATAAAAAAACTACAAATTTTACCCAAAAAAGTTTAGTACAATATTTGAGACTGTACGGTTCCAATAAAATGACAAGACAACTTTAAAGATCGAATGATAAGTAACTGAGGGAACGTATTTTTTGTGGCTGAAAGCATTGTCATCTGGGTACCTTTTAACGAGGTGACAAAGCTTTCAGTCGCAAAAAATACTTTATCTTATTTTCCAACAAATTTAAAAGTAATCTATGTAAAGCGTTGTATGAAATATAGTAACAAAGAAAATGTCACTAATTTCATAACAGTTGTCTCATTTAATCAATTACCAAGATAATAGAATATCATATGAACGTCCAATTGAATATGATATAGTTAATCAAACAGATTATAGATCCATTAAAAGCAAGTTATAGTAGACCTACTAAAAATCATAAACTTTGATATAAGTAATTCTCTAAATGAAAATAAAACTGTTAAAGAAAATTCATGTCATAGAGTACAGTAAAGAACTACATTTTGCTAATTACATCGTTAAACGTTGGAATAAGGAGAAATGTATATAGAGTTTTAAAGAAATGTTTCAATAAAGAAAAATAAATTATGGTTATCATAAGTCATCCATCATAAACGCAAGGATATTTTATTATAAGCTATTATATTATGACCAAACCTGTCGTATCAACTCAACAAATATACTAAACAACTAAGTTAATAATTTATCAAACATAAAAAATACATCACCACTCTATATAAATTTATTTTTCAATAGACTAAATTAATTCTTAACTTCCTTTGAATAACCCAACAGAAAGAACCATTAATGTATTACTTGTTGATACAAGAATTTCCTTACCACTACACCTTATTTTATCCATATATATATATATATATATATATATATAATCCAAAGACCACTGACTGACTCACTCATCATGAAATCTCAAAAACCACCAAACGGATTTACACGACATTTTGAAAGAAGTTAGCTTTAGTATCGAAGGGACCCACTAAGAAAGGATTTTTTCGAAATTCCTTTCCCAAGGGGTATAAACACCCCTCAACATTTTCTTTTTTTATAAGAATAGCAATTGGTTGATTTTCGTAAATTAATAAAAGCTGTTTTTTTAAATAAATGTTTATTTTGTACGTTTGACATTATGCTGTTAATGCGTTAAGAGTTTAATCTTCATGAGTTAAACAAAAGCAAAGGGCATTTACACTAATAAATATGTAGCAACGCAATTAGTGTCAGTGAGATGCTGTAAAGTTTAATATTCTGATTTTACGTTGTATAGATAATCTACTACTGTTAGTAGTCAAAGTTATAAGCCGAGGTCGAAGGCCGAGGTGTATCAAGCTCAGCGAGAGTTGGGGTTGGCACGCGAAGCGTCCAGGGGTGTCCCCTAGTAGGATATAATAGTTGTCAGTGCTGTAGACCTTGTACAATATTTCTTTATCATATTTGAAATATATATATATATATAGTTATTAATACCTTGAGATAAACTAGTTTATATGAAGTATTAATGTGGTTTATAATTGTGAAATAACAGCTGGAAAATTGAGTCCATGTATGGCCACCACTTATTTATCCTTTTTCTATTTCTGTATAATAATATTTCTTCAGTAAGGTTTGAACTGTATAAAACATCAGCACACTAACCACTGAATGCTTGTTAAATAAATATTTTGTTATATTACTACAATACACTTGTGTAAGTTAACATGGCATTTGATATTAGCGCTGCGCTGTCAAAACACAGCACAGCACTTACGCCCTAGGTTGAAACGTCAGACTGTTGGGACAAACGATAAATGTATATTCAACTTGGGACCTCGCTCTTCCTCTCAACTCATAATATATTAAACAACCTGGGGCCAATACAATAGCATTCAGCTATTGTTGGTAAATATTAGAAATGTAATATTTATTGTAAAAATTGAAATATGTATATATAAATGAACACTATACAACATATAGGCTTGTTGTGATAAGAATGGACAATAAATGGTTCCAAAGAATTGGCATAAGATTTCCCCCATATTAAAAAAAATTCTAAACTTCCCAGTTTGATTCCCAAATGTGTTTTTTCCATAACTCAAAAACTAAGTTAGAGACAACTATTTTATATTGTTATTCACATATTTCCTAAAAATTAATCAAAATCGTTAGGGTTGTTTTTGAGGAAATTAAATTTTCGTATGATTTTTGCCCATTCAAATTTCAAAAAAATTAAATAAAAAAAGTAAAAAATTGTCTGGATATATTGGCTAAATACACCTACATACCAAATTTTATGAATGAAAATGTATACATCCGTTTGGTTTCCAGCGAACGCACAAACACACGGACAGACACCAAATACATATATTGTTTTTCGAAAAAAACACTTTTTGGCTTCAGGGAACTCTAAAATGGATTCTTAGACCAACTTATAAAAATATTTATTTAAACGATCACAATACTTTATCTACGCTAACGCAAATGAGAGAACGTAACTTAATTGAAGAAACGATAATTAAATTATAATTAAAATCCTGTGCGAGAACTATTACAGAAGTCTGGGGTGTCCATGTTGGATGGTAGTCAAGGTTCAGGTGTTGTGTAGAGAAGGCAACTGAGTGTCAGGCTTGTCAGCCGGCTGAACTTTAGATCAACACTACGTAGTTTGGATTCCACATAAAGCTATAGTTGCCCTGGTTATTGGGCTATTAATAGCACTTTGTGAGGAACAGTCAACCTTAGCTAGTAACAACGACTACACACGTCCATCTACACTCATTCGCCCTTCATTTTCGTCCATATCTTGACGATCGACGTCTTACTAATGAATACATTGACATGGCAACGTAATCATAAAGCGTTTTCCATTCTTATAAAAACCGAGAGAATGAAAAAGGAGTATGAAAAATATTCTAACCGAAATTCTGACATTAACCCTCAATTTGTTCTTTGTAGAATACTCCGAGGGGTCATGTACAATATTCGAAATGATAAGACTATTTCGATTGAAACATGTACAAATAACGTGATGTAAACATTCATATTGTAATAATTCAATTGTCGGCACTGGTGGCGCAGTGCTGTAGCCCAGTTACTTGTCGACAAAGTGTTTGGGAGATTGTAGGCGATAGGTTGGATGCTCGGTCCTCTTAATACCGACATGGCGTCCGCTCAATGGTTGCCATCGACGTGAACACTACTAGAGAAGTCTGGGGTGTCCATGTTGGGTGGTGATCATTGTGCGGAAGTTGTGTGGTGGACATAACTGAGTATCAGGCTTGTCAATTAGCTGAAAATCAGACCAGCACTACGTGGTTTGGATTCCACGTAAAGCTGTAGGTCCCTTAGTTGCCCTGGATATTGGGCTATTAATAAATTGTCCTTTCTGAGGAACAGTTGAACTCAGTTAGTAACCAGACTACACTCATCCATACTCATCTTACACTCATATAATCATTCATATTCAGCTTAAAATACCAACAACGTTGTGTCGGCGTCTCATATGTATGAATGTAAGAACATAATATTTAAAATATATACGTATACAAACTAGGAACATGAAAGTGATGTAAAACAAAAATAATACATGTAACCTTAGTAACTAATAGTGCTTAAATTCATGAAAGTTTGTTTACGAAATTCAAATTTAGAGAAGCACAAACCATTTAAAGATATATTTTAATGCTGTTGTTACGATTGGACAATTATATATTTGATGCAAATGCATATATTGTATGCACGTAAATCAAACCATAAAACTGCATGAATGTGACAAATATAAAAACTTACGATAACTTTTAAAAGTAGGAGGAAATTTAACGATCAGGTAGAGCTTCACTAAAGTATATAATTCTCGTGAGATCCAGTCTGATTCCAGCCAGCACAAATCTATCTCTCTAAGAAATATGTACAATTTTTCAAATCAAGCAAACTAATTTTGTTTTAATAGCTCCACTTCAAAGCATGTCCTTTAAACAATTTTTCATAAGCTGATTTTACCCAGTATAGTTGTTTATAAATCGTTAAATAAATCCTTATAAAAATGTATGGTTATCATCGACGTGGACACTACTAGAGAAGTCTGGGGTGTCCATGATGGTTGGTAGTCAGGGTTCAGATGTTGTGTAGGGAAGAGAACTGAGTGTCAGGCTTGTCAGTTAGCTGAAAATCAGACCAACACTAAGTGGTTCGAACTCCACGTAAATCTGTAGGTCCCTTAGTTGCCTTGGCTGTTCGGCTATTAATAAATATCTCTTTCTGAGGAAGCTCTTTCCCAGTCGACTTTAGTTAGTTAGTAACAATGACTACACACGTTCATCTACACTCATTCACCCTTCATATTCACCCCTATCTTGACAATCGGCGTCTTACTGAAGAATTACTGATTGCTTATTGTTATGTCACATTCTTTGGCCTTTCATTTCAAATAATTTTTATACATTCGAATAATTGTAAGTACATCAATCATAAACAATAAAATAACAAATTTTATTACAAAACCTACAAAATGAGAAATCATACAAACACGATTCGTACAAAATAAGTAATAAATCGTCATATATATTTGACATTGGTCTAATGGAGATAGTATTCTTGTCTCACCGTTTGGTCTAAATGCAGTGTTTAACCAACATATTGATTGGACTAACTTACCCTTCAAACTCTTACACTCTTTTTGCATGTGTTGGTAAATTTAACAAAATCCCTCACTCTTAAGTGTAACTGTCCTGTATATTCGTAAAAAAACTACGCTAAAACTTTTTCGTATGCCGAAAAGAGTGTAATATTTACGAACCTCCTTGAAAGGGTAGTAAACCCTCCTTAGGTAAAGGCGAACTAGGTATACCATCATAAACACTTACCTTCGATCAACCCTTCCACCAACCTCCCTTCTGAACTAATTTAGGTATAAATTCAGTCCTTACGCTTTTGCCTTCCTCGTAACTTTGCGTCATTACCCTCGCTTCCAATAGGACCCTCCGTAATTGAACCGTTTGCGCTTTACTTTTATCACAAGTAATGTGCAGTGTAATATATAAACTGTATCCCACCAACTGATGAGAATACACCGTACTACAGTATGGGTCTTGTCATTTAGCTGAAAATCAAACCAACACTACGTGGTTCGAATTCCACGTAAAGCTGTAGGCACCTTAGTTGCCCTGGCTATTAGGCTATTTATAAATAGCTATTTCTGAGGAACAATCATAAAAGGTAGTTAGTAACAATGACTATACTCGTTCATCTACATTCATCACACCCATTCGCGCTTCAAATTTGCCCATATCTTGACGATCGGCGTCTATAGCTTGTATTTTTATAACAGACCATCAAATAAATAGTTGGACGTTTCAAATGTTCATGCTATTCTTAAAAAATATCATTTTACAAACAAACTTGTCTATGTTGTTGACAATAACTTGTTGAAAATTTGATTTTACTAACAATAATGGTGGCTAAGTGGCTAAGGCTTCGTGGATCAATTTATAAAGTTTGTCCCTAACTGAGCTAGTGGTTGGAATACAGTTTACGCAAAGGCCTTTAGGCCCACGTGAACTGGCGAGTGAAGTTTTTAAAAATTCATCCTAAAACATTCTTATAACAATGACATATACACAGAGTGATCAACTCAAGGTGGCCACAATTGGGACCTCCAAAAGAACTAATTTTACAGCAAATTTTAAATGGAGAACTTTACCTAATTTTTTATATTCATTACAATTACACAGTACAAATTTTAGAATTCTATCACCATTTTCCAATATGCTGGTCAACTTTGAAATTTCTTATAGAAACCCCTATTTTTTATGATGGATTTAAATTTTACTGGTAATTCTAAGTCATATTTTATTCTTGATATTTTGATATACTTTACCGTTTAGCCGTAATGAGCACTGAAAGTTTCAGAAATTCTCATATCAACAATCTATTTTAAAAATAATAAAGCTTAACTTAGAGTGCATTATTTTTATTTAATTAAATGATAAAAACCTGTTGCAATTTCACAAATACATTATTTTATTTAAAAAATACTGAACACCTTGTTAATGCAACAACTGTGTATTGTGCAAGTGCAAGTACAGTATAAGAAGTATAACAGACGACAGTTAACAGTAGTGATTCCGGTAACAGAGCAATTAATAGGTTAGATGAGGTAAAACTAAAGTGAAAATCCCCAACAATGAAACAGCTGATTATTGCCTAGCAACACAATCATGTAATATTGTATTAATTTATTACTTATTATTACTTCGTATACTGTACTTGAACTTACCCAATACACAGTTGTTGCATTAACAAGGCGTTCAGTATTTTAAAAATAAAATAATGTAGTTGTGAAATTGCAACAGGTTTTTATCATTTAATTAAATTTAAAATGCAACTTAAGCAAAGCTTTGTAATTTTCAAATGGAAAACATGCATCTTTAATAAATTGTTGATATAAGAATTTCTGAAACTTCAGAGCTCCTAGCGGCTAAACAGTAAAGTATATCAAAATAATATCCAGAATACAAAAGTCTTAGAATTACCAGTAAAATCTAAATACATAATAAAAATAGGATTTACCATAAGACATTTCAAAGTTTGACATCCCAGTTGAGATTTCAAGTTTAAGATTTCAATACCTTGCGTTGACTGTATAGTGATTTTAACTGTCATAGTTTACATAGAATTACGGCCTTTTGGAAGTAGTTTTATAGTATTTCATCTTGATTAAGAAAGAATTTAAAACAGCAGACTTACACTTTCTCTTAAAGTAAGTTGAGGATGAGGTGGATAAGTTACTTCGGCCTGCATAGGGCTAGTTCCAAAGTAAGTTGCTGATTTGGTGGATAAGTGACTTCAGACTGCGTAGGGCTAGTTCCAAAGTAAGTTGGCAATTTGGTGTATAAGTAACTTCAGACTGCGTAGGGCTAGTTCCAAATAAAGTTGCTGATTTGGTGGATAAGTGACTTCAAACTGCGTAGGGCTAGTTCCAAAGTAAGTTGGCGATTTGGTGGATAAGTGACTTCGGACTGCGTAGAGCTAGTTCCAAAGTAAGTTGGCAATTTGGTGTATAAGTAACTTCAGACTGCGTAGGGCTAGTTCCAAATAAAGTTGCTGATTTGGTGGATAAGTGACTTCGGACTGCGTAGGGCTAGTTCCAAAGTAAGTTGGCGATTTGGTGGATAAGTGACTTCGGACTGCGTAGGGCTAGTTCCAAAGTAAGTTGCCATTTGGTGGATAAGTAACTTCGGACTGCGTAGGGCTAGTTCCAAAGTAAGTTGGCGATTTGGTGGATAAGTGACTTCGGTCTGCGAAGGGCTAGTTCCAAAGTAAGTTGGCGATTTGGTGGATAAGTAACTTCAGACCGCGTAGGGCTAGTTCCAAAGTAAGTTGGCGATTTGGTTGATAAGTGACTTCGGTCTGCGTAGGGCTAGTTCCAAAGTAAGTTGGCGATTTGGTGGATAAGTGACTTTGGACTGCGTAGAGCTAGTTCCAAAGTAAGTTGCCATTTGGTGGATAAGTAACTTCGGACTGCGTAGGGCTAGTTCCAAAGTAAGTTGGCGATTTGGTGGATAAGTGACTTCGGTCTGCGAAGGGCTAGTTCCAAAGTAAGTTGGCGATTTGTTGGATAAGTAACTTCAGACCGCGTAGGGTTAGTTCCAAAGTAAGTTGGCGATTTGGTGGATAAGTGACTTCGGACTGCGTAGGGCTAGTTCCAAAGTAAGTTGCCGATGTGGTGGATAAGTGACTTTGGACTGCGTAGGGCTAGTTCCATAGTAAGTTGGCGATTTGGTGGATAAGTGACTTCGGACTGCGTAGGGCTAGTTCCAAAGTAAGTTGCCAATGTGGTGGATAAGTGACTTCGGACTGCGTAGGGCTAGTTCCTACGTAAGTTGCTGATTTGGTGGATAAGTGACTTCAGACTGCGTAGGGGTAGTTACAAAGTAAGTTGCCGAAATGGTAGATAAGTGACTTCGGACTGCGTTAGGCTAGTTGAAAAGTAAGTTGAGGATAAGGTGGATAAGTTACTTCAGACTGCGTAGTGCTAGTTCCAAAGTAAGTTCCTGATTTGGTGGATAAGTGACTTCAGACGGCGTAGGGGCAGTTACAAAGTAATTTTGCCGATTTGGTGGATACGTGAATTCAGACTGCGTAGGGGTAATTACAAAGTAAGTTGCTGATTTGGTGGATAAGTGACTTTACACTACGTAGGGCTAGTTTCAAAGTAAGTTGCTGATTTGGTGGATAAGTGACTCCAGACTGCGTACGGGTAGTTAAAAAGTAAGTTGCCAAATTAGTACATAAATGACTTCGGACTGCGTAGGGTTAGTTCTAAAGTAAGTTGCTGATTTGGTGGATAAGTGACTTCAGACTGCGTAGGGGTAGTTAGAAAGTATGTTGCTGATTTGGTGGATAAGTGACTTCACACTGCGTAGCGCTAGTTTCAAAGTAAGTTGCCGATGTGGTGGATAAGTGACTTCAGACTGCGTAGGGCTAGTTCCAAAGTAAGTTGCTGATTTGGTGGATAAGTGACTTCACACTGCGTAGCGCTAGTTTCAAAGTAAGTTGCCGATTTGGTAGATAAGTGAATTCAGACTGCGTAGGGGTAGTTACAAAGTAAGTTGCTGATTTGGTGGATAAGTGACTTCAGACTGCGTAAGGCTAGTTCCAAAGTAAGTTGCTTATTTGGTGGATAAGTGACTTCAGACTGCGTAGGGGTAGTTAGAAAGTAAGTTGCTGATTTGGTGGATAAGTGACTTTACACTACGTAGGGCTAGTTTAAAAGTAAGTTGCTGATTTGGTGGATAAGTGACTTCAGACTGCGTAGGATAGTTCCAAATTAAGTTGCCGATTTAGTGGATAAAAGACTTCAGACTACGTAGGGCTAGTTCCAAAGTAAGTTGCTGATTTGGTGGATAAGTGACTTTACACTACGTACGGCTAGTTTCAAAGTAAGTTGCTGATTTGGTGGATAAGTGACTTCAGACTGCGTAGGATAGTTCCAAATTAAGTTGCCGATTTAGTGGATAAAAGACTTCAGACTACGTAGGGCTAGTTCCAAAGTTAGTTGCTGATTTGGTGGATAAGTGACTTAGGACTGCGTAGGGGTAGTTAGAAAGTATGTTGCTGATTTGGTGGATAAGTGACTTCACACTGCGTAGCGCTAGTTTCAAAGTAAGTTGCCGATGTGGTGGATAAGTGACTTCAGACTGCGTAGGGCTAGTTCCAAAGTAAGTTGCTGATTTGGTGGATAAGTGACTTCACACTGCGTAGCGCTAGTTTCAAAGTAAGTTGCCGATTTGGTAGATAAGTGAATTCAGACTGCGTAGGGGTAGTTACAAAGTAAGTTGCTGATTTGGTGGATAAGTGACTTCAGACTGCGTAGGGCTAGTTCCAAAGTAAGTTGCTTATTTGGTGGATAAGTGACTTCAGACTGCGTAGGGGTAGTTAGAAAGTAAGTTGCTGATTTGGTGGATAAGTGACTTTACACTACGTAGGGCTAGTTTAAAAGTAAGTTGCTGATTTGGTGGATAAGTGACTTCGGACTGCGTAGGACTAGTTCCAAAGTAAGTTGCTGATTTGGTGGATAAGTGACTTCAGACTGCGTAGGGATAGTTTCAAAGAAAGTTGCTGATTTGGTGGTTAAGTGACTTCACACTGCGTAGGGCTAGTTTCAAAGTAAGTTGCTGATTTGGTGGATAAGTGACTTCAGACTGCGTAGGGCTAGGTCCAAAGTAAGTTGCCGATTTGGTGGATAAGTGACTTCGGACTGCGTAGGGCTAGTTTCAAAGTAAGTTGCTGATTTGGTGGATAAGGGACTTCAGACTGTGTAGGGCTAGTTCCAAAGTTAGTTGCCGATGTGGTGGATAAATGACTTCGGACTGCGTAGGGCTAGTTTCAAAGTAAGTTGCCGATGTGGTAGATAAGTGACTTCGGACTGCGTAGGGCTAGGTCCAAAGTAAGTTGCCGATTTGGTGGATAAGTGACTTCAAAATGCGGAGGGCTAGTTCCAAAGTACGTTGCTGATTTGGAGGATAAGTGACTTCGGACTGCGTAGGGCCAGTTCCAAAGTAAGTTCCTGATTTGGTGGATAAGTGACTTCAGACTGCGTAGGGGTAGTTACAAAGTAAGTTGCTGATTTGGTGGATAAGTGACTTTACACTACGTAGGGCTAGTTTCAAAGTAAGTTGCTGATTTGGTGGATAAGTGACTTCAGACTGCGTAGGGGTAGTTACAAAGTAAGTTGCCGATGTGGTGGATAAGTGACTTTAGACTGCGTAGGGGTAGTTACAAAGTAAGTTGCCGAAATGGTAGATAAGTGACTTCGGACTGCGTAAGGCTAGTTCCAAAGTAAGTTGCTTATTTGGTGGATAAGTGACCTTAGACTGCGTAGGGGTAGTTACAAAGTAAGTTGCTGATTTGGTGGATAAGTGACTTTACACTACGTAGGGCTAGTTTCAAAGTAAGTTGCTGATTTGGTGGATAAGTGACTTCAGACTGCGTAGGGGTAGTTACAAAGTAAGTTGCCGATGTGGTGGATAAGGGACTTAAGACTGCGTAGGGGTAGTTACAAAGTAAGTTGCCGAAATGGTAGATAAGTGACTTCGGACTGCGTAAGGCTAGTTCCAAAGTAAGTTGCTTACTTGGTGGATAAGTGACTTTAGACTGCGTAGGGGTAGTTAGAAAGTAAGTTGCTGATTTGGTGGATAAGTGACTTTACACTACGTAGGGCTAGTTTCAAAGTAAGTTGCTGATTTGGTGGATAAGTGACTTCAGACTGCGTAGGATAGTTCCAAAGTAAGTTGCCGATTTAGTGGATAAAAGACTTCAGACTACGTAGGGCTAGTTCCAAAGTAAGTTGCTGATTTGGTGGATAAGTGACTTCGGACTGCGTAGGGCTAGTTCCAAAGTAAGTTGCTGATTTGGTGGATAAGTGACTTCGGACTGCGTAGGGCTAGTTCCAAAGTAAGTTGCTGATTTGGTGGATAAGTGACTTCGGACTGCGTAGGGCTAGTTACAAAGTAAGTTGCTGATTTGGTGGATAAGTGACTTTACACTACGTAGGGCTAGTTTCAATGTAAGTTGCTGATTTGGTGGATAAGTGACTTCAGACTGCGTAGGGCTAGTTCCAAAGTAAGTTGCTGATTTGGTGGATAAGTGACTTCAGACTGAGTAGGGCTAGTTTAAAAGTAAGTTGCTGATTTGGTGGATAAGTGACTTCAGACTGCGTAGGGCTAGTTTCAAAGAAAGTTGCTGATTTGGTGGATAAGTGACTTCACACTGCGTAGGGCTAGTTTTAAAGTAAGTTGCTGATTTGGTGGATAAGTGACTTCGGACTGCGTAGGGCTAGGTCCAAAGTAAGTTGCCGATGTGGTTATAAATGACTTCGGACTGCATAGGGCTAGTTCCAAAGTAAGTTGGCGATTTGGTTGATAAGTAACTTCGGACTGCGTAGGGCTAGTTCCAAAGTAAGTTGCCGATGTGGTAGATAAGTGACTTCGGACTGCGTAGGGCAAGTTCCAAACTAAGTTACCGATGTGGTGGATAAATCAATTCGGACTGCGTAGGGCTAGTTTCAAAGTAAGTTGCTGATTTGGTGGATAAGTGACTTCGGACTGCGTAGGGCTAGTTCCAAAGTAAGTTGCCGATGTGGTGGATAAATGACTTCGGACTGCGTAGGGCTAGTTTCAAAGTAAGTTGCTGATGTGGTAGATAAGTGACTTCGGACTGCGTAGGGCTAGTTCCAAAGTAAGTTGCCGATTTGGTGGATAAGTGACTTCAGACCGCGGAGGGCTAGTTCCAAAGTACGTTGCTGATTTGGAGGATAAGTGACTTAGGACTGCGTAGGGCTAGTTCCAAAGTAAGTTCCTGATTTGGTGGATAAGTGACTTCAGACTGCGTAGGGGTAGTTACAAAGTAAGTTGCTGATTTGGTGGATAAGTGACTTTACACTACGTAGGGCTAGTTTCAAATTAAATTGCCGATTTGGTGGATAAGTGACTTCAGACTGCGTAGGGCTAGTTCCAAAGTAAGTTGCTGATTTGGTGGATAAGTGACTTCAGACTGCGTAGGGGTAGTTACAAAGTAAGTTGCTGATTTGGTGGATAATTGACTTTACACTACGTAGGGCTAGTTTCAAATTAAGTTGCCGATTTGGTGGATAAGTGACTTCGGACTGCGTAGGGCTAGTTCCAAAGTAAGTTGCTGATTTGGTGGATAAGTAACTTCGGACTGCGTAGGGCTAGTTCCAAAGTAAGTTGCCAATGTGGTGGATAAGTGACTTCGGACTGCGTAGGGCTAGTTCCAAAGTAAGTTGCTGATTTGGTGGAAAAGTGACTTCGGTCCGTGAAGGGCTAGTTCCAAAGTTTGTATCGCCAACGAGCTATCGCTTCTTAATCGTAGAATAAAGTTCACGCACAGGTATGCAGGCCTAATGGGATTGACGAGTACAGGTTTTCCTTAAAAAAAGTATGATAAACAAATTTGTATAGCAAGATATATGAATATTATGTTATAGATGTCCATATCCATGAGTTTTCCATAACAAGTATGTATACATCAGAATGAAATGCATTGTTTTGGATGGTGTTAGACATTATTGCGCACTTATGTTACGTTATATAATCATGGAAGAAATAATTTAATCAAGGCTTTTCCTAATATACTTATAGAAGCTCTCTGACTGAATAACTCAATAAATCTATCAAATCGAAGAACAAATGTAACACCCTGTACAGTGTACATATTTTAAAACAGATCGTTTTAAAAGAAACACACTGTATGTAACAGAGTAACAAAAATTAACCATTCAAAAATGTATTCAATATACGGTCCCCCATGGACCGTGTAATTAGCATTCAGACATGTGGTAACACAGACAAAGCTTTGATGTAACCCCCCCCCCCCGTCACACACTGACCACGAGTAATATTAATATTAGTATAGAACAGCACTATGTAGTACAACGAATTTATATAAAAGCTCTGTTTACTAATATATTTTGGATCCTAATACGTTAGTCATTTTAAGTGATAAATATTTACTACTCACATTCTGTTTTTCGTATTTTCTATCATTTGGGATTTTTTAACTTTAAAGCAATTCGTGTTTAATAAGGTAACTCTAGCAGATCCATTACAAAAACCCATTGTTGACTCGTGTTTTAAAAAGGCATTCAGATAATTGGACATATATATTCCGTTATATTATATACATTTTAAAACACCTAGTTATCTTTTTCCAAATCTACCCATTAAGTTCCCGTACATTTGTTACACACCTTCAGTCCAGGGCCAGTTGTCGAGCAAGAGTCCATCAACCTCCAGTCTGCCAAAGTTGTTACGCTTAGTGTAATATGAACTGTTAAGAAGTAATAAGTTTGATAATTTTGTTACAGCAGGATTTAATAGTGATTACAAATTCATTCTACCTGACTTAAGAGTGAAAACATATTGGAGCGGAGAGTGACGGCGAGCTAAGATGCTAACAAGTAGAGCTGCGAGTTTAGCAAAGTGACAGGTGCACATAGTGGAGATGCGTGTCTCTAGTGCTACTCAGGTGGAGAAAAGTGTCCTCAGCCAGCAAAATGTCGTCTTAAATTTAAAATAAGTAATAAATTAAAAATAGTGCTCTTAAATAGTACGTATGTGTTATACCAGAAGTCCACGTGTAGGACTACTGTTCACGCGCATTAAAAAAACACAGTAATTTTCAAATAGTTAAAGAACGATAGGTTTTTAAATTCAATGTATGAGACTGTCAGTTCAAAATTCCTGGGAACACACCTGGATCGAGGTTTGCCCTGGAATTCGCACATGGACCATATTTGCTCCAAACTGTCCTCAGCCATTTATGTTTTGAAAATGTTATCAAAATGTTGCCCAATTCAAGTTCTAATGACGGCGTTTTACGGCCTGATTTACCCCCATCTCACCTACGGCGTGGTGCTATGGGGGAGCTTCTGCAAACAATCAGTTTAGCAGAGCATTTAAATTGCAAAAACAAGCGGTTCGCAACGATAGGACTGTTTGAAATTCAATGTATGAGCTAATTAAATGGTAAGAAATCAGCTGGCTTCCACTTATAATTCTAGGATATTTCCAACATCTTCTCCTTCATAGTGTGTTGACGTTCTTGTGCCTCCAGCACTTCCATTAAGGCAAAGGAGAACGTTTGATGGACTCATTGGGGGAGAATAAATAATTTATCCCACGTGAATAGGCATATTGTATTACAAAATGTACTTGATCTCGGAAAAGTAATTTATTGACGCTGTTGTTTTATATATATATATATATATATATATATATATATATATATATATAAACGATATGAGGCAGACGACTGATAAAAAAGCAAATCGTCATTTAGAGTCAGGTTTCATAAAGGTTCACAGTGCATGACTGATAATACACATGTTTGAATGTTCTTTTTTAGTGGAAAGAGGACCTGTTGGAAGAAAGCAACAAGTCAACTCGAGGAGAAGCGCTGCAATGAAATCGTTGGTGAATACCCGGGCGGCGAGTCATGGTTCATGTCGATTCACAACGCACAGCTTGACGCCCTACTATGTGCGGGTCAACTTAAATAATTGGAAGATATACTCACGCGCAGCTTGACTCTCCGCTTGATTCTAAACTCACCGCTCCACTATGTTTTCACTCATTATTCTTGAAGCTATTGGTTGCACCAAACTTAATTTCAATGTACTTAGACGTATCTTTTATTGGAATGAATGAAATAAAATTGTATTTTTATTGAGTAAATGCCCACCCCCTAAAATACGATTTGTAATGGCCTTTCCACTTTTGCAAAATTCGACTACTTCCACTTCCTGAGCAACGACAACTGAAAATCTACCAATCGCCCCGAAGATAACTTTCCCGTACTTCCTACACTCTTGACGACTTTCCTCAGTCACCTAAACTTGTGACTCTTAGGTAATCTCCTATAGGCCTCACAAAGTTACTCTTGACTCTAACTCTCCAACTACAACAACAGAGCCATGTAAATTCACGATTAATAATTTATATATAAATATCCGTCTTGGATGCTTTTAAGGTAGGATGAAATTTCATTATTGCTGATAGGATTTCACCAGTAACTGTAAAATTGATAATTCTAATATTTGTTTATAAGTATGTTAGAAGGACTATGATTATGGAATGTATATTAAACTCCAAACTACGAGCCCTTGGCCCAACCGTTCTCTCTACTTCAACACTCCTTCACTAACAAGTTAGCTAATATATGGGAAGTATTCTGTACACTTTATTGAAATAATAAGTACATTTATTGTATTAATCCAGAAAAGGTAAACAATAGCGGTTAAGAGCGGCTAATCATACCCACATAACAATAAACGTACAGTGTGATAGTTAATCACCCACCCACCCTTGTTTAGTAAGGTTGAGAGACCGACCACACGTAAACGTACAGTGTGATAGTTAACCACCCACCCACTCTTGTTTAGTAAGGTTGAGAGACCGACCACACGTAAACGTACAGTGTGATTGTAAACCACCCACCCACTCTTGTTTAGTAAGGTTGAGAGACCGACCACACCTAAACGTACAGTGTGGTAGTTAACTACCCACCCATTCATGTTTAGTAAGGTTGAGAGACCGACCACACCTAAACGTACAGTGTGGTAGTTAACTACCCACCCATTCAAGTTTAGTAAGGTTGAGAGACCGACCACACCTAAACGTACAGTGTGGTAATTAACTACCCACCCATACATGTTTAGTAAGGTTGAGAGACCGACCACACCTAAACGTACAGTGTGGTAGTTAACTACCCACCCATTCATGTTTAGTAAGGTTGAGAGACCGTCCACACCTAAACGTACATTGTGGTAGTTAACTACCCACCCATTCATGTTTAGTAAGGTTGAGAGACCGACCACACCTAAACGTACAGTGTGGTAGTTAACTACCCACCCATTCATGTTTAGTAAGGTTGAGAGACCAACCACACCTAAACGTACAGTGTGGTAGTTAACTACCCACCCATTCATGTTTAGTAAGGTTGAGAGACCGACCACACCTAAACGTACAGTGTGGTAGTTAACTACCCACCTATTCATGTTTAGTAAGGTGGAGAGACCGACCACACCTAAACGAACAGTGTGGTAATTAACTACCCACCCATTCATGTTTAGTAAGGTGGAGAGACCGACCACACCTAAACGTACAGTGTGGTAATTAACTACCCACCCATTCATGTTTAGTAAGGTGGAGAAACCGTCCCAGCCATAAACGAACATTGTGACAGTATAATACATATATGCATACGTAAAGTCTCCAAAATAATATTTAGTATGCGGTACGGATTCTTCATAACTTAAACTGAAATTTAACAAACTAAGTAGCTTATGCGTTTTTAAATGTGGACATGAATGATTACATAAATATAGGGTGAGTATGTATATGAATGTTATTATGTGCATCCTTGTTTCTAACTGAGTTCAACTTTGCTCAGAAACGGCAATTTATTAATAGACCAAAACAAGACAACTATAGAACCTACAGCGTAACGTGATATCTAGACTACGTAGTCTTGGCAGACTAATTGAAAAATCCAGTCTGGCCACCATCTAACACGGACACTACATATGCGTCTTTAGTACTGTCAACGAGAATGGCAACCACTGAGCGGACGCTATGTCGGTATTAAGAAGACCGAGCATAGAACATATCGCCTAAAATCTTCAAAAAACTTTGTTCTTAAGTCGCTGGGTTACAGCACTGCGCCATTAGGGTCTACATTTATTGAATACATAAAAGCTAAACCTTGGGTATCAACAGTTCCTCAACTTCCCAACACTGTAGAGAACTGACATTAGGCTCTCATATTTTTAGGATCTCGAATAGGAAAAGTAAATGGTTTACACATCTCTGGGTTTCTAGGTTAATTCCCATTTTATTATTACCTCCTAAGTTCCCATGTATTTGAAAGAGGATTGATTATATTTACAGCCTTTAATTTAACAGCTAGTTGTATAAACCATTGTTTCTATAACACAACATAGCAATATTATCTGGTAGAAACGCACGAGCAGTGAGCAGCTGTAGTTAAATATATGTATAAAACTAATAACTGTTGCCAGGTATATTCTTTAAAACATTTCCTTTGAAGTTTCTTTCACGTAGTGAAGCACGGAAGTTAGCTAGTTTTTAATAAAACTGCTTGGTAAACCTAATTAAATGTTATAGCAGTTTTTGAAAATAATAATTTTTTTACATTTTGTATATTTCATTATTAACGACAAGTTATAAAGTTAATTTATTTGAAACACATGATAATAAGTATGATTGGCCAGTTTTAAGTACATGTTAAAGAAGGTTAATTCGTCCTCATATTGTGTTTCTTTACTGCAAGTTTAGGCTCGCATATTTAGAAACTTAAACGAAGTAAATCACTTTGAAACCGTATATTGTTAAACTGAATGGTTTATAGTGTTGGCAATAATACGGTCGGACTATCTATTAGTGTACCACCTCTGTCATGGTAGTTTCCTGCTGATTTATTGTTGAGCCCGAACTGACGAGTTGTTGTGATATACATGGGCCTCACATAGTATTAACAATAGTGCTGGCAAAAATAAGTGCCTACAAAACATTTAAAACAGGGACAAAAGTATACTTCAATGCCCTTGTGTATTGCCCTAAACAACTTTCCTTGATATTTACAACAAGCATTTATTCATTATTAAGACGCCGATCATGAAGATATGAGGGGTGAATGAGCGTAGTCAATGTTACTAACTAAAGTTTACTGTTCCTCAGAAAGAGCCATTTATTAATAGTTCAATTGCCAGGACAACGAAGGGACCTAAAACTTTACGTGGAATCCAAAGCACGTAGTGTTGGTCCAATTTTTAGCTAACTGACAAACGTGACGCTCAGTTTTCTTTCCTACACAACATCTGAACCTAGACTACCATCCAACATGGACACCCCAGACTTCTCTAGTAGTGTCCACTTTGATGGAAACCATTGAACGGACACTGTGTCGGTATTAAGAGGACCGAACATTGAACCTATCGCCTACAAGATTTTGAGCCTTCAAACCTATTCTTTAGTCGTTTTACATAAAATTGAGATTAGATAACATCTATGCTGGTTATGTTATGCATTTTTAACAATTCCATAGGCTAAGGCCTATTTGGATTGTCAATAGATAGTGTTTAATTTTGATTTGATAGCGAGCCAAAGCTAAACAGCTAGCGCATTGGATTTGCTTTTGATATTTTGAATACATACGCCTAGTTTTGAAAAATAGGTTGAAATAAAAACTTCAAACTAAACATTTTTATATTTTTCTATAAAAATAATTAGGAATTTGCAAAGCAATTCCAACGTAAAATTTCATTCTTCATCAAGTACAATTTATTTCGAAAAATCCATTTAAAAATAATTGTTTAGTTTAGATACGCGTGATCGTAAGTCCGGTTCGAAAATAACATTGTTCTTATGGTATTACAACCAACATGGCCGACAGCCTTTGCAGACAATATATTATAAGAGTAAAAAAGAGGGTTAAAAAATCTCCTTATGTGCTTTGCACTTTCTAATAGCTACATCATTTAAATCGCTTTAAAATTTACGGTACTCACACATTTGCAAAAACTACACTTATCATCCCCAGAATACAGGGGTTCACAGTCGTATGTTTGTATAACAAAGGTTACTCACTAGTTACTATACCTTGTTTCGGGATAGTAAATTATACGTACTAAAATCAATGTAAAATTGTGTTGGGTTACGTTTTTCTCATTTTTTACTTTTATCATGCCAATTTCATATTTTTTTCTTACCCATTGCCTGTTTCTTGTAAAAAAAGAAAAAAAAAAAACACTGACATTATTTCAGGTTTCATGACACTTCAGCTTTATTTTAGCACCTATATAAAAAAAACTTTTGTAAACAAATAACAGAGAGGGTTGATAGGTTTATACGACAGGTATTGTTAATGAGGTTGAGTTAATTAGTTAATTAGCTCTCCCATTAAACTAAATAACAATCAGTCATAATAATTCAACCTAATTACAAGACGAAACTTATATATTTTATTATTTCTCATATTTATTTATTCTGTAATTTTAGAAATAGTTTCCGTTGTTACAGACCATTTTCTGCAGGATTCTACGTGACATAATGTGAAAGCAGCGCCGGAACGACCCGTAGTATTAAATTCCTTGCTAGATGTTGGAATCCTGTTCCAGACGAACTTTCTGTCTTTGACTCTAATAAATAACACAACTTGACCAATGATATCGCATTGATTATCTTTCAAGAATCAACTGGAAAACTGTCAAATTAAAATTGAATTTTCATATAAATTTTGTTTATGATCACAATTATTAAATTTTTATAGTAAGGCTTTTTATAAAACTGACAACTTTTTAATATCTCAAAGTTTGTAACATCAAGGTAAGTAAGTATTTACATATATATTCCAAGTTTAAACATGTATTTATTAATTAGACCCACTAAATTATAACAGCAGTATATTTAGTTATATAAAAATATTTTTATTAAACTAATACGTAGAATGTACATAAAATTACCAAAGAGAACTAAAGAGTCTTTAATAAATAATTAAAAAAAACTGTATATATTTTATGTATCGCAACAAATAAATGCGATTAATATACATCTTGCACATACAATATCGGTTAGACATAACAACATTTTTTTTAGAGTTTAGTAGGGTATTAACCATTCAGACTTAAATCCTCTGTCAATACCTACATAGTCAGTGTATAATTAATGTAATAACAACATTAGAGCTACAAACATTAATTGCAAAGTACACATAATAATAAAAGAAAGAACTAATAACAAAGAAGAAAACAAGTATCGGTAACGAAAATTAATATCAAGAATTGTGTTTTTTATTCACAACACTTCATTTCAAAAATGAAACGAAACCAAGTTTAGGTTCTCGAACATGTCCTCATATCCTCACTTAAGATGTATTGTTGCAAAGCGTACGTCAGCAGTTCTCATAATCTTATCAGGAAGTAATTTTAATTACGAGCCTTGACAACGACTCAAACTATTGTTCACCCTATTATAAGGTGGAAGAAAAATTATGGAAACGTTTTCAAAACTTTTCTATCACCTCACTGGTAAAATTGAAATCTATTACATCATGATGGTTACAAAAAACACACTTTTTAACACCATTAGCGACATTTCATATTTTCAGGGAGACGGCCCACGTGGATTTAATAAAATCTTTACTGTAAGCCTAGGTCGAGTTTTGTATCAAATTCTATTCAATATAAATTAATTGCCGCAAACTGGACTTAGAAAGGTCTATCATTTCCAGAGTAGTGTTAATTTGAATGTCAAAGTAACTAATTTGAACAATATTATTTCTCTGCTATTTAACGATTTTAAGTAAATTATTCTGATCACAAATGATACTTTAAGGAACACAATAACTAAAAAAAAGATGTAATTATCAAATTATCTATGACAAAAAATAAAATTAATGAGAAAGCGTTTTCATTTTTTCTACGCTCTCAGAACTTTGTTTTTTCTATAGATAATTTGATGGTTTTATTTTTTTTAGTGAGAATATATTATATTATTGCATTATTTATTATATAATTATAATATATGAATTATAAAATTATAATATTGAATAAACAAATTATATGTTCCGTAAACTATAATTTTTGATCAGAATAATTTACTTGAAACCGTTTAAATAGCGGAGAAATAATATTGTTCAAATAAGTTACTTTAAAATTAAAATGACCGCTACTCTGGAAATGATAGACCTTTCGAAGTCCGGTTTGCAGCAATTATTTTCTCTTGAATAAACCTTTCATTTGATACCAAACCCGTCTTAGGCTTACGTTAAAGATTTTCGTTCAACTCATCGTGGCCCGTCCCGATGAGTTGAAAAAGATAAAAATGAATAGCGAAAAGATAAAATGTCGCTAATAGCGTCAAAAGTGTGTTCTTTCTAACAATCATGATGTACAAGATTTCACTTTTACCAGTAAAGTCATATAAAAGTTGTGAAATCGTTTCTATTTTTTTTCCACCTTATTATAATACATATACATTATAATAGCCTTCAACTTTGTGGGTAATGTGAGTAAAGTTGAGTGCCCCTTTATTTATTTATTTTTATTTAAAATAATAGTGATCAAAATGAACGACGTCGCGCCGTCCATGGCAAACAACGTCGTACAGTTCCGTGTTAAAGGGGCCTGCAGTGGCGCGGACATTTAAATCTCTTTAAGCCATTTAAACGACTGATAATCATGGATGCGATAAGCTAGTGACCCAGATTTCCGCATTCCAAGCAAGGTCGCGGCCTTCCTCCCCCCTCACCGGTGCCTATCTCAAACCAACAATGTATGACGGAGAGAGTATCGGTCAGTTTGCAGGCGCTGAGCTTTTCTCTTCATTATTACGAAGGAAGCACTTTATTTACAAAATTCATATAACTATGCAATTTGATGCACATATCGAATGAGTTCGACCGATAACTTTCTTGAGTATTCATTTTATTACAAAGTTTGTTTTATGAGATGTTATTAATATTGGTTTAATAAATACGACGACAATTGAGTAGGCACTGGGGGTGTTCAGGTTTTATTCACATCACCCATTGTTTAAGGAGTTTAATTTAGTTTCACGCACTTCTGTGATAGTCTTAATTTTAAAGGGAATATATTTTAATTCTGACTTTATCCTATTAGTCTATTGATAAAGTCTAGACCGAACCCAGTAACTCTGACCATTCACGAGTACATTTTTTTGTATATATTTTGAAATCTCCATAGTGTTTTGGAGAAGTTCCAGGTCTAATTTTGTGATAAAAATAAAATCCCTTCATTTTTTCTCGAGAATTGCCCTTATAATTATTTTTAATGGGTTATGAAAAGTATTAAATTCATTACTTTAAATTAAAATATATACCGACAGCTAAGATAAAAACAAGGGAATGAATTGTTAGGGTGCGGGGAAAAGGGGAAAATGATTTTTCTTCGTACTTGATCCTTGACCGGTTACTTATTTTTTATTTTTATTTATTTTTTACCGATATTTTTGATAATTTTTTATGACTATTAAATATATTTTCATATTAGTTTTTATTTTTATTAACAATTCTAAAATTTTAAATAATCAATCTATAACTGTTTAAACTGTCTATAACTTAATTATTTAAAAAGAAATGGCGATCCAACCCATTAATTACAAAAGCACACTTAATATTAAAAGAAATAGTGACAAATAAGAAAACAACTAAAATTAATATTAAGAAACGCTATTTTCAAACATCATTTCAAAAACGAAACAAAACTAAACAATAAATTTCAACAAAAATGTACTCCCGAATGGTCAGAGTGGCCGGGTTCAGCCTAAGCTCTATCAATAGACAAATACTAAAAAGTCGGAATTAAAAATATTCCCTTGAAAATTAATACTATGACAGAAGTATGCGAAACAAAATTGCGTTTCTTAAACATTAAATTGAAATCAATTTTTTTACATTATAATTTATATTGTCTTGAAACTATATTTTCATATATTCTTAATTATTAACAATTCTCAAATTTTAAATGATCAATCTATAAATGTTAACTTATTTATTTGAAATATTGTTAATTTGGTCGTATATATATCGTAAATATATTCCCTAATATAATGCTAAAACCCTTAAAATAAAAACGTTTTGTTCAAACTTTAATATACTGTAAATTGAACTTTAATATTTTATTAAGGTTATTTATCTGATAGAACCATTACGTTTTTATACGAGTTTTTTCTTCAGACTCTACCTCCATTTTTGCAGATTTACTATTCGTTTGTCTTTTGTAATAATAAAAACAAAGATCCAATGGTATAATTTTTATTAAAAACAAATGACCCTACCAACGCACTACATTAAAAATATATCTCCCTAGTCGATTTGTGCGTTGCTTTCTATGATGCAGCAAACAAAAGCCTTAATTAAGCGTGCATTGTATTTCTCTTTGTATGATCCAAAGAGAAACGTATAATACGTATCCGTAATTTTATTCGATGCGAATGAAATAAAAACAATTAATTAACTAATACTATGTGTAGTCAAGGTACCAACGGGGAAATGTCAGTGTGTTTTATTCTGTATTAAGTTTTTACAAAATTATCTTACCTTGTGCTTGGAACAATATTTATGAACTGAAAAAGCATTTGGTTATTATTATAAAATAAATAATACTTGTAGCTGAGTCCTTTATAATTTTTAATTTAGTTACTAACCTTATATATTACTAGCTATCGTTAGAGTACATTTTACTTTCTCCCATATGCGTTAGCATAGAGAAGGTATTGTGATCGTCAAAAAATAGTGTTTTACAAGTTGGTCTGAAAATCCATTTCAGGGTCCTCTGAACCCAAAAATGTGTTTTTTTTTCGAAATAAATGTTGGTGTCAGTCCGCGTGTGTGTGTCTGTCTGTGTATATGTGCATTTCACTGGAGACCAAACGGATGGATCAATTTTTATTAAATTTGGTTTGTAGATGTATTTAGCCAATATATTTCCAGGCCATTTTTTTACTTTTTAGAAATTTTAGTTTTTTTTAATTTTAATGGGCAAAAAACATACAAAACTTGAATTTTCTCAAAAACGGCTATAACGATTTTAATTAAATGTTCAGGTATGATGTGAATTGTCATTTTAAATATTTTAATACAAACCGCATGTATTTAACTTGACTAGTTTCTGAGTTATGGCAAAACACATATTTGGAAATCAAACTAGTAATTTTCAAAGTATTGATTTATTTGGGACCATTTTTTTACATATAATATAAAGTTTTACATTAGGAGGTGGATACGTTGAATATGTTATAGAAATTTAATTAAATTAAACTTAGATAATCACCTAATCCTGTTTAGTGTATAACATTTTTTGCTAAACCACACAAAATAAATGTTTCATAGGTCTCCATTTCTGGTTTTTGTTTTTGTTGTATCATTTAATCTAAGGATGAGTATTTATCTAGTTTATACTCATCATGCATATATTTTTTATGAATCATGGACATATTTTAAAATTTATTTTCACAAATTACAAATAAAAACAATTTATTACAAGGCCTTACGCAAGCAATCATTATCATCATCAAGTAACACAAATTTATTTATTTAAAAAAATTAATAAATAAAAAATAAATAAATATATTTGTGTTGCCTGACGATGCCAAAATGCTGCTGGCTAAAGGGCTTGTAATTTTTTTTATTAGTAATTTGTAAAAATGTACAAAAGAAATGAAGAATACAAATATCAACTCCATCTAAAATGAACATTTTGTTTGATTTTATAATTTTAACACCTTAACAGTTTCCATGGTGGAACGGTTAATATGGTAGGCCTACTGCAGTTACAGAATAACCATTTAGAATTACATTTCAATTTTCTGAAATGAAAATAAAGCAGATTTTTAGCCTAAGAAAACTACACGTCAAAAATTAATTGGGGATGAAAGCCTTAAATTGTAACCCCGAAGGATACCAATTGACGGACCTCCTCGTGGCAATAGATTGTTACAGACTTTTGTAGCCAACAAGCCAAACGTCACACTTGTTGATCATTACAAAGTACTTCTAAGTATTAAATTAAGAGTCTGTGCAGGTTGTTGGCCATTTTGGTTTTAATCCCTAAAGAACAATGTAATTTAAGTATCCACATTATTTCTTTATTTATTGACCAAAATTTTTGTATAAGGTGTCATTTTAAACGTTATCATATTACACATTGGGTTTGCTTTTCATATTTTGAAATACATACACCTAGTTTTGAAAAATGGATAAAAATTAAAACTTCAAACTAAATATTTTTATATTTTTTCTAAAAAAAACTAAGTAGACATTCGCAAAGCAATTCCAACGTGCAATTTCATTCTTTATAAAATGCTATTTGTTTGGAAAAATCGGTTTAAAAGTAATTGTTTAGTTTGAAAACGCGTGATCGTATGTACGGTTCGAAAACAACATTGTTCTTATGGGACTAAAACCAAAATGGCCGACAACCTCCGAAGCATCTGCAGACTCTTAAAACCTTTCTGTATTCTATCTTAAAAATGAATATCATTTTTGTATTATCCACGTAATTGTCTGAAAGCCCAGTTTCAATCACCATAGTACTATATTGCAGCAATCGGCATAAAAATTGTGTCATAAAAATTGTGTCATTAAAATTGTGTCATAAATACTAAGTTGCACCTGAAGACCTAACTCTGTCTGAAACCCCGTAAACAGTTTATATCTGAAAACATCGGCAGATGTTACCGGCACTGGACGTGTGACAAATTTATAGATGGCGTGACATGATAGTGATAAATCCGTTATCGTGAAACATCCAGCTTTAGGTGTACTAAAATAGTGTGCAATAAGCCCAAATAAATATTTGACTTCGTTAAAACTGCAACATAAAATAAAAACTTCTTGTATTGTTCTCATTCAGTTGAAAAAAAGGCACATTTACAGAGCTGTTTTATTCCAGGCAGAATATTGGATTAAAGAAAATCATCTTTCTTCTAGGAATTATATTACCAAAGAAAAGTCACTCTATTTTATAACTAAATGTACTCCTAAAAGAGTTTATTAAAAGATCAGTAAAATAATGGAAACAAAATGTCCCCTTAACTAAATAAGTAATACAAATCGTCATATATCCCAACTTAAGTTTAATAAATTCTGAAAGCTGTAATAAGTTACATGAAATAAAATACAGATCTTTAAATTAATGTGTTGCCCATCATTTTCCTTGGACTTACACCCTTTTAAAAATAATTTATTCAAACGATAAAAAATTTTAGGCTAATTATACCACTGAATATAAATTTATCATAGTTGAACTTTTACAGAAAATGTGTCATGGTTAGATTATTATTTTACAGCTTTAAAAATTTAACTTATTAAAAACAATAACAACTACATTATTTTTATTGTCTTCTATAACATTAGTTGTAGCGGTCTTGCCCTTTGAAAAAGATCGATTCAGTTGTTCGGGCACATTATAAAGGACAATCGAAATGTATATGATATAAATGTAAGACTTTGCTTATCTAATGGATTTATGTCGTGACAAATATACATTTTTGAACATACATACATTATTGAAATTTAATTTAATAATTTGAATCAATGCCACTGTACGTGTCTAATTGGGTGGGTGGGTCAATACCAATGTACGTGTCTGGGTGGGTGGGAGGGTCATCACCACTGTATGTATCTAGGTGGGTGGGAGGGTCAACACCACTGTATGTGTGGGGGTGGGTGGGTCAATACCACTGCACGTGTCTGGGTGGGTGGGAGGGTCATCACTACTGTATGTATCTGGGTGGGTGGGAGGGTCAATGCCATTGTACGTGTCTGGGTGGTTGGGTGGGTCAATACCACTGTATGTGTGGGGGTGGGTGGGTGAATACCACTGTACGTGTCTGGGTGGGTGGGAGGGTCATCACTACTGTATGTGTGGGGGTGGGTGGGTCAATACCACTGTACGTGTCTGGGTGGGTGGGAGGGTCAACACCACTGTATGTGTGGGGGTGGGTGGGTCAATACCACTGTACGTGTCTGGGTGGGTGGGAGGGTCATCACTACTGTATGTGTGGGGGTGGGTGGGTCAATACCACTGTACGTGTCTGGGTGGGTGGGAGGGTCAACACCACTGTATGTGTGGGGGTGGGTGGGTCAATACCACTGTACGTGTTTGGGTGGGTGGGAGGGTCATCACTACTGTATGTATCTGGGTGGGTGGGAGGGTCAATGCCATTGTACGTGTCTGGGTGGGTGGGTGGGTCGATACCACTGTATGTGTGGAGGTGGGTGGGTGGGTGAATACTTCTACTGTAAACAATTAGTATCAACAAGAAACCTTTACAAGTATTAAATAAGTCAACTCCTGATAATTTTGGTAATAAATATTGAATTGTTATTGAAATCGTTTATCGAATGTTGCTATAAAAATTTCAATAAAAAATGTTTTATTGACATTTTTTTTATTGAATTGATGAGTGATTGACAACCCAGCTCTATGTGTTCAAAAGTAGTGTTATCGGGTAATGAGCCAGTCATATGTGTTTAACTGGAGGGTAGATAGTAAAAAGTCCAATATAAGTGTCTAACAGAAGAGTGGGTAAGTCTCGAGCGGAGCGAGGAGGACGGATAGTTTAGGTTACGTTAGGTTATCGTTTCTTCTCCTGCCATTTTCCTCTCCGGGTGTAAGTTATTTAAAAGCACATTCATTCACAACATGTACACTGTACAGCTGCTGACTTGAACAAATTATTAATAATGACATCAATAAATTTTAAGAATACATTATAAGTCATTCTTAAAAAACATTAAATATTATTATTTTACCATAGTATACAATTTAAGATGTATTGGTTTAATAAAAACTTATACTTTTGATGTTAACCTTGTAGATGATTTTGGCTGTGGCGTAAGTACCATAAAGGCCGTTATTTGCTCACTCTAAATGTGTCTAACTTATCTCGTTTGTTATATAAATTAAAAGTCAGCTATAACTTTTTATAAACAACTTTTTACGAAAATAATGTGACTTATAATGAAGCCTGTCATACTATGTGTACAAATGATTTTATTAATTAAAACAAAACGTTTTTCATTATACGATAGAATCACAGTTATTTCCACCGAATTAATTTATTTATTCTATGTGTTTTTCTATCTGTGTGAAAAATATCAGAGAGAAAATTAATTTCATATAAAATTTATTCGATTGCTGCAAAAATCACTCATAAAAGTCTGTCTTCAGTTACATTATCAACATTGTATTTAAAAAATGGGTTTTCTGTTTTCATAGAATAAAATAATAATAAGGAGGTGTTTTTACTCTTCTTTTTGTTCTTCTAGGAATAAAAATTAGTGATTTAATTAACAAAAACATTATCATTATTGAGGATTTATAAGATTGGAAAAAGCTGTTGTTACTTCAAATGTTTCACTAATTTAGTTCTACTAGTCCTTTTATATTATATTCACTGTTCAAGTATAAAATAATAAGATAAATAAAATTAATTAATGTAATTTTAGGAGTGATATTATGATTTCCTTAACAATTTCCTACACTCGAAAATATTTAAAATAATATTTTGTTACAATTTAATATGGACACCACATATAATATGAGTAGTGTTTTTTGCCGGTGCTGGCTCACATAAATCAAATGGTTTGACAGGTGAGTTTTGTGACGTCACGGTGACGTCACAATGACGTCATGGTGACGTAGGTTAGTACGTCACAGGGATAATTTGTGGGTCAAGGTCATTTGTGTGTTTTTTGAAAAAGGCTTCTTGGACAGAACGACTGTTCTGTCCAAGAAGCCTTTTTCTTTTACTTTATTTAAAATATTACAAATTTTTACAATATGTACATCTTACAGACTAAACCTACAGTAATAAACTATA